>JBBHKE010000346.1:0-139619 GCA_037447655.1 Zygnema cylindricum | reverse complement strand
CTCTCCCTCTCCCTCTTTTCCTTAGTTTAAGTCTTAAGATTTGTTATTATTTTTTTCTTCCAGGATTTCATTTACAAGGAGGAATTGGAAGAATTTGTTCGAGAGGGAGTACTTTCTGAGCTTCACACAGCTTTTTCCAGAGAGGGAGGGGAAGAGGGAGCGAGAGAGAAGAAATATGTCCAACATCTTATGCAAGCTCAGGTAGAAGAATGCTTTTTATAATTTGAACCCGGATAAAAACTTAACTAAACTTGTCTTCTTAATCAAGTATCTTTTGACATGTTTTCATGACTTTTCCTCTCTTCTTAATTGAGCATGCTGGGTTTTAACATTTTCATGTTTTTTTCATGTTTTTTTTGTGTTTTTTGTGTTTTTTCATTTTTTTTCTTTTTTTTTTGTGTTTTTTCATTTTTTCGTTTTTTCATGTTTTTTGTCTGTGTGTTTTTTCCAGGCTGGTAAAGTGTGGAATATGCTATCGGGCGGAGGGCGGCTGTACGTGTGTGGGGACGCCAAGGCCATGGCAAGGGATGTGCACCGGACACTCCATACTATTGTGCAGGATCTGGTGAGGGAGGGGGGAGGGAGGGAGGGAGGGAGAGAGGGGAGCTGAAAAAAACATTTTTCTCATTCGCTTGTTATCTCATTTCTCTTACTGCTTTTGGCCTTTCTTTCCAAATGATTGTTTCAGGACTGCCCACTTCGTTCCTTTTTTCTTCTGTTTTCTGTGAAAAATGTCGGAGAATAACATTCATAACTTGTTTTTTTTTCTCCTTTTTCTGTCTTCCTTTTCTTTCTTTCTTTGTTGGCTTTTCTTTTTCCTTCGTTTGTCGTTAGTCCCATTTTGTCGTTATTCTTGTTTTGTCGCTATTCTCATTTGTGGTTGTTCTTATTTCATTGTTTTCCTTATTTTGTTGTATTTCTTATTTTGTTTCTTGTAGGAATGTGTTAGTGGAACTCAAGCAGAGGCAATCGTAAAAAAATTACTAGATGAGAAACGATACCTCCGTGACGTTTGGTAATGTCACATCACAAAACGGAAAAGTGTACATAGAGAGACAGCTCAGCCGAAGTCGAAATATTAATCAATTTTTCAACCAAAAGTTTCGATCCTATTATTCTTTTTCCATGTACTATACTGCCTGGAAAGGGCATTATTAGAACTAAAGAAATACATGGACAAAATTCAAAATTGTTTTCAACATTGTTTGATGCCGTGGATATTTTCCCGGGTGGTTTTGGAAAGGTTTTTTTTTCTTTCTTTGATAGTTACTTTAGAAAGCTTGAAAAATAGGATTTCCAACAATTGATGGTTTTCCTTCCTTTCCCTTTGTAAGCGAAAACGATATCCAAAACATTTCATACCACAAATGGATGTTTAAATTCATATATTTTTGTAGTAACATTATGTCGCATCTTTTTGAAGTATTTTTCGTTTTTTAGATTAGGAAGGCGGATATAATATTATTAGTTGAGTACAAATGTGATGAGGATGAGTAGTTGGTAATGGGTAAGTCTCTTTCCATGACTTTCCAAAATGTTTTGTACCAAAAAATGGAAAAAAGGAAACACAGATTGGAAATTCAACTCGTGTTGGTATCTTTTTTACATCTCGATATTTGCTTTGGGTTGTCGGAGGGATTGTGGATTTCTGTTTTTTTTATTATTTGTTCGTTGTGTTTGTTTCTTTGTTTGTTTGGTCGGTTGAGTTTTTGTTATTTTGTTTTTGTTTCGTTTTTGAGTGTCCTCTCACGACCCGAGTATGTTTTTTAAAGACTGTTATTTTTCTCGATTATTAGTTAAATGCAATATATGCACTTTATTTTTGATGTAAATGATTTTATCATTTTTCAGTTAGAAACATCTACTTCGTTTGTTTGTGTTATCTTACATGCTACACAATAACTAATCTTGATGAGCAGAAAACAAAATGGAGTGAGTGAGAGAGAGGGAGTGTTTTCTTTTCCGGCAGGCCTCTGCTATTGTTTGTTTGCATGTGGAGGAAAAACCCTATCATCTTAAATTTATAACATCTGGAGATTGCAAGGTTGGAATGAAGGAAAGATAGGAAGAGATGGAAAAGGGAGGCGATAACAGCGAGTCACTCAATCTTCGAATATTTTTAGTAATGTCTAAGGTTGTCTTTTTGTAACGTATAATACCCAAAAATATGTGGTAAGTGTGTTAATGATCGTTAAAATATAAATGCTGGTGAAGCACGGAAACAGGATATTATGATTGGCCACAGTCTGAGTTATAATACATTTGTTCTCCCATAATTGAGTCTTCCTACTATATAAAATTATAATATATACATAATCTTCCTGACAACCGGGTGCGAAGGAAACATCATAGTATACGCTAAAATAGAATGACTTATTTCTTCACCTTAATGTAGTTACAACTTATTTAGTGTCAACTGGAAATTAATAGGTGTTTAAATAGCATATTGTACATAATGTATCATTTCGTACTTTGATTGCTTACTGTAGAATTGCAGCGTTGACAGGTGGAAGTGAGGTGTCAACATGCAAAAGCGAGTGGCGCTGTCTCAAGAAAGCGCTCTCCAAATGATTCACGAGTGTAGAAGCTAGGGGAATTCTTACGAACCTCTTGCCACATGTTCAAACATCTACTATGTGAGTGTCAATGGTGCTCAAAAAGTCCATCTCTTTACAACTTATCAGGAGTTTACTTGGATGGATGATGAGGAATCAACTCACTCCTATGGAATTAATTTACTAACAGGTTTGTTTTTACATAAAAACAACCTTTCTGGTATGTTTTGACATATGATTAACATTTTTAGTCAATACAATCTACTACACAAAGAACATTTCCGACAAGGAAAAGTGAAGTCGTCATTTCGGGGCGACGACTGCACAAAAAATGACGAAAACAGAAAAAACAACTACAAAGCCTGCAACAGTAACGTCACAGGTTGGCACAAAGTAGGCTAAATTCCATGCGATGGAGGACGACTTATTGACCAGAATATTGGACACACCCCATGTCAGAACAAAACTGCTTTTAGATGCATTGCTCCTAGTACATGATTGGCTAGTACTAGTCAACGAAACTCATGAGAAGACCGTTGCAGAACAATTCAATTAAGAAATGATTCCCGGCCAAGCAAGCTCTTACAGCACATAATGCCAAGCTGCAGTGTCTAAATCTTGATCGGTACAATAATTCGCATAAACGATACGACAGAAAAAGTGCATCAAATCGGTCATAACGTCATTTAAGAATGTTTCATGACTGTCTGCACAAATTTGTACCCCCAATTTTATACCTTCACTGGCTAAAACCGGAGTTAACTGGTCCTCTATTGACTCAACAACCTGGAAGCCCAGAAAACCTCAGAAACAGTATTATTGCCATGCTGCTAAACCAGCCCTAAGTTCTACCAGAAATGGGATGGTAGAATTAACCACAATATGTTGACCTGTCGCGTCAGGACTGAAGATCTTCAAATCTAGTTACTATCTGATTGCAAGCTTAGACGAGCCAACACTAAAACATCCTCTTGATAAAAAACTTCACTTGTCTCAAATTTATTGTGAGGGCCGACTAGTGAAACAGCATCTTTGATTTCCTCTTCACTGGTGAAAGGCTGTACAAAAACAGAATCTGTCATTTCTGGTGAAAACAATCCTTTCCAATAATTGGCATATGGCACCTCTCTAAGCTTCTTAGTGAATGTTCGTCAAGTAAAAATTATTGACCAAATGAATTAACATACCTGGACTACAGACAAAGAAATAGCTTTCTTATCACATAAAATTCTCAATAATTTCACCTTCTTACATGACATGTCTCCGGGTAAATACAATCCGGAAGAAAATCACACGGAATTGTGCATGCTGCGTGTAAGTTTTCGGGCTTCAAAAACTTGCGCTTGATGGCAGAGAGGCAACCTGGTGCATCGATCTCACATGATCGCCTATGTAACACAGATAGACCCTGGCAACATGACCAGCAAACTCAAAAACAGTCAAAAATTGGCCCAGTCTTTAACAGCAAATTTACACAATAATTATCTTAGACTAATGTTGTAAAACACAAAGAAAGAAAAAGCCCGTCCACATAAAATAGTAGTGATTCATGAAATGTGATATCCACAGGAACCAGGGATTTGAACACGAGATTTTTGGTTCAAAGTACTAAACTTCCAACATTGATTTGAACAGCATGGCCACAATCATCCACTTTTCAGTTTTTTTCCACCATATTGTAGCATGTGAAACATGCATAAAAAAAAAATCCAGCACATAAGTGATGCATTTATAGCATATCCTACCGTGCTTGATATCGCTGACCAAAAAAAGCCTTACAATAAACGATAAAATCCCAGTGGTTATATGATATTTCAAACGAAAAGAAAAACGTCAATCGTAAAAAAAGAAACAGTAAGGACAGAAGTTAGAGCTATTTCAGTTACAATCTTTTGCTCACGTACAACAAACACGTAGCGAAGCAAATCATCAGCACGAAGTATATCAACAAAGATGCAAATGAGTTACCTCAACTGCCTCCGTAAGATCAGAAGGTTTGAAGCCGGTCCAATCCTGCAGCCACGCCATCAGCATGCCTTTGAAACAGTCGAAAAAGCACACACAAGCTAAGAACCCATTGCTGGCCGGGCGCACGTGATGTTGTCTTTATAATGCAAAGTTCAAATCAGCCAGAGAAGAAGTACAGATACGAGAGCCTCATTCCTTTTCTGTGGCAAAGCAATAGCACTTGTACAGGTTCAGGCGCCAATTCCACACCTGCAATAAAGAAGTCCACGGCTCTTTTCCAAGAATGTGCCCTGCTAGAAGCACAGCTGAAGCGGAGATAATTGATGGTTGAAATCTTAGGAAGCTGTAATCCATGAGAGTCAGGGAAATCAAGTACTCGGCTAACTTCTCCATATGACGGTCTGAGCCAGCAGCCTTGAGGCAGCGCCTGCGCACGCTCAAGAAAAATAAATTTTGTGAATGTGAGGCAAACAAAACATAGATAACGAAGGAGTATTTTGCTATCATTATCAGTGCTTCAAACACCTAGAAATGGATGAACAGGGAATAATCACCAGATGAATGTACTTGCAGTTGGAATGGCACATTGGTAGCCTATTGTCTTCAGCACTTTCGCTTCCATGGCAATAACTTGTTCCTGTGTAAATGTTTTCTCAGCAACTTCACAACAGACTTGCAATAACCTGATCACCACAAAAAACACAGTTTGTGATCAAGTCAGACTTCCCTCCGCCACCGCACCATCCGGCAGAGACAAAAATACGGGCGGAAACATGAAGCACATGATTGAAAGTTCCAGCACAGTGGTAAAAGCCTCACCGCGGAGGTTGCGCCTCTTCAAATTTCACAGCTACAAGCATGCTGGCTATTCCGAGCAGCTGGAGGGTGCTTCGTTCAACTGGAGGTCCACAGATCAGGTAAGAATCTAGTATGGCTACTCCAAGGAACAGCGTTTCGAGTTGAAATCCAAACTCTTCAGCAAACTGTCAATGAGACATAACACGCATTTCTGTCAACGTTACTCCACTGCCTGTCATTTATGCCAGGACTTCCGGACCGTAAGTTCTGTGCCTTCAGATAAAAAAAAACTGACTGTTATGTTTAAAAAAGTGCTTCGGCCATTAACGTTGGATGCTCAGTTTTCCTTCAATTTCAATGATCCAGATGCTGTGATACTCTTTACAGGTTTCTGACAGGAGACTTTGGCTAGCTAGTAAGTTCCAGTACTTGCAGTACAACCTGTCATATTTTTCAACTGACTGCACTAATGAGCAAGCAGACACAGCAGCAAGATCGTGAACAGGCTTTTATCAGTACATCCAGCATTTAATCGGTCATACCTCAGCTAGCCAATTGACCATGACTCTGCGATGATGGACACCGAGATCCTTCTGGTGTGTCTCTAGATATCCCCATGCAACGTTGCGCTTTGATTCACGCCTTCTCAGATTTTCGTAAATGTCCCTTTCATACACACCACAGACCTGCAAACAAAAAAGATGACGGCGTTTACAAGAACTGCGATCAAAATGATCCCGTGGTAGTGCAGTAGTTTCTCCTTAAAATAACAAACATGCTTCATACGCAAAAAAGTACTTTCAGAGAGAAAATCTGAATATCCTAGGACATAAGTTGATACAACCTGCTCGCTTCATAATAAACTGCTAGCCATGTTAAGAGATGTTCCTTAAGGCAAGGCAAAACACACAAATCGTACCTGAGAAGATGATACTGGCTGCATGAAGGAACTGGTAATATGATCTACTTCAATAAAGGAAACAGGCATTTCAGCTTCTCTTGAATTCCAAATGGCACCGCTTAGATGAGCTCTATTGTCGCGCCTGCTCTGATGACTGGAACCAGTGAAATGATAAGAATCCGTCTGGATTTCTGTCAGAGAATTCCTTGGCAGCAATACTGAATTATCCTCTACATCTTCGTCGTCATCCAGTTCCTCTCGGCAACTGACATCCTCTTTGTCGATTTCCACCAAAAGACAATCCAGAGGCTTCAACTTCGCTGTGCATGACTCGCTATTAATATTGTTATTCCTGCTCCCATTGAAGCTGAAATCAGCAAAACTGACAGCAAAAGCTGAACCAGCATAGCTGCTCGTCCAAGCCAGCCGACCTCCATTCTGGCCAACAGCTCGAGATGCCGGTGTAGAATGAGTATGCGTATGCTCTGAAGTAACAACTGAACCAGCTTCAGATGCTTGAGACCACGTACGGTCGTCAACAGAGCAGCTCGCTTCGTTGTTCTTCACTTTTTTTATCATCCCTGCAACAGGAGATTGTCGAAGTGCAAAATTCTCCATAGATTCCACTTTTCGTTTCTGCATCCGAGTCATCACTCCGGAAAGAGCCTCCTGGCACTGCAGGTCTGCACCAAAGACCATGGGCTTGGTTTGCGGCTCAGAGGCGCAAACCTCACTTTTTGACTTCAAGAGCTTTGCAGAGCTCCGCGTATTGTAACGTGAGCAATGAGGCGGCTTGCCGAAGTCGATTTGCTTCGTAACATCCATATTAAGTCAAACAACAAAAGACACTTCGGGTTTGCTGGCAAGTCAACGGCTTCTTTATGAAGTTCTTGTGTCGCAACCTCTACCAAGTTCAATCAACCAATAGACGCAACACATAGCCTCACATGCAGAGTCAAATACTTATGCTGGAAACTAGCGCCTAAAGCATGTAGCGAAAGTTGCAATGAAAAATGCACTCTACTTCATGAGCTGGTGAATTGCAAACAAGATCGTCACTTAACAACTAACAAATCTGGTAATGCGGGGGCTTGCAACAGTGTAGAAGAATGGTAAGAACAGGGTTGCAAACACAACAACAGGTAAAAACTTATCAGACTCCAGAATATTTCAATACCGTCGTGAATATTTATTATTACGGAGTATTTTCACATAGTCACATGCCCATTCACGAAGCCAAAAATATCAAAAGATCTTACAGCGTACTTTAAGTAAAAAAATGCCAGAATACGAGGTTCAATATGAACGGCAGCTGGGGTTCCAAGGAATCAATTGTACACGTGGCACCTTCAGTAAAAGGATCAAAATCCAAACAATCCAGTTTAATCCAAATTGCGTATCGTCGGGGCCGTAAATTCAAGGTGCTGACAGGACGACTACTGCGGCTTTTCCTGCATTTGTGGTGAAAAAGTACAAATATTTGCTTAAAGTACAGGAAAAAGGCAAATAGCAGCAGGGTCCTACAAGCCGAAAGTATTGAGCATTCACAAGCTGACAGTGACACGTGTACAGTCAACTAAATCTCAGACGAACTGCTACAGCCTTTCCTGGCAAGATATTTTCTCGTCATTATGACGGCATTCAGAATTCCGGTACTTTACAAGAACGGTACAGTACAACAGAGGGTGAAGGTCAGAATAGTACAGTACAATACGGTCCTGGGCTGTTTGACAGTCCGAAAAATAAGGAGCTGGGCCGTACCAGTTTCTTACAACAGGACAGAACTGTACATTGCAGTATCAGGGGGTTCCGCCTCAAAGAATTTACCGCCCACAAATATGTTGGCATGATTGTACGGATGAATACGGAAAAGAACAGTTAAACGAAACGATTTACTGCGCCGGGAAGTACGGCACGCGTCCTTACTACACTTTTCAAAAGAGAGAAGCAAAATTGGGCAAAGTTCAACAATCCTACTGCATATTTAAATACTTATTAGTTATTACATGGTTTAAATAAGATTAACCATCGCGGTTTTGATCATAAAATTTTCTTCTAGCAACTTTACTACTGTACTTTCAGTTGCCGTACAGAGCCAGTCGACCACTTTTGTACGGAATCCGTACCGTTGGTGTTTCAAGATTGAGTACCGTAGGATTTAGTTATGGCTTGAGAGGGTCGCACGAAAATCTGATTCCAAAAATATAATGCGTTGCAACACATCGCTTGGTTGCAAAATTTATGAATTTTTTGATTGCACCGATGGAAAGTCAACGATTTGCGGAATTAATGCGTTGAACGATTGCAACATCTATGAGATTGCAAAGCTTATGATTCCATGATTGCAAAATAAATAAGCAGATGGATTGTTAGGTTGTAGAATTCATAAGATTGCAAAAAAAAAAATGGTACTAAAGTGATGGTCAATTGGTTCATTGCAGGATTAATGAGATTGCGATATTTTATGATTCCATAATTGCAAACTTTATTGATGGATAGATTTTTTAATTGCAGGATTTTTTAGATTACAAGAGTATTTTGATAATTTGACTGCGAAATTTATTAATTGACAGCTGATGGGTTGCAAGATTAGTGAAATGGCAATAGTTTCTAATTGCGAAATTGATGGATTCGTGGATTACTCAATTGCAGGAAATGAGATTGCAAGAATTTCTGATTTCATAATATTGCTTGATTGCAGGATTTACGAGATTGCGATACTTAGCAGGGTGGCATGTAAGGTTGCAAGAGTTTCCATTTGCAAAATTGACACATGGATGGATTTTATTGGATTGGAGTGCGGATGCATCTTGGACTTCTGATGCATTATTCTCTGGATGAATTGCGGCGACTCTCCTCCTCCCCTCCCTCCCTCTCCCGCCCGTTCTCTATCTCCCTCTCTCTCTCCTGCTCAGTATTTGATCCAGGATCGGGTAGTGCAGGTTTCAGTATCACATTGTTTGCATAACACTGAATGTCAACTTTGACTTGAGCGTAGTGTCATTTCGTCAAAATGAAGTGAATGTTTTTTCATATAGCTGCTAGGAACTTGACCTTGTTTATCACAAAAAGAGCATGGATATATCAATGATGAATTGCGGATTTGACCACAAAACTATTGAGCTTGATTTATAATGTTACATATGTACAGAGAAACTAAAAAATGTGAAGAAGAGCTGATTGTGGAGGGAATCCACACTATATACTATGCTCTTTCAAGAATTTGCCCTTGGCAAACAGACTGAAAAAAAAAAAAAACTGGAGCTAACTGAAGTAGTTATAACCCTACAGTGTACACTGCGACTGAAAAACCAATCAATTATCACAAGTAAATTGGAACTAGTTACAACTACTTCCAAAAATGTATAAAAAACACTTTCAAGACTTATCAAACAAAATTTCAGAAGAAGACGCCTAAAACATTTTGCCTACGTTTCAAGTTTCATGGAAAAAAAAACACTTGAAAAACTTTACATCTCTCTCTGTCCCTCACACTCAAACCTTTCTAAGTCAATTTGATGCTCCTTATCTTCCACTCTAAAATTGTATTTTCCAGCCTCGACTCGAAAATTCCCATTCGAATCGGCTCTTGCGAGATCCTCCTCCGGTTCGATAAAAAAAGAAACAACAATTTCCTCTCCAATATTCAATTTAACTTTTTTAAATCCAATAACTTCTTGTAAAGAAGAAGATCCTTTCTTCTCTTGTGGACTTACAACAAATAGTATCACCACATGGGAACCCTCCATCGGCCCCAAATTTTTTACCCTAACTTTCACATAGAAACTACTCGTATTTTTTTCCGTTCTAGTGCCCAAAACCGAAAATTTTGCAATGTTTTCTTTGCACTCTTTTTCGTAAAAAATAAGTCGATCCGGAGCCTCGATTTTGGAGTAAGAGAAGGTACTGTAACTGAGACCGTGGCCGAAACGGAAAACTGTCGGACCCGCATAGAAACGGTGAGTCCGTCCAGGATATCCTGTTTCTGGATTTTGTCTCATTCTCATATCTAACATTGACAAACTTTCCACATATTTTTGAGGATACCACGTGACAGGAAGTCGACCACCTGGTCAAGAAAAAAAAAAAAAACATGTTTTGTCTTTTTGTGTGTCTTTTTTATGTTTTTTTTGTGTTTTTGACTTTTGTGCTTTTGTGTTTTTGTCTTTTTTGACATTATTACTACCTATTAGTATTCACAAGTGAAATGACTTGCTATCTACACACCCCCCCCCCGTCATTCTCTCCCTCCCGCCTTACATTCTCTAGATGGTTTTAGTGTAACGTAAGGGTGGTTTCAGTTTAAGAAAAGGGCTTCTCCCTCTGTATGCAAAAAGGAAAAGGGGGGAGGGGGAAGAGGGGAGAGGAGAGAGAGAGAGAGAGAGAGAGAGAGAGAGAGAGAGAGAGAGAGACTCATACCCGGATTGAATTCTCCAAAGATGACATCAGCCAGAGCCTGTCCTCCAGCTTGACCCGGATATCCTGCCCAAATTATCGCTCCCACTCGACTATCGTCTTTAATATCTCCCAAATCCAACGGTCCTCCCGAAAGGATCACCAAAATCAGCTTTTTTTCTTTTCCTTCAAAAGTTACCGCTTTCGCCACTTCCGAAAAAAGACTTTCCTGGTTTCCTGGAAATTTCAAATCGAGTCGATCGCGAGCTTCTGCCTCTTGAGATTGGTCCAAACCCAGGAATAAAACTGCCACGTCAGCAATTTTGGCAGCTTCTGCGGCGGCTCCGATGAGGTCCGCAGAAGGACAAGCCACGTCAGCACATCCAGGCTCATAAATAGTCGCCACGTAATCCGAAAGACCGGACAAAGGGCTCACAAAATGACAAGGAATTCCTGCAAAATAAATGGTTAAGTGAAATTTCAAAAATGTGAAAGAGAGAACCTGCTATTGATTGTCAAATAAATTAACCATTGAAAAAATAAAAACACAAATTGTTCCTCAAAAAATTGAGTAGTACTATGCCTGGGAAAACAACTGAGTTTCAAGACAGAAAAGTGCTGAAATATGCTCAAAAGTTTCATTATGAGAATAATATTCGCTAACTACAATAAATATAGTAACCTTTAACGAACCATAATGTTACAGATCATAACAAAACAATACTGTCCATACTTGGTTTCTTGTTGCTTTTCAATATATTTTCAGTTCACTGAAGTTTTTTTGTTTAATAGAGTACCCTGATAATTTCCGAGCATAATTTCCGTAGCATTTCCCAAAGGTCCCAAAACCGCCATTTTCTTAATCGTCTCTCTCTTCAACGGTAACATGGAACCTTCATTTTTCAGTAAAACGACACTTTGTCTCGCGGCATCTAACGCCAGTTTCCGATGTCTCGAACAATCGACGAAAGATTTGTCGATTTTCTCGGACCTTTTTTGCTTTTTCGGATCCCCATCGAACATTCCCAGTCTCATTCTGATCAAAAAAAGATGTTTTAACGCTAAATCGATGGTTTTCTCCGATGTCAGATTCAATTTTACGGCTTCGATTGCGAATTCTTCCGTAATATCGCCACAATCGAGATCGGTTCCAGAATTTAAAGCTTCTGCGACCGCAGATTCCGGAGATTCTGAAAACCGATGAGCCCAAAAAGCTCCCCCAATAGCTCCACAATCCGAAGCCACGTATCTGAAAATTGAAAGTTGAATTAAAAATTGAATCAAAAATTGAATCTAAAAGTAGAGAAATTAAATAAATCTTGGTGAAATAAAAATGGAAGAACCCCAAAATCTTGCCAAATCAAGGAAGCTTGCTGGTTTTGTCCTCACCCATCAAAGCCCCATTCTTGCCGCAAAGTTTTATTAATGAGATGATCATGAAGACAAGCAGGAATTCCGTTTATTCGATTGTACGAGCACATGACACATGTGGCACCTCCGTTCCGTACACAGCTACGAAACGCAGGAAGATATGTATCGGCCATATCTTGTTCCGTTACCTGTACCGACAACGGAAAAAAAAGATAAATAGAGAAACCGATCAACAAAACTAAGAGGCAAAAACATATAGCAAAAAAAAAACAAGACACTATTCACAAAGCAACTAAAAAAGTAACAACAAACAAACTAACAAAACAAATAAAAATTAACAATCCCCAATTCTTAATTTCCAAATTGCAAATAATTCCCAATTTTCAATTCCCAGTTAGCAATTCACAATTTCGCAATCCAGAATCAATATTCAATACTTGACAAACAATAATCAATAATTAGTAATCCATAATCAATGATAAACAATTGACAACGTAACAACCAGCACAACAAAGTAAAAAATGGCTTTTAACAAAACCAACCAGAAACCAATTGCAATTAGAAACCAATCACCAAAAAGAAGCTGTCAATTTATCAAATGCCAAAATTATTCAACACACACCTGGGCGTCAAAGTGGTAGCGATCTACTCCCATCCAATCCTCCACATCATATGCCGCAAAATGCTTACAACAAGAGGAAGCCAAAAGCATTTTCTTCCTCCCTCTCCTCTCTCTCCCACTCCCTTTCCTCACTCTCCTCTCTCTGCTCCCCCTCTTGCCCTCTCTGCTGCCCCTCTCTTCCACTCTGCTCGTCTCTTTCACATCTCTCTCAGTTCCTTCTCCCTTTAACCACAACTCTTCACCTCCTCCCTTCTCTTGTAAAACTCTCATTTCTCTCCCTCCTCTTCTTCTCCTCCTTTCCACAGCTTCTCCGACTACCATCTCTTTCTTCACTTTCATTTCCCAGCCTTCCCCCTCTCCCTCTCCCATTTCCTTCCCTACGGTTTCCCACCATTCTCTCTCGTTGTCTCCCTCTTCCTCTCCCTCGCCTTCTCCTTTACCTTCTCCCTCTCCCATCTCCTCCTCTACGTCGGTTTCCCACCACTCTCTCTCGCTCTCTCGGTCCGCCTCTCCCTTGCTTTCACCCTCTCCCTCTCCCTCTCTCTCTTCCTCCCTCTCTCTCTCTCCCTGCAACCCTCTCACAAAATTCTCCGCGTATATGGAACCAATAAAGGGGTCCTCTCCGGGAGTCTCCTGTCCTCTCCCCCACCGAGGATCTCGGAAAAGATTCACATTGGGGGACCAGAGAGAGAGAGTGGCTCGACCGACATTGTACATCGCTCGAGCTTCTATCGCTGTTGCCTGGAAAAAAAAAGATTATTTTCCTTGTAAAACTCTTTTTTTCCTGCAAAACTCTATTTTTCTTGGTAAAACTCTCTTTTTTGGTGAACTCTTTTTTTTTTGTGAACTCTTTTTTTATTTTTGTAAAACTCTTGATTTTTCCAAAACTATTACAATTACTTTTTGCAGAATAAAAACCCAAAAAAAAAAAAAGCGATTGTGCTTCTGTTACTGGTCGTCTGTGAAACAGACAAATTTTATCAAAGTTTAGGACCTTTTTTTCTTAACCGAGCCCCTTTTCTTTAAAAATAAACAAGAGATGCTCATTGCTTTGTGCAGAAAAATTCCTTTCAGTTTTCCAACTTAAAGCACAAAAACTCCCAAAACTCCGAAAAAAACCTGAAATTACAAAACCGCAAAAAAAAATCCAGAGGGGAAGAGGGGGGGGGGGGGGGGAGGGAGAGAGGGAGAGGGACAGGGACTGGGAAAAGGAGAGGGAGAGGGGGAGAGGAGAGAGAGAGCGGGAAAGGGACAGAGACAGAAAGAAAAAGAAAGAAAGAGAGAGAGAGAGAGAGAGAGAGAGAGAGAGAGAGAGAGAGAGAGAGAGAGAGAGAGAGAGAGAGAAAAAACAGAGAGAGAGAGAGAGAGAGAGAGAGAGAGAGAGAGAGAGAGAGAGAGAGAGAGAGAGAGAGAGAGAGAAAACCAAAATCCCAATTCCAAACCACTCAACACACACTCAACCCAAAAAACCCAAATCCTCAAAATCCCCAATTCCCCAAAACCCTTTATCTCCAAAACCCAAAACCCTTAAAATAACAAAAACACAAGTTCCCTACCCGAGCGATTTGGTACCAGAGAGAGGCGTTGAAGGAGGCGGCGGAGGAGAGGACTTGAGGGAAGCTCGTGGCGCATGGAATCTCTCCCCCGAAGACAACTCCGGGGCTCAGAGCGACTCCATGGAGAGCCTCGCTCCACCATTGGAGGGAGGGAATCCCGAGCTCCGGGATTCCCGCGGCCGTATTGGAGAGCTGATGGGATTTGTCGGAGAGGGAGAGGCGACTGATGAGGTCTGTGGGGAGGAGGGAAGAGAGGGAAGAGAGGGGAGGGAGGGGAGGGGGGAGTGGGGAGGGGGAAGGGAGAAGGGAGGGAGAAGGGAGGGAGAAGGGAGGGAGTGGGATATGGGGAGGGGTGGAGAGGGAGAGGGGGGCGGGAAGGGACCGTGTGGGTCATGAGAAATAGAGCCAGCGAGAGAGAAAGAATGTGAGGGAGAGGGAGAGAGAGGGAGAGGAACGGCAGAAAGGAGGGAGGGAGGGAAACCTGAGATTCAGTTCTTTAGGGTGCAAAATCTGTTAATTTATCATTTTTGGGGGAGGGAGGGAGGGAGGATTAGTGAGCTACGTGGGACTTGGGGAAATATGGTAGGTTTCCGGGAAAGGGAGGGAGGGAGAGAGAGGGAGAGGGGAAAGGAACGGGGAAGAGGTGATGGAAGGGGAAGGAGAGGAACGGAGGGGGGGGAGGGAGGGGCGGAGAGCGTGGTAAGGGGCGAGAAAGAGAGAGGGAAGGAGAGTGGAAAAAGAGGGTTAAAGAGAATATTATTCAAATATGTGCACGAAAGAGAGAAAAAGACGATAGGGAGAGGAAACAGAGAGAGAGAATAGTAGAGGGGGGGAAAAAAGAAACATGGGAGAGGAAGAGTAGAGAGAGAGAGAGAGGAAGAGGGAGAGAGAGAGAGGAAGAAGTACAGAGAGAGAGAGAGAGGGAGAGGGAGAGGGAGAGGGAGAGGGAGAGGGAGAGGGAGAGGGAGAGGGAGAGGGAGAGGGAGAGGGAGAGGGAGAGGGAGAGGGGAGAGAGAGGGAGAGGGAGTGGGAGTGGGAGGTTTGCCTTCCACGCGTTTCTCCACAGAGAGACTTGTATCGCAAAAGGGAAAATGCGCTTTTCCTTTTTTTTGGGTCGCATGCGAAATCCACACTCTCTGCAGCGCCTCGGGCAGCCGGAAAAATTTCCAAAAGAGCGCACCCGAAAAAAAAAAAAACAGCAGAAATAAAATTTGGGAGCCATGACTAGTTTCGTCGGCAATTGGGCTCAAAAGTAGAAACCGTCAGCTTTGGAGTTCAGAAAAAGTAAAAAAAAAAAAAAAAAAAAAATGCAATGGGGTAATGCAGTAGTTAGTCAATTATGACGAAAGAAAACATGAGGTCAACATACTATGTCAATTACATTGTTTTCTTTCTGTCTAATTTTTTTTCTTCTTCTTCTTTACTCTTTTATCTGGATAGGGCGGAATTCCCCTTTCAGGTGAGAGGATTTCCATCGTTTTCGGCTCTTCTTTGTTTTTTTGTATGGAGATTTGTTTATTTGTTTGTTTTTTTGTTTTTTTGTTTTTCCCGCGCGACTGTGACACGAAAGCTCTTTTTGCGTTGACTAAAATGAGCGGCAAAAAAACGTACGTCCAAATCAGTTCGAAATCTGCCCCGCTGACGTGGAGGGTCTATATCACACTTTTTGATCGATCGGAATCAGCCGTTGACTGAAAATGACGTATACAGTATCTGTACGGTAGATTTTGGACCATTTAGAAATTTACAACGCTTCTTTTGCTGTAATCGTCACTTTGTCGTTTCTTTTGCGTTTTGTTGGTTCCTATTAGCAGGGAGGCTATCGCGGCCGTCCGATTACAATGTAATCTATGGGGCTCCGTAACTTCCGTGATGTGGTCTATATGTTAGAAATTTGGAACTTGTTAGGGTTTTCACGGGAATTTAGTTTTATGAACGTATCCGTTCCCGTTTTATAGCCGGATACAATTATGATACTGTATCTTTCAGCAACATTTTGTATGAGTTGAATTACGAAATACGCACTAAAAGCAAATAGTTGACGAACCGTAACACGAGGGACCGGCATTGGGTACAGATTAATGCTACGTGTCTCTAGTTGGAACTCATGGACAAAACAAACAGACGTCTACGTGTCTTTTTTGGAGCAAGTGTCACACACTGCCGGTTGTGTGTGGCTGCCGTACATATGGTACAGAATCTTCCTTTTACCGTCATCTCGTTGTTCTGTTTGTATTCTGATTTCCCTTCTGTGTACTATAGTACCGCAGTCCCTCAAGGATTGTACATTTTCGTACTTTAATGTACTTAAAAGGCTAAAAGCACAGCACTCATGTACTGTCTGTATGTACTAAACTGTACTTTCATGCACACTGCCGGTACAGTACTGTAGTGACAGATAATCTGGCTGCTGACTCCAATCACAGATTACATCCGTCCATATACCGGAGAACTCCAGCAAATTTCCCATTTTCTGTATCTTTGACAACCTTACAAATGCTGAATTAGTGCAGAAAACCAAAATAAAAACTGTCGTTCACTTAAAAGTTTCCTTCAGTTTTATTCATTGGTTTTGATGTTTTGTTGTGCTGGCGTTGACGTTTTAGACCTCAACCCTAATTTCAATTCACAATATTGATTTTCAAATTCCAAGCAAGCAGTTTGAGCTGCGTCAGAGCTCCAGCAGTGTTCTTGCTGTCTCTATTGACATTTAGGGTTTGCAGCTGAGCCGTTCCATGGCTGATTCCGTTGAACGGAGTCCTGTACGGATAGGTGTGCTGGCACTGCAGGGTGCTTTTCGGGAACACACCTCGGGTGAGTTTTTTCTCCCTTCAATCGAATGAAGAAATAAGCTACAGGGAATTACAGTCAAAAAGGGGATTTTTGAGAGTTGGAAATAAAGAAAAGTATTTACTTTGTACTTTGTACATCTCGTGCGTTCAGATTTTTTAACAGAACAATTTATTGTTATTCATCTACTGTCCAGTTTATGGATAGAAAACCAGAGTCAACTACTTTATTTTATGTATGCACCTAGGAATTAAAAAATAAATAAAAATGTGTGTACATGTTTTACTGGCTATCCAGTTGATCAAGATCATTCCAGTACCAATATCGCTTTTTTCTTTCCGCAATATTGCAAGTTTACAGCCACTATGACGTGTGACGTGACAGCTACTGAGCCATGCGTCAGACCTGATGTGACGTGACAGCTGTGATGCAACGTGTCAACCCTGGTGTGGTGTGATAACATCCTTACAGCATGTCGCTCTCAGCTCTAGTGTGACGTTACAGCTACAGTGCACGTGCCAAACTAGAGTGCGACGTGACAAATCTAGTGTGATGTGTCATCCTGTGAAAGGTGTCAGCTTCAGTGTGATGTGACAACCGGCGCACTACAGCCAGAATGCACACAGTTAGCAGCTTGTGACGTGACACGTGCGTGACATGTGACGTGACATGTTGCAGCTCTCCAGCGCTGCGGAGCAGAGGCGGTGGAGGTGCGAACGCCCGCTGAGCTGGCAGGACTGCAGGGGCTGGTGGTGCCGGGAGGGGAGAGCACCGCCATGGCCAACCTGGCGGACAGGAGAGGCCTGGTAGAGCTCTCTCTCTCTCTTCCCCCACACCTCTCTCTCACTCTCTCTCTCTCTCCACTTTCTCTCCCTCTCTCTCTCTGCCTCTCCCTCTCCCTCTCCCTCTCTCTCTCTCTTCCACCCTCGCCCCCTCTCTCTCTCTCCCTTTCTACCTCCTTCCCTCCCTCTCTTTTGATTTTTCTCCTCCTTTTATCTCTCGCCCTGCCTTATTCTTTGACTCTTTCTGGCATGGTACTTGTATTTTTCTTCCCGAAGTTTGTAATCTTTTTCTAATCATCTTTCTGTCTTTCCATTTCCCATTTTCACTTCTTCCCTCCTCCACTCCCTGCTTTCTGTCTTTTTCCCCTTTCTCTCTATCATTCGACTTCCCTCCCTCACACGAGAACTGCCATATATGCATATACTACAGTCATCGCCTTAATTAGTGTGGATTGGCTGAGAATTTGGGTCTGAATGCAATTAATTCCACATTAATTCATGTCCGCTGAAAGAGGACCTCCGTAAGTAGACCCTTCGAATTCACCAACTTTTTTTATCAGTAGTTTCTATGGTCACAGTAGTTTATGTGTTGGCCCCAAAGGAGAAAGGGGAGGGGAGGCTTGGGAGTATGGACTTATCTTCCACCACAATTAGTGTGGATGGGCAACTAGGATGGGTGCAAAAGGATGTCCCACCCCAATTCTTGTACACAGAAAATGGGCCCATATGGAATCTTCCCTCTTTTAGTGATCACTCCAAAAATGTGGAAATTGAGGCCCTATTCTTCATTTTAATTCAAGAATTTTGAATCAACTTTGGAGTTAAAGAACACATAATATAGCCACATATGTTCGCAATAGAACCATGTTTTAGAGATACCTGGTATCCCCACTTTTTTTGGTATACTAAAACCGGCACCTAAAATTACTGAAAAATCAATTTAATTACCACTAAAAGCCTACTGGCCCATGTTTTTCCCCATCCGCCCTGCACCTCCCCTCCTCCCTCCCTCCTCTCTCTCTTCTCTTATTATTTCTCAATTTTTTGTAGAAGAGTGTGACTTTACCAGCCACGTCAACTTTGGTGGACATCATAGCTGACCTCTTGTGGTTTTTGCCCTCTTTTGTTTTCGTTCCTTTTTTTTTTCTGTTTTTGTCATTTTTATGTTTTGTCTTTTCTGTTTTAGACAGGTGCTTTGAAAGAATTTGCGGGATCGGGACGTCCCATGTGGGGCACCTGTGCCGGACTTATTTTTTTAGCTGACCGGGCTCTCGGTAAGAAAAAAAAAAAAAAGTGGGGGGGGAAGAAAAAATGTAAATACCATCTTGCTTGTTTACTTTTGTTCCTATCTTTCCCTCTTTCTCCCCTTTTTTTTTGCACTCGGGGGAGCTGTCAGAAAGACAAGAAAGAAACTGGGGAAAAAGAATGAGGAAAGAATTACTGTCTTCCTTGTTTTCCTGTGTTCCTATTCCCTTTCTCTCTCTTTTTGTCTTCTCTTCTTTTTGTCTTATTTTAGGCAAATTCGGATGTTGATTATAATATTGATGTGTTGGACATTGTATGGATTTCACATTATTAATGAAATGGGAGGTGGATTTAACATTGACCACATTAATAGTGTGATTTGAAGGCATTTCAGAAATCCATTTGCATAAGTCTATTCGATTTTACCATTTTACAAATAATTGGTGTTTGGGAAACTACCTCAATTCATTCATAAATCCTGTTATTTGGATACTCCATTTGACTTCACTTTCTTTGGAGGGAAATTTTTAAATATGATTTATTATGAAGCCCTGAGATCTTTGCAGACCTATTAGTAATGATTTTTTTTTAAAGGGATGTGATGGTCTATACTGTTTTTTTTTTTTTTTCTTTTCCTTCTTTTTTCAGGCCAAAAAATGGGAGGGCAGGCTCTTCTCGGAGGGCTCGACTGTACGGTGCATCGGAACTTTTTTGGAAGCCAGGTATGGAATAAAGGGAGGGATTGGTGGTAGTGGTGGGAGTGGAAATGGGCAGTGGTAGTCAGGTGAAGAGTAGTGGTAAGGATTGGTGGTAATCGTGGGAGTGGAAGTGGGAAGGTGAGGAGTAGTGTTAGGAAGGGGTAGTGGTGAGTAGTGGAGTGATAGAGGGGAGTGGTAGGGATTGGCAACGGTTGGAGTGGAAGTTGGGAGTGGTAGTCAGGTGAGGAGTAGAGTTAGGAAGTGGTAGTGGTGGAAAGTGTAGTGGTAGTGGGGAGTGGTGTGGGGCTATTTCATTGGTAGTCGAAAATGGTATGATAATGGTGGTAGTGAGGATTCAAAATGGTGGTAATGAGGTGGGGTAACGGTCGTAATGTAGACTTGTAGTGAGGACAGCAAAATCTCATGGGAAAGACCGTTTCCGCACAAGAAACCTATTGAACTCACCTTTCCACGTAACCCTTATATTCTCAACAAAATTTTCAGCAAAATTTTCAACGAAACTCTTATCAAAACTTCTTTAATGAAATTTTGAATGGAATAACTAAATATAATGAAACTTCCAACGACATTTTCAAAGAGTCTTCTCAACGGACTTCTCAACAGGATCCGGCATGAACATTGTTTGTTTGCAGATCAACAGTTTTGAGACGGAACTTCCGGCTCCTCGCCAGCTGGCAGAATTGGGCGGCCCAGATCATTTCCGGGCGGTGTTTATCCGCGCGCCAGCTGTTGTCGAGTCGGGTTCCGATGTCGAAATTTTGGCAGAGTATCATATTCAACCTGGAACAGCTCCAGAGTCTGTGGGGAGTACCGCCGCGGAAGATGTGAGTCAGATTTTCAGTTGTCTTTATATCAACTTTTGGTTTTATGGGTTTCTAGATCAACTCAGCTTTGGTTTTTTGAGTTTCTAGATCAACTTTTGGTTTTTGAGTTTCTAAAACAACTTTTGGTTTTCGATTTTCTAGATCAACTTTTTGTTTTTGGGTTTATAGATCAGGTTTAGGTGGTGAGTTCATATCAATTCTTTGGTGAATGGTTTAGATCAACCTTTTGTGAATGAATTGGACTTTTGGTTGATGACTTTCGCTCTAATTTTGGGTAGCTCGTGTTCAGATCAACTACAATCTTTATATTTAGAGACTTGAATGTTTGTGGGAGACCAATCGATGCATTGTACGTTTGTTCCGTTTTAGCAAAAATGTCCTTTTTTTTCGCCTTTTCTTTCTTTTTGGTTAAACATTTTCGTGTTGGAGGGATTTCAGGTGAAGAAAGTGGCTGTGGCAGTGAAGCAAGGTTCAATATTGGCAACTGCTTTCCATCCCGAGCTTACAAGTGATACCCGATGGTGAGCAAAAAACAACAAATAATAATAAATAGCAAAATGAATAATATTTTCCACTATGTTTCCACTGAAAAATATTTCAATTACGTTTCCGTTTTCGGTAACTTTTAGATGCAGTCCGTTTGACCAGATGGTGTGGACGGGAATCGGATTCTTCGCTGCAACAAGAAAATGACATCTTGCTCATTGACTTTCCTTTCTCTCTCCCTCTCTCCCTCTCTCCCACTCTCTTCTCTCTCTTCTTCCTTTCCCTGTTCCAGGCATCAAATGTTCGTACACATGGTGGAAGAACATCGAAATAAAAGTCAAACCGAAAGTCAAACGGGTGAAATTCCTTCTCAAACACATTTGGAGGAGGCTCGAAAAGTCACGAGACCCGCGGATTTACCAGTTTTTCGACAATCAGATCGCTTGAGTTTTGAATTTTAGTAACTTCAACTATTTTTTTTTTTCGGTAACCTCAGCAATGGAAGAAGTGGGAAATCGGTAGCTCAATAAATGTTACAGTGTTTCTTTTTTTTCTTTTTTTTCTACCTCTTTTTTTTTCGATTCAATCTTTTGTCGCGCCTATTTTGCTGGTTTAGCAGAATGGTGTGGAATAAGATTCAAAATTAAAAGATTCAAAAGTTGGCGAGTTATTGTAAAATCTTAATCTTGAATATTTTTCGACAACTTATTTAATGTAGACAATCCATTTTTTCTGTGATCGATTTTTCCTTGAAGAGAAATTGGTGTGATCACTGTTAAGTTGTATGTCGAGGAAAGAAAATTAAAACAGTTTTCTTTGCAGTTTTCTTTCTTTTCTTTTTCTTTTTTTGATTTTTTCTTTCTTTGTATTCTTTATTTTCTTTGTTTTCTTCATATTCTTTTTTTTCTTTTTTTCCTTTTGCATTATGATCTAAGCTCAGCTCTTTTTGTCTTTTTATCTACTCGTCTTAATTTATTTACGATAAACCTCGTCTTGTGAGAATTGCACAGTGATGTTTCATTTTTTGGTTGTTTATTTTCTTGAATCTTACAGTAAAAAGTATAAAGGAATATTACACCGCCCATTGTTATTTTAGTTAAAGGTTGTCGAAGGGTGTGACTGCTATCCTTCAACTGCTTACCTCACTGCCCCGTTGTTATCAGAGTTAATAATTTTTCGGACAGTCTAAAGTTCTTATTCTCGCCACATATTTTTCCGATTTTCAATCGTGACTTTAGGGTTGAAAGGTGAGGCTGTTGCCTTTCAATCGCATGCCTTAGAGAAAAATTACAGTGGTTTGTCCCAAAGTTAAATGTTTTTGATTGCCCGAAAAATGTTTAACTCTATCAACAGTGGCGGTTTAGTGTAGCACAGAATTAGAGTGAATAATGTGTGTATAATACTAAGTGGAACTTGATGCGGTAGACTCACTAGTTTAAGTAGAGTTGTTAGTGCTATTTTGTGATTTTTGCTCAGAAAAGGTCACAGCCACAAAACGACACCCATCATTATTAGCGTTGAGAATCTGTTAGTGTCAATGCGAAATTAGAATTAATAATACTAATTTAGTGCAAGGGGACGTGAGTGAATGTAATCCACAACCTTAACTACTGTGGTTAATATTAATTTGTGATTTTTGGTCAAAAACGCCTCAACCGAATTAAGTTTTATTTAATTCTAACAAACGATGGGTGGTGTAGTGTGTCTTTTTCAATTAATCATGCATACATTCGATAGATTTTTCCTATTGGAGCATACATTAATGGCGTCCTCCAATTTTATTTCCTTTATGTATTCAGTTGTTCAGGTGGTTTTCCATTGCTCTTTTTATTGAAATTTTAGTTCACTTTCCAGTTGGACCATCACATGACTAAATTTTTATTGGATTGAAACATGTGTTGAGAAAATCATCGGGGCTAGTGAAAGCTATTGAGAAAATTAAGTTTTGAGGAATAAAGATCTAAATAAAAGAAATGGAAGCATAAATGGGGAAAACAATTTTACAAATATTCTAGCGTGACTCTCCCATCGACCATACACACATTTAATCAGTCTATTCAAACTTATAAACTAAGATGGTTTACTATTAACACAATTTTTTTTTACCTTTCAAGCTTTCTTAATGAAGTCTCTTATACCATCACAATCCAACCTTTCGCACGCTTTTTATAAAATGTTCGTCCGTACAGTCTGGGGTTCTTTTTTAACGACATCGAAATGCCGCGTCCAGCATCTCGTACTTAGCTGGCATATCGATGATATCGCGATCTCTTTATCTATCAATGAAAATCGACAGTTCGATTGGCTGTCTCACCGTAGTCAATATTTAAAACGATAAACGTCACTCGTTTCAAATTTCAAAATGCACCGCATGTGACTTTTTGTCACACAGTAGCCATCAAACTTCTTCGCTCTCCACTTCCCCTTCCCCTCCTTCCTCTCCCGGCCTGCTCTGCTTCTCACTCCCTCTCTCCCTCTCTGTCTCTCCCCCCCTCCCTTTCCCCCTTGTTACCCTCTCACCCTATGCCCTCCTTGTCCCTCATGGAAATTCCCTAAACCTTAACTCACGCATCTGAAACCATAAACATCTTCTGTCATTTATCGTACACATTTGTCGTTTAAGAATTAAAAGTGCGGAATTTGTTCGTACTAAAAATCTAGTCCGTCGCACGAAACACATGCAACAAACCTATGTCCGTACTTTTTCTTCTTAGGTAGTCCGAAATGGACAACACAGCCGACAGCGTGACAAGTACTGTCGATAGCGTGACAGATGTCACGGTTCACAACTTGACAGGTGTCCCGGCTGCATGGTGGGTTTCAGTTGCAGTTCCAGTACTTCTGGCGGTCGTTAGCTGGCTTTATTATGTTTATATGCTGAAACCCCAGGGAATAATCGACAGGTTTCGGAGACAGGGAATTCCGGGATGTGATTTTAGGCCGTTTGTAGGAAATGTTCCCGAGATTCAGGAGGTGAGAATGTCTGCAGAGTATATTGCAGGAGGATATTTTCACTTGTTTAGGTTATATTGTGTCGTCGATGAATCGAAAAGAACATCATATGTGATGTGGTATTAGCTTGGAAAGTATTAATGATGATTTAAGTACTTAAGTTTTTTAGGTCTGGAATATTGGTATGAGATTCGGTGAAAGGAACTGTGTCGTAAATTGATGATGCTCTTATGGAATTTTTAATTGACATGTTGTGGAGCTTTCATTTAGGCTGACACGTGGCTTTTGTATCTTTTTCAGTTGGTCTATTTGGTGTGATCTGGAATGGTTCGAATGTTTAGACTGGCGTTGTTGTTAATTGTTACCTGACGATATGATTCATCTGATTTTTCAATTTGTTTTATGCGATAATTTTCTTGTGACATGTTCTTCACCTTTGCCTTAGGTTTTTTGGTTGTTCTCACAAGCAAAAACATGACATCGCCAGTTTTCGGAGAGGATGCTTCCTGGCATTTTAACTGTGCTCCAATTGTATTTGCTCACTCAATAAATGTGTAGTATGTTTAAACACCAAAGTGATGTCTAGTTTCTGTGAAAGTCCTCGGTATCCATAGCTTTCAAACTTTTTTCCAGCGAGGACCTATATTCTTTTCAATGCTTGTTCTGATAGATTTTTGTTTCTTTCAGTATTTTATGTGCTCCTTTTTATTTCTTATCAAAAGAGTTGATCCCATAACCTGGACTTTGGTTATGTTATTTTTACAAGTGCTATATATCAGCATCTACTCAGCATGTTGGTCCCTTTACTTTGAAGGATACAAAAACCATAGTAAATCTTCTATTCACTTTTTTACAATCTAGTGTTGTACAAAATTATCATGTGATCTTTATGATTAATTTTTGTTCATCCTTCTTTCATCTTTGTTCTATTAGAAATATTGCATCCAATATAATCATCTTTCTTCTCGTTGAGATTCTGGCTCTAGAATTGGATTCAAGTTACATTGAATAAACGCACCTCATTCGGATATTTTCTATGCACAATGTTCTTTCGCTAACTTTTGTCTCATCTAACATTGAAATTGTGTCCTGTTCTGTAGACGAAAAAGGCAGCGGAGAAGAAGACACCAAGTGTCAAATGGGCTATTCCATTTCTAGAGATGATGGACAAGAAGTTCGGCGGAACATATACATATTGTTTTGGTTCTACGCCCCGACTGGTCACCACTGATCCTGCCCTTATTCGTCAAGTTTATGTTGCAAAAAATGACAAATTCCCGAAAGTGGAAGCAGGAAGCGGATTTCGCCTTCTTGGAAATGGTCTTTCAAATTCCTCCGGACCCCTTTGGGAACGCCAAAGACGGATGATGGCATCGGTGTTCACTAACAAATCTGTGAAGGTTTGTGCATTCATATTGCTCGGGTTCCTTCTTTTATTCATCGCTTGCTTTTGCTTACCTACTAAAAAAATCTCGAAGGACCCTGAAAAAACCCTTTAAAAACGCAGGAAACTCTTAAAAGACTTTGAGAAAACCCTCCTGGCCGTCAATGCAAAGCATTCCAAGACCATTTCTGCCGCACTCAATTTCGGTCTTGCATTCTGTCAACTTTATTGCTTGAAAAAAAAAACATCATGAATCATGACTGGGCTGGTTTGCAGGAACTCACTGAATCCGTAAGAGAAAGTGCAGAAGAAGCCGTGGCATCGTGGCTCGAGAAGATGGGTTCTGAATCATCGGCTCCATTTGCCATGGACGAGGAGCTTCTTAAGCTCTCTCTCCAGTCAATCGGTCGAGCAGTTTTTGGAGCCGATATTGCGGGCATGCAACCAGTTGCAAAAGAGGCGGTCCAACTGTTGGGACAATACTTCGAACTGGTGCCAAAATGGCTTGCAAGTGGAGGTTTATCCTCTGGATATCGGTAAGATTCGGAGACAAAAAACCTTTTTTTTTGTCAGAAAGCAGCCACAAGTAATCCGGAAGTAGGCTGAGTTGTCTTTACTGAAAAGGCAAATTCAGAGACCCATTCTGCCTCCATGGTCAATGTAAGAGTGGTTAAAACGGAGCAACAGGAAATTGCATACAGAACAGTAAAGGTGGCAGATGTTTAACCATTCAACTTGTGCAAGCCGTTTGATAGGTGGTATGATTAAAAATAAACACATTAATATTAAACTCTGTATAGTACATATTTTAAATTTTTACAACACGTGATGCAAAATTACACGTGTTCATGTGTCCTTGTCTTCAATCATTTTTTTATCGACTTGATTTGGTTGTATCTTTAGCTTTCAACGGTTGGTTAAAAAGTCCTCAACTTTATGCATGTTTAGCTGGCTTGGCCATTATGTGTTGTTGGGATGTCTTTGTATCCCCTGAGCCTGAAAAGAGCTCCTTTTATGACATGTAAATATTAATAAATGACCACTTGCAGACCATATTATTGGTGGACATACCACTAAATCAGCTGCCTAAATTGACGTCTTACCACAGTAAAAAACAAGCACTCCGGACTTGAGCTAAACTGGTCGTAGTCGGTGAATCACTTTCTCCCGTTGTTTCTAAAATTTTCAACTTAACTCTGCGATCTTTATCTGTGTACAGATGGTTTCCGACGCCTTTAAACCGTCAGCTATTAGATGACGAAACAGCCATAAAAACTCTTCTTCTTGGACTTATTAGTCGACGGCGAAGTGCACAAGAGAGCCGAAAGGTGGAATCAAACTATGGTGTCAGTCCAGACCTCCCCTCGATGGATCTTCTAGAGCTCATGCTTTCTACCACAGATCTGGAGAATACTGATTCCTTGCAGAATAAAAGTAAGGTGGGAATTGACGATTCTGGGCATATGAGTGACCAACAGTTAATGGACGAATGCATTACTTTGGTTGTAGCCGGACAT
Organism: Zygnema cylindricum; assembly: GCA_037447655.1. Classification (NCBI taxonomy): domain Eukaryota; kingdom Viridiplantae; phylum Streptophyta; class Zygnematophyceae; order Zygnematales; family Zygnemataceae; genus Zygnema; species Zygnema cylindricum. The sequence goes on along the minus strand of JBBHKE010000346.1, from coordinate 112,754 downwards.
GAGACTGTAGCAGTGACTCTCATGTGGACAATGTTTCTATTGGCCAAATTTCCAGACTGGCAAAAAAGGTTGAGAGATGAAGTATTTCAGGTTTGTGGAGAAGGAAAAGAACACGGCGAGTCGAATAGTTTCCCTCGATTTGACCAGCTGGAAGAATTAAAGAATCTCGACATGGTCGTTCACGAATGTCTGCGGATATATCCACCGACAACAGTATTAGCGAGGAAATGCGAGAATAATATCTCTCTCGTTGGTCTCAAATGTCCAATGGATACGGAAATCATTTTACCGGTTATTCAAATCCATCGAATGAAAGAGTATTGGGGATCTGATATGGACGATTTCAAACCGGAAAGATTTTCCGGAGGTATTGGAGCTGCGGTAAAGCATCCTATGGCATATTTGCCTTTTAGTGCCGGGCCGAGGAACTGTATTGGACAAACATTTGCTATTTCTGAATTGAAAATGATCCTAGTAGTCATTCTTAAGAACTTCAAGTGGCAGATGGGTCCGAATTACCGTCACGCTCCTACTGCGGCTCTGACATTAAAACCTAAGTATGGTTTGCCGATGATTTTGGAGAGACTTCCGTGATAAAGGGACAGGAGTTCCCATGATGAATCCTCTACCATCTTAGTCACTCCTGTCACTATTTATTATTAAACATTTAGCATTAGGCACTCCTACCTAAATACTTATGAATTATGGTTACCGATGTTGAATAATGATGTATATAGTCGCAATCTTTGTTTGACTAGCAATATTCAGCGGGATTTTTTCCTTTTTTTTTCTTTTTTGCGTGGACAAAGTTGTTTGTGGTTTGCCTCTCCGTTCTATGTTCAATATTCTTATGAAGCCCTGAATCTATTGTAGGCGATCGAGGTTCCTTGTCTTTTAGTGAATACCTCCAAGGTTGCATTTCCTAACAAATAATGTACAAATAGTATAAGCTGCTTGCAATACTAAACTGTGGGTTTTAGGAGCAATACTCCTTTTATAAGTCAATAGTTGATAAAGTTTTCATTGATTTTGAATCGACGGCTAAGATTTTTGGCCTGCCATGAACATGTATTACCATTGATGAGAATTGCACTTATTTTTGTGTAGTTTATTTGTAGTGAGCAACTTCACTTCAGTAATATACAAGTCACAATCTAATTTATAAATGACCTAATGTTTGTTTACACAGTAATGACGATATGTTTATTTACCCTGTTTCTCTTCATTCTTGAGTCACCGAAAACTAGGTTAAAATCACATATGGGACTCTTGGAGAACCTTAGCCTCTGTCCTAGTTTCTTGCTCCTAGTTCCCTGCTCCTCCCCTATTACATGATGGCACAATTTTCCATTTTTGATGTCTTAGGGTGAAGTTCCATCAAGCGAAAAGTGGCGTTTCTAACAGAAATCCGCGACTCTCCGTACCAGATCGTACCGCCTATTTTGTTTTTATACGAAAACCAACATTACAGAGAATCTTGTCGATACTCTTCGGAGGTCTTGGAGGTAATACTGGCCGTCGGATGTTCATCTGCGATGAGTTCGCTTCAATTTTCTCTGTTAGACTCAACCCACCTCGACGAGGTGGGTTGGCATACACAGAAAAAAAAATCGTGACACGCTGGACGATTGAGCTACGTGTCATGATGGATAACCAACAAAAAATCTTCAGATTTCCGCATGACACGCGGTTTCCAAAATACAACCGAAAATAAAAACGAAATTTCGTAACATTCCCTCATCACGCTATTTTAGGTAACTTTTGTTCGTCACACTATTTCTCTCAAAGGACTTTCGTTATGTTCGAAAAGTGAAACCCTAAAAAATGAGCTGGCGTATAGACTGGCGTCTGCTAAAAGTATAATTTTTTTGTCGTATGATTACTTCGTACGCAGGTACATGGTACGCAAGTCAAGATTTGAAGTTAAGTTTGTCGGTTCTAAAAATCTGAAGATATTCAATATCGGATCGTAGCTTGCGTGGTGCCAGTAAATTTAGAACACGTGGCTTACAGACTCTACGTGATGGAACTTCGACTCAATCGACCCGGTCTGTAAAGTTTGCCGTACAATTACAGAAACGTGTGATGGAACTTCACCCTTAGTTAGCTTTTCGGGTTACCGTTGGTCTGATTCACAGAAATACGATACTTTTACCCTACTTCTACATCGGGCAATATTTTGAGCAAGGTCATTTGTACGGCTTTCCGAGAACTTCCGAAATCTACAAAGTCGGTGCTCGGAAAGCCGTACATTATTCGAACGTCCGTCTATTGCGGAAGTGTTTTTTTTTCCGGTGGGAATAGGCTATGAGGAGACTGGACCACAGATGTCCTATGCGTTTAAAACGCACGGAGTAAACTAACGAATACTACGTAGAGTGCGCATAAAACGATTTCAAATTTTTAAAATTTTGTCGTAAAATTCGTACTTTTTATTGACTTACAAATTTCAAAATTTTTAAATATTCAATACCCTAAAAAACTGAAAAGTATAACGAACTAATGTAGTGGCTAGCGGCGAGCGGCAAAATTTACAGCGTCTCCAATGGCGGCTTCCTTTCTGAAAACGGAGTGGGACAGATAAAAATAAGCGCGCGGCCGCGCGCAAATGAAGCAAACCCGGAGCAGTGCAACGAACTAGCGGCGAGCGCCGGAATTAACGGCGTGTCCAACGGCGGCTTTCTTCTGAAGACGGAGTGGGGGGACAGATGAAAATACGCGTGCGCAAATGAAGCAACATTTCTTTTAAATTTTCGTACAATTGTCCGTACAATGTCAACCGTACGAAATTTAAGAAACAAGCGAATATTACGTAGTTTTCTGAAAAAGTCAAAATTCGTACGAATAGGACATCTATGGACTGGAGTCCAGTCACTGGACTCACTGGAGGCTGAGTTGCTGAAGCCTAAAGGTGCCACATGTTGGAATAGCGACAGAAGACGTAACTTCTACAGTACTACACCGCGCATCGTTATTAGTGTCAAAGTTTAAATAGTGTGGAAGTAAATATACCGTCATTGACGGTAATTAAGTTTTTTTTTTTTTTTTTTAAAAGGTGTATTCTAATTTCGGCGTTTATGCTAATTTGGGAACAGCAAAAATGAAAGATTCGCTGTACGATTATATACAGTAATATATGTATTCGTACAAAATATTAAAAATCGTACGCCGTCGTGAAATTTAAATATCCGTACATGTAAGACTAATTTACATGTCAGAACAATCCCGTGTTTTTAGCGCACGATCCTATGCTTGCGCGTCTGATTTAACTCATTTTTTGTAAAATTTTCACTTGAAAAGGTACATTTATGTACGGTCTGACATCGACCGTACACCACACTATTTAGATATTATTGTAATTCGTCCTTTACGCTATTTTGTACGGTACCTTAATTAACGTCAAGGAAAAATTAAAATAATGTATCCTATTTGAGGAAAAAAATCAAAATTTTAATAACCCAAATTAGTGACGTTGACACTAATAACGATGCGCGGTGTACTGGGACGGAAAACTTGCAAGGATCCATGGAGAGATGATGTGAATTTGATCAGAGCGTTGAGACTGGGAAGGAGAGAGAATGTACAGAATGTAGTAATAAAATTGAGCAACGTTGTGATCCTGGCCGTTGGATTCGTATTTTTATTCGTAATTTATCGTTACTTCACAAATGACAAACCGAAGCCTGCCGGGGCGGCGTCCGTACGAAACGGTCACCTGTACGGAATTTGAAATCCATCTCCGATTTTCGTTATTGAAGCAAGAAAGTGACAGCGATACGAAACGCTTTTTCGTGAAAATGGAATCTGCATAATCTCCGACTTGTGCTATCATACAATAAAACAAATAAACAATTAATATCTGCATACGATACTAAATATTGTAAATCTATGTATGGTTATGTATTGAAAGTGCAGAGATAGTAATTGAATTAATCAATGCAAAGTGGCTAAAGAAGAAATAAGAAAAGTAAAAACGAGCCACATAGGAACAGTACTGCAATGTCATTGTGAAAAGTTTGTTACAGCTTTTCCTAATCATTGCCTCTTATGGCCGCCAGCGGTTCAGACAGTTCCAATGGAGCGAAAACTGGAGAGAAAGACTCGAGCTTCGGACCAAACCAAGACTTTCCAAGCTCCGAAGATACGAACCACGATAGAGACGCTCGTTCAGAATTCGCACGTGTATGGCTGCAGCGAATTGCCGATTCGGCTAAGTCTAAATTGCAGAAATTTAGGGTTTCGTTAGCAGGTTCTCAAAACGGTAACTTTGGAGGAGGAAGCCATGAAGCAGGAGGTTCTATGGAGGAAGAGTTTGAAGATAGTATTCCGTCGGTGGAAGAGCTCGTAATAGGTCAAACTAGTAATATCATAACGCAACCAAATAGATGTTTATGCCATTTAAGAGTCACCAAAGCTCTTCAGGTAAGGAAAATGGCTGGACAGCTTATTAGTAAAAATATTAGTCACACTAAACTCTACTCCTTGGTAAGTTCTTCTTCTTGATTTCTTCGACGTTTGCGGAAATGTTGCAAATTCTACTTCTTATATTTTTTGATGTTTGCGGAAATTTTCGTATAATCTACATTTTACTTTCGTTGAAATGTTTGGATATCTTACCCATTCTTTTGTTTGGAAAACACTTTTGAAGGAAGTTTATCTTCTGAGGACAGATAACCTATGTCTATGCAGCCCGGACATTTTTCTAGAGTTTAACGCATATAATTTTAACAAAACGGTTTTCTGTTCTCCTGCTCTCTCTCGCGCACTCTTCTCCAACCCTTTGTTCTCTTCCTCAGGCCCTTCCCTCGTATTTTTTAATCGCTTTCCGCCCCTGCTCTCTCTTTCTTCCTCTTTCTCTCTCGCTGCTTTCCCCCACTCCCCGCTCCCCTCTCTCCCCTCTCTCCGTTCCCCTCCTCCCACCCACTTTTTGGCAATGAAACTCCAATTTTCTCTTAGCGTCTCATTCATTGAATTTGTACTTCACATTTGTCCTTTTCCTGAAGACAAATCTTGCTCCTTACAGCAAAACACATGTATTTCTATTTATTTTTCTGTTGCTCTGTTTTGTTTTGCTTAAGCTAAGAAAAGGCCATTGGTTCAAAAAATTCTTGAGCTACTACTTTTTCCTCATTTCCATTTCATTCTTTTCACTTTCGCTTTTCTGTCAATTGCTCCTCTGCTGGTACTTCAATCCCGGGTTGCCTGTCTTTTACAGGTAGCAAACATACCTTGTTTAAACTGAATTATCGCAACAACGTTGTTTCATAACAAAAAACAATAATTATTTAAGACCAATTTAGTGATGTTTGACTTTGAGAGTACTGATTAGTTTTGTATTTGGAAGCGTTTTTTTGTTCTCTTTGATGCCGCTGACCTGTCTCAGAACATCGATACAGAAGCTAAAACTGCAAAACTGTGACTGTTACGGTATTGTTATGCACAGAACAGGTATGGCACCCTTCATGGAGGAGTTATTGCGATGCTTGTTGATGTTATCGGGACAGCGGCAATTTTAACAGTTGCTGACCCACCAGGAGGAGTATCGATTGATATTAATATTTCGTATATAAGTTCATCTAGAGTTGGAGTAAGTTGCTTTTAACTTCACGCCCATCACAATTTGATTCCTTTGTAGTTAACAAAATTGATGAATTGTTCAACGCAATAATTTTCAATGGAGTTAGCTCGGTTGTGATTTAATGTGTAATCTTTAATTATTTTTGCTCATTTATGCATTATTTTTACTGTTTTTGGTACACATTGACAATGCGTGAAAGTCAATGTTCAGTGTCCAGATGCTCCCTTCAATTGTCTTCTGAGCAGATAAGATGCATTATCTATGTTACAGATGGAAACGTTGTTCAGTTTACAATAAAAAGGGGCTAAAAGCATGGATAGCCAGATACAGTCTGTCATTGCACTAGTCCTGGTGCGTTTTTGGGAGTCGTTTTAATGTTTATTGCTCGAAAATATCGTGTATGCACATAACATTTGGGAAAAGCCTCGTCCTATGTTGGTTCTACCTGTGTCTTTTTGCGTGTTAAAATTTCAGATGTTGCAACTTATGGTATTTTTTGAAACCTATGTCCATATGGTTCAGCGTGCTGCGCATGCATCCACACCATTTTTGAAAACACTGTAGTAATTTTTTGTTGCATATTTTTTTTCCAATTAAGGAAAAATGAATTGCCAGTAGATTGCTGGTGGCTTATAGCTCATTCTGTCACCCCAGGGAACTTATGGAACTTCCAGTGCATACCTCGTTAAAATCTCTTTTCTCGCTTTCAGCACGTTGTGGATTAATGTTCTTTACCAGCTAAAATGCGTTATGTCCGTATTCTGGTTAAAAAAAGGGTAAAAATTCTTTTTTGAAAACGGTTTGCTTACCTGAAATCCCCCACTCACTTTGCTGTCAGTAGACGTACTTTGAGCTTTGAGCAGACTCCAGTACGGCCAAGCATCGTATCCCCGATTCTTTTTGATTATCAAATCCTGACATTGTCAAACATTGTACCTTCAATCCTCTTTGATTACCGCATCCGACTCCATCCTTGATTCCCTTTGATGATCTGATCCTCAAATTGTCGCTAAATGTTTTCGCAGGAGATGGTGGAAGTGGAGGCCGTTGTCCTCCGAGCCGGGCGAACTATTTCGGTTGTGGAAGTGAATATACGGCGTTTGGGGACAAAAGAGCTCCTGGCACAAGGACGCCACACCAAATTTCTTGCTATCAATTCTGGCCGAACAACAAAATTGTAGTATCAACAATACACAAAGTTACAACATTCAGCAACAAAATTGTGGTTTTAAAAACGAATTTACAGCATCCACGAAGTTGTAGCATTGCGACTTGCAGTGCTGGGCTCGTCCCTTCATGGCCTTTTTTTGTCTACTATCCTCCTTTCACGGCCTTTCTTTTTCTGTGTACAGTACTCAGTCTAACCCAGATCTTTTGGTAGCCCTTGTAACACAACTCAACATTCAAGATGCATTTCTTTCTAGATTAAAAAGTTTGCAGAAAGAATGTCATCTAGATTGTTCGTCTTATTGCAAACTGGCGAAGGTATTGATGTACTCGTCCTCGGTGAAAACCACAAGAGACAGGTCTCCTTTGTTCGTTGTATTTGAAGCGGTTATTGTTCTTGTTACAAGAATGTTCACTTTTGAGGGCACTCTCTCTTTGGCGATATAAAATGCATCACTCTTGTGATCCACTGCAGCACTCTTGTGATCCACTGCACCACTGTTGTTGCGGTTTCTGCTGTTGTGAAAATGATATTTGGAGGTGTGGTTTCAAAATGTTACATATATTTATGAGCGCTTATTTGGTGTTGATGTAAATCACATGTTAAGTTCACCAACATCAATCCGTGAAAAGATCAAGCTGCTTTCTACACGGAATGGTTAAGCGTGGGCTTTGTCCCATTTAAGACCAGCAAATACACACTGTTCAGGATTTGTCAAACAGATATCGCAAGTGTGGAGTTTAAAAGGTTGTCTTCCTCATAGTTGACAGTTTATAACTCAATGCTTAAACACTCAGAAGGCTGTTTAGATTACCTTGAACATATTTACATTTGTTTCTCAACTGTGAGTATCAGTGAACCTTTGGCTTCTAAATGTTTGTTCATTCTGATACTAAAGCACTTAAGCAACCGGAGGCTCAGTCAAAATCAAGTTTTTTTGGGTATTTTGCTAGCCTGGGTCAGGTTCAAGCTAACAAGTAACCAAGCCAAAGTCAATATCACTGAATATTGACCGAAAAATTATTACCGGAAGTATGAAATACAAATTATTACTGGAAGTATGAAATATCGCCTGAGAGCCTTCGTAAGCCTCAGCCCTATTGTCGGAGGGGGCCCGACTCTAGCAGCAGTATGTGACAACTTCAAAAATTCAAACTCCCGAGTTCAAAAACCTGAACGGCCAAACCCCCGCCAATCTCTGCACAGAAGATCCAAGACACACGTACCTTTTACAGTACGCCAAAATTGTGAACTGGTGCACACGGAAGAAACTTGAGTGTACCTTCATAATTCCCTTTTGAAATATGAAAAGGGCGGTAAGGTGCAGAGTTATAAGTATAGAGTATACAATATGGGCATAGTTGTTCAAATCGCGCGATTTTTTCCTTTTTTCCGATTAAAACGTATAATTCGTGACTTTTGAATAAATCGGAAAAAAACGCGATGTACTTTCTGTCCGGTAAACTGAACGGCTAATTCACGGAAACTGTACGGTATTTTACGATAGCTGTACGAGTCTGTACGGTAATTGTACGAAATTTGACGAAAAGATACGTTGCACTTCGTAGTACTTTCTGTCCGGTAAACTGAACAGGAATTTTACCGAAATGTACGAAATTGTACCAAACATGTACGGACTATTACGAAAAGATACGGAAAATGTACGAAAATGGTACAAACTGCGGTATATGTGAAATTTATTTTTGTTTACATGTACGGAATAGTACGGACGAAAATTCATTAACGATTTTTACGATTTTTTCAAAAGGTTCAATGCGTTTGTTACGTATAATTCGTCGCGATTAAATCGTTCGCACTAAACGCCGTGAACAACTATGAATATGGGTCTTAAGGTCATATTGTATGTTTTACATACAATAGGCATATTGTATGGGCCTACTTTCACCTACTTTTGAACTATGGTTATAACTGGACACCGTGTACCTTTTTTATGTACCATTTTTACTTCAGCGTGAAAGTCGAGGTTACACCTGTGTCAATATAAGAGTTTTTTCTCCACGGAAATCAATTGTCGTGCACACTTGTCGGATTATCCATTGGACGGTTGCGATGGAATGATTATATTTTAACTGGCGGTCTCAAAGTGGATTATGGAACACGTCTGTACGGAGAAAGTAGACAAACGACATACGGTGTACTGCAAACGAATGTCCTCTTTGAAATACGATGCCGCCAAAAAGAGCTTCACACAAAGGCTCTTCAGCAGCAGCAGGCAGCAAAATGGCAAATTAGGGCTAAAATCTCATGTTTTCATCTTAATGACTTTCTGCTTGTCCAAAAGAAGTTAAGTTGACACTTTTGAGAGGACATTCGCTCTGAAATGCCTTCCAAACAGGAATCTCCAGAGAGTCACGAAAGTAGAGTTAAGAAAGAAGGAACTGGAAACGGACACGTGTCAGTTGAGGAAAGCACAAGAATGGAAGTCGACAATAAAGAGAAAAATTCGGGAGGATTGGAGGAGGGAGAAGGAGAGGGAGGGGGTGGGAGAAGAAGTCGTGGGAGAAACAATGGTTTGGAAGGGAGGTTTGGCGAGAAAGTAAAAAATGAAGTTTCAACAAAACTGTCCTTGTAAGGTTCTCTGCATTTTTCTTATTCCAATTGTCTCATATTTTTCCCAATTCTTACCTCAAATATCAGATTTTACAACTTGTAAGGATTGAAAGCTTAACTGTATCGTAAAACTGAATCAGAAAACATGAAAACGCTGAACAACTTATATTCTTAATTTTCCTCTTTTGGTGCTTAGAAAGGAGGCATGCTTTCCAGTTGTCAAAATTTCTGGTATTGTCCTTTCTATGGTCAGTTCATGTTTCAACTTTCGCAGTTCGCTATCCACCACAATTAATGTGAATCGATTTCTTTCTTAAAGGCAAATAATGCGGTCTATACTATGTTATGTGAAGGCCTCCGATGATTGGGACCATCAGTACGCTATGGACTGCTATCAGCTTTAAGAAATGTATCACACGGGGATTGTTGTAGTGTTACTAATTCTAATTAAAGTCTTATCGACGCGGCGATTCGTCAACCGCTTACCAAATAAGAGTTAAGAAAAGAAAAAATAGTATCATTGACGCTATTTTATTTTCAGAGGCCAAAAAAAAACGAAAAAAGAATCACCGATTAGTGTTATTAACGCTTACAGCGATTCACTCTGTACTGTTGTGTCCCGATCATCGGCGCCCTTCACATAACATAATATAAGAGCTACGTTCAAGTAGACACTTTTATTGCGTACATGATGGCATGGACCATACTTCTTTCTCATCTTTACAGTTCTCTATTCCTGTGAACCGTATAATTGACAAGGTTAAAATTATGGAGGTAGTTTTTGTGGAGATTAGTCTTGTTAGTTTGCATTTAAAATAAGTTAGGAAATAAGGGTTCACCAGCCCTTTCTGCAAAATCTTCGTCCATGCAGACCTCTGCTGAGAGTGCCTTCTACCATAGTTGGTGTGGAAAAAAAGTTAGGTCCCAAATTGTTGAGGCACATGACGTGATGAGGATTACTGAAGAAAAAATGGAATGTTTTGGGCCTTTCCTAGGCACAAAATAATGTATATTTTGCTAGTTTTTACCCACTTATAAGGCGTGTCCACTCTATCAACTGTGTGCTATAATGAATTGATTAATGGCTCAATAGATTACGCTGTGAATTGATGTTACTGTTAAGAAATACACAGTATTGGGTTTATTTTAGTGTCATTAATTCTAACTTGGGTCCAAATGACGAGGACGATTCTCGACCCCTCACCAAACTAGTTTTAAGAAAAAGGACAACTGCACCGTGTATCGCTATTAGTGTTAATGTTTTTTTCGCCACTTAAAACATATTTTCTACGTACACACATGTCGGATTTTGGATCCCACAGTTGCGATTGTAAGGCAATATTCTCGCCTTCCAGCTGGTGGTATACAATCGAAAATTGGATATGTGTGCACGAGGAAAAGATGTTTTGATTGGCGAATAAAACATTAACACTAATAGCGATACACAGTGTAGTGTTATGAACACTATCTTATGGCCAGGGGGCAAAAAAAACTGGCGCCGAGCCTATAGCAATTTATGGTGTACTTTGCATGCATAAGAGTTGTTGCAATGAAAATTTCTGAAAATGTCGGGTTTTGTTGTGCTTTTGTTTTGTCACGGAAAGGTCAGCCAAAAGAATGAAAGGTGAATTGAACAATGGCAGTGGGACAATTCTCTTATCTACAATGATGACAGTGAACTTGGTCATTTGTTTGGTAATTTGCTCTCTTTTAGTGTTCAAGTTTTGCAATTTGAATAAATCTCTCCTTATTGTGCATGTATCATTCGCACACCATTCTACAACGACAGTATGAATAGATACTGTCATAAACTACTGAATAAATTTATGAATGCAAGATTATTTTGCCTTAGCACCAGTTCACATTTATCAGATGCTGCTTTTTGTAGGCTTCCGCTTTTTTTTATCCCTGTTTTTTACTATGATTTTGCATTCTATCTCTGCTAAAGTTACTTTCTCTTGTTTTGTTGAATATTTGGTTCAAGGTTGTTGTCACAATTTGTTTTTTTTTTACATTTTGAGCTTCAATCTGGGCTGATTTTTTCTGTTTCAACATGCAATTTTTTCTTCTTTGAAAATTGTGACAGGAAAAGAGTTGATGCAGCAACTCAAGAATACTTTTCGGAAATCTCCTCTCTAATTGGCCCAGAAGGCACTTTGAAAGATCCCGAAGGTGAGGGAATCAGTCTATCCCATATTCTTTCATTAAAATTGCGCTTCAAGTTGAATATGGTGGAATATGTTGACCAAAGGTTCTCATTTAAAAACGACCTTGGTTTTTTGCGTGCCAGTTGAATCTCATCCTAGGCTACCACTGGAAATTAAAAAAAAAAAGAAAAAGGTTGCCCAGAGTGTTTAATAGGCAGTAGAGCGATAGAAAAGGGGGGGAGAGGAGGAAGAGGGAATCGGGGAGAGTGTGGAAATGGGAGTTGGAGGACACCTTGTTATTATGCGTAAGCACAATCAAAAGGAATCGAACATTGTGTTCATTGTGGTCAATTAATGTAAGATCCTACAACAATTTTATCTCATTACTCTCACCATTATTAGTCTGGCCTGTACTTTTAGTTGGCAGTTTCTTGATGTTATTAACAAATGAGAGTAAATCAGAGATACGTACAAAAGAAATCTCCTCTGCACCAATAAACACTCATGATTCACGCCCGGTCGATCCGTGAAGCCGGTGGGAAGGAAGTCGAGGTCGCATGCGATCCTTCTTCAAGTCGAGTGGTCGAAGAGCTTCTCCGATTGGCCGAGCCCATGAAAGCCGTTAATTTTCTTGCGGGATGCGGAGAAGATTTTGCAATTTTGGCGACCAATCCAAATGGGTCGCACGTGTTGGAATCGGCTATAAGGGCCATAGCAGATCATTTGACCTTTGTGGACATCGATGAGAATCTTCTGATGTGCCTTCGGAAAGGCCTAGGAACCATTTGTCATGTAAGTGAAGTTGTGTACTTATTGTTTTGTTTTTTTTTGCATCAAGTTCAGTTTTTTATGCGTCAACATGGACTTTTGGCACGGCGGCTCTAGTTAGACATTTTAACACAAAACTATATTGGGTACTTAGGCTCGAAACTATGGTTGGAATGGGATGCTATCTTGGTATCATTACAGCACTCACCGTAATTAATCTGGATGGACCATTTTTCTGGAGGGGAAACCAGTAGTATTGCATATTGGAACTGGACTGTATGGTAACCCGTAGGACCGATTATTACTACAACACACCAGTAATTGCCTAATGTGTGACATTAACAACAACTCCAAAATCAGGAATTATGCCGATTTTTCTGCTTTCCTGGGATTTTTCTGCCTAAAAACTGTGGAGTTGTCGTTTTTGCCTGACATGTCAAATAGTGATATATTGCAACATTGTACCATTTAGGGACTTTTAGAAAAGTTTATGTTAAGTATCGGAAATGGCTGTTGATGTATGCACTGGAAAGAACTGTGGTCAACACTATTCACAGCTTACAGCTTAACCAATAAAAATGGTTTGCCAGTAGGATGGACAATACCTTTTTAGTCCAAATTTGTTTTGTTGTGTCTATTCTTGCTTCGTTATGAAAAACACTGCTTATTTTGTCGCTTGTCATGTACTTTAAAAAAAAAATGGTAAATAGTGTTGCTCTTCAGGTTGCAATTTAGTGCTAGGTCGCTATAAAGGTTTTATTGAATTCCAGTGTCGACCCCTGTACTTTATTTGTATTGTACATCGAAAATGAACCCTATTTTCATTGCTACAAAATACCATCGGATGTTTAGTGGTGTTTCCCAATCCTCACACTTTCAGTGCCGTTTTATTATTTTATGTTTTGTCAGTTACTCAAGAAAGAGAGAATGCTCCTTGTGGAAACAAGAGGGTGGTCACTATTTAATCAGATGGTTTGCTGAATTGTTCATTTAACTTGAGAGTATAATAATCATTTTTTTCACCCAGCAGCAATTTCAGGAGTGCAGTGTAGGAGTTAACAATTGTTACGGAAAAGTTTTTATGTAAGGTACTGACGATGCCGTGACTATTGCTGTGCCTCCAAATTCCACATCCCTACTGGTTTACGATTGTAGTAAAGGATGTCATCGGTTTTCTTTTGACTTAGCATGTTCTTTCAAATTGAGATTTCTCTCTCGTCTTTTCCCATCTTTTAGCTCACATGTTTCTTTTACCTTGATTAATATCGCAGGTCGTTGAAACAAATGCTCAAGATCTAATGAGAAACCGGTTCGCCTCTCATGTCCTCCGAAACTTTCTTGCCCTTTTAAGCGGTAACGATTTGGAAGCTCCCCAAGCCCAATTTAATTATGAAATGGATTATGTAACGGGTGCAAATGCCGTATCACCAGGTACAAAAACCGGGCATAGTAATAAAGGTTTGGCTGCGAGACTGGGAAGTTTTGGACAAGGACAAGAAAAGAGGAAAAGGGAATACCACTTTCCAGAACTTTTAAGAAAAGTGGTTGGAGGAATTCTTTCTGCCATTAAACTGGACTTAAGTGAATTGAGAGTTGATACTGCGGCTGGGACAGTCTTGCAGGTAAAGTAAAAATGGGTCTAAATTGTTAATTTGCATTATGTGTTTGGGCTAAATTATTATTTGCCCATATTCGGTACATTTATCAGAAGCATGAATAGCTCAGATATGCTGATATCTTAAGTCTTAAGTTTTCTTAGGTTATGTGTAGATTTACTCAGGTTATGACTTAGTTTTTTTTTTCTGATTGCAGAAATTGATTTTGAATGTAATCGTCTTTTGTTTGTGATCAAAGTTATCGTTTTTTTTATTGTAGAATGCAAAGTTTTTTTTTGTCTCACGAGGTTGTGTGATTGTAAGTTATTAGAACTTAAAATTGGTCGCATGGGATGGATATTAGCGGCAAAAATGAAGGAGAGAGTTGTATTTGGAAATCCTTTCTGTTGGATATTTTCTTTGTTTCGATTTGCTCTTTCATGTTTTCTTTTGCATTAAATATGGTCTTTATGTTTTGTTTCTTGCTTTTGTTTTGCTTTTTCCTATTTCCATCGCGTGTTCTTTTGGTTAATTATTGTCTTTTTCTATTGTTTTTTGCCTTCATTTTGCCTCGTCTATTTCTCCTTGTTCTTTTATTTCTGTTGTCTTCCATACTTGTTTTTCTTTTCTATTTTATTTTGCTTTTTCCTGTTTCCATCCATTGTGTGTTCTTTTGTTTAAATATTGTCTTTTTTCTTGTTTTTGTTTCTTGTTTTTCTTTAAATAAACGCAGGCGGCTCTGTTGGCACTGGAGGGAGAGGAAGCCTCTCTTTGCAGTGCCATTGCAACTATCCTCGGGTGTACACAAGGGAATGGAGATGAGAAATATGCACTGGAGGGCTTAAACGTGAACGATTCAGTGAACCTTATGGAGGAGAGAATTGGGTCTCATCTTATGGAAGTAAGTGGTCATCCAGATTTGGCTTGGGAATGAGTGAAGGGAGAACAGGAACTTCTTTCTCTCTCCCTCTCTCTCTTCTCTCCTTTCCTCTCTCCTCTCCTCTCTCCTCTCTCTCATCTCTCCTCTCTCTCCTCTCTCTCCTCTCTCTCCTCTCTCTCCTCTCTTTCCTCTCTCTTCCTCTCTCCTCTCTCCTATCCTCTCTCTCCTCTCTCCCCTCGATAATAATAAATGTCGTCAATAATGTTCGTAATGTTCATCATCATCATCAAGATCGCCATCATCTTCATCGTCATGTCGTCATGTCAAATCAAATCGTCACTCATGCATCTTATCTTTTATCACATTAATGCGTGATACTTTATCATCATCAATCATCGCTTCCATCATCATCTTTTATCTTTATCTTTACATTCATCGCATCTGCATCATCTGCATCGCATCTTTAAAATATTTTCATCCGCATCAATGTGGGCGTCTTTTATCATCATCTTTTTATCTTTACATCTTTGTTTACATAATGTACTTTTATTTTACATTTCTTTTTATCTTTATGTTCATCTGTTCGCATCTCTCTTTATAAACACGGCTAATACATATCTTTATCTTTATCATCTATCTCTATCATCTTTTTTAGCCAATCTTTGGTCATCTTTATCTTTTATCTCCTCTCCCCACTCTTCCCCTCCGCCACATCTCTATCTCCCCCCCTCTCCCCTCTCCCCATTATCACATCTCCATCTCTCGTCTTAAATCATCTCCTTTACATCATCATCATTGCTCATCCCCTCTCTCATATGCTCATCTCCTCTCTCTCTTACCATTGATTTGGGTCAAAGTCTATGTGACAGTGTTGTTTGCGAAATAAAGTTTCTCAAAGCCGTTTATAGCAGTTTATTTATACAGTTTTTACTCCTGTGGACAAGCTTGTGCTTTAAGGTTCTGTTAATAAAGAAGAGCATGCTGTGAATCTGCCTTTTCTCATTCATTAAAAAATTAAAAGATTGTATTTGTTGTCATTCAATCATCTTTTGCAGACTGTAGTTCGTGTGGCTCCTCCCCAGATGTTTGCTCATTTATTTGAGAGGATTTTTAGTGGCAAATTGGTCCATCTCTCGCTTCACCCAGTTGCAAATTTTGTGGTTCAGGCCTTGATTATGGCAATTCGAGAGCCCGCTCAGGTATGCGATTCTTTTCTGGACCATTCTTTAGAAGTTATTTCCTGCCCACTCATGAATCAGTTTGGAATATAATAATAAGAACACCAAAAAGATTGTGGATTAGACTGTCCGGCCCTTCTAAAGTTAATCGTTCTATTTTGATTGAGTGTTTTTGACCCAAAATAAAAAAATTATAGTTAGTAACACTGAACTAGTTAAGTGGCTCATAATGAGCCATGTTGCAATACATAATTTAGTGTAATTAACTCGAATAAAGTTTTAACCCTAATAATTTACTAACTCTAGTAGCAATGGGCAATATAGCTTTATCCATTCAGGTCCATGTTCTGTGTACAAGAAATAATGTGGTCTTGACTATTTCCCTACTCCTAGTAATCTCTATGATTTATTCTTTTTAATTGTTTTGACTGAAAAAGAATAGGCATTATGTGGTTGCTCAATCGTGTGAAAGTAGAAACAAACGAGATCTTATGTTTGTTTTGCTTTGCTCCTTTATCGAAAACCAACTCTTTGTTTTTTTTTTTTTTTAATTTTTGGTTTTGACCACTTCTTTTGTCATCTTTGTGGTCAGGTGACATCCATTGGGAACGAAATTTGTGACGAATTCGGCAGTTTGCTGACTCAGCGACGAGCTGGCGTTGTTGCAGCTTTTTTGGCAGCTTGTGGACACTTCGGCACATTTCAGAAGGAGGTGAGAAGTATTTTCTCACTCGAAATCCAGCTTTCCTAAAAAAAATAAAAAAAAGTGTTTGTTTGCTTGTTTTTTTTTTTTACATTTTCGATAAACAATAGATAGATTATTTACCGATTAAGTTTAGCAGATTTAAAAAAAAATAAAAAAATGGTAAATATATGTATATCTGTGTACCAGTGTGAACCGCATCATTGTCGGTGAGTGTAGTAACCCTAATTCTCAACACAGTTGCACTCTAAGTAAGTGCAATAAAGACAAACTCTACTATTGATCGAAATAATAACCAAGTACTGTTTATTTTCTTTTTTGGGAGGGACTGATTGGGTAGGCCTGTAAAGCTCTTTCAAAAGCTGCGCGATGCCTTTCTGACAGCTGGAAGCATCAAAGCCGAATTGTTAATCTCCTTTATCTCCACCAGTATTCGGGAAGCCCCAGAATGTCAGTGATTGGCTGCGTTATTCTTCAGACCATCATGCGATATTCACAGGTGATAACTTTTGGGAAGACCATCTGTTTCAGGGACAATGTTTTTTTCGGGATACAAGATGTTGAAAGTTCGATTTTTTTTCTTTCAGTCAATCATTCGTGGAGTTTCTTAGGTTAGATGGAAGTGTGGACCTGGTAATGATAATAAAGATAATAATGATAACGGTAATAGTAGTAAATAATATAGTAAGTATGAGTGATGGCAGTGATGGTAGTGATCGTAATGATGGTAATGATGGTAACAATAGTGATAATAGTAATATTAACTATTATTTATAATTATTATTTACTAACAGTTTTTTTTTCGTGTCAATTCTCGTATTCCATCCACTTTCATTCCATTCCATTCCATTCCATTCCATCTCCCTCCCTCCTCCCCCCCCCCCTCCCCCCTCCCTCCCCCTCCCCCCTCCCCCCCCCCCCCCCCCTCCCCTCCCCCCCCTCCCTCCCTCCCTCCCTCCTCCCTCCTCCTCCTCCTGGGCGACATGTGGGCGTTCTGTTTCTGGTGGCAGAAGCAATAGATTGCCCATTTCCAAAAAACTCACAGAACCTTTCCAGAACTCTACATGTGAAGGGCGCACCAGTAGTAGCAGTAATAACCTCATTAGCAGTATCCCATGATTATATTAGTCATTAGCGTTAATAACACTACACCGCCCATCGTTATTAGAGTTAATGACGCTAATTCTGTCGCGAATTTGTTTTGGCCAAAATCACAAAATAGTGTTAACAACACTATTTAAGGTCGTGGACTACAATCTGCCACATCCTTTTGCACTTAGTATTATTAATTATAATTTCGCGTTGACACTAATAAATCCTTAACGTTAATTACGGTGGGCAGTGAAGTTTGTCGCCGGTTTCTTTTAGACCCTAACGATAGTTTAGAATTTAAAATACTGATTTTCTGTTCATAACACTAATTCAGTAAGCGGTAAAAAAATGTCCATGTCGCTTGGACCTTATTTAGAATCGGTAACACGGACATAATTCCCACGCTAATTGTATCTTTACTCTAACAGCGTTTCATGGGGTAGTGGTTTTTGCTTGAAAATACTATGTCTGGTGATTGTGGGTGTTCTATGGGTTCCAGAATGATTGCCTTCAGTATCATGAAGCCATGGCCTACATGGAGACAGAGGAAGTGTTGCAGGCAGCCATGGATCCAGGAGGGTGTCGGGTTATAGAGGCTTTTTTGGAGAGTGAGGCATCCCAAAAAATGAAGCAAAAAGTAGTTACAAGGTGAGTCTTGAAGTAGATCACACACTATATATGTGTACATATGTGTATATACATGTACATATATTATATATATATATATGTATAAATATTAGTGTTGTGTATCGGTAAAAAACTTATCGCGATAACACCGATACCAATAGTTATCGGTTATCGAACGGTCAGAGGTTCCGATATATCGGTCTGAGACCAACAAATTCCATATCGGCGATAACAAAAAAAAAATATAGTATGCATACAATAGTACTTTATAACATACTGTATTATATTATTGACTTTATATTAGCGTGGCATGCCACGTATAAAAATATGTTCCGTCTCCGTTTAACTGCAATTTATTACGGACAGTGCAACACATAAACGTTTGCCAGTTAACTGAACAGAAATTTTACGGCAACGTACGGAATTTTACTGAAAAACTGGTGAACATGGAACGGGAAAAGGACGGCGGACACAAAGTACAACGGACGCAAAATAACATTATGCGCGCCGCCGGAATCGAACGGACGACTTGGAATGAGAAAAAACGAGCAGACGGGCCAGCGTGAGCGCCGACATTCTGGAATGACTCTTTTGGCAGTTTATGCCAAAAAAGCCGACAGATTGACACGTGCCAAGTCCCCAATGGATCTCAAGGAATAAAGGGACAAAGCCATGGCGTGGGATGTGAAAGGTACATCGTTTTTTTTGGATCCGTATCAAAACCGTACAGATCTCATGGTGGCTACTGTACTTTCTGTGCTTGTACACGTCCGGGGGAATAACACGTACAGTTGAGTGTACATGCCGTACATTTATCTGTACGGTCCGTACAGTTATCGCCGATAGTTATCGTTATCGGCATTATCGCCGATAAGTACCAGATATTATCGGCTACTTATCGGCGATAAGACCGATGTCGATATATCGTACCAATATATCGATTATCGGGAACCCGAAAAAATGTCCATATAGGTTATCGGTAAATCCTTACCGATGCACAACACTAATAAATATCTATGTAGATATATATATATCTATATATCTCTATATATATATATCTATATATCTATATATATAAATCTATATATATCTCTATATATATATATCTATATATATATATATATCTATATATATATATATCTATATATATATATATATAGATATTAAGCAGGTTATTTTAAGAGTGAAGGTTAGTCTGTTTTCAGTAAGAAAACACGAGTTTATGGAAACGTTGTAAAATTGCTCAAGTGAATAACACTACGCCATGCATGGCTATTAGTGTTAATGTGTTTTTTGCCACTTCGATCATTTTTTTCAGTGCACACGTATTTGATTTTTTCGATTGGAAGATAAGAAGCATAACTTTCCACCGCATCAATAATCCGACAAGTGTGCACGACCAAAAAAAACGACATCGTGATTCCCATTTGTTTTCATTTTTTGTTGCAGTGGTTTACGAGTCACAACAGGCAATGGATGCCACTTCAATTAATACTTCACCATAATAATTCTTTCACTACTATGTTGACGTAAATGTATTTGATGTCCCATAATAACTTGACACTTGCATTCTCTGTACGGATTGCAATTAAAGAAAATGAGCAAAAAATGTTCAGCAAAAAATTATCCATGTTGTTCTCACTTGTGGTCTTGTCATTCTTTTGCTGATTTGTAGTGAACCTGGTCGAGCTCCCTTTCTGCCCTGCATTATTTTCCAACGTTAGTTTGCTCCAACTATTTATGAATTAAATTTACACAATATTTTTTTCAGCTAAATTTGCCGAATCCGTTAAAGTAGACCGTGAATTGCTATTAGCGTCAATAACACATTCTGTGCCGGTTTTTTTTGCCCCCTGAAAATAGCGTTGATTACACTAATTGTTTTCTTTCTTAATGCTAATTCTTTGAATGGTTCCAAATTAGCCACGTCATTTGGAACTGAATTATAATTAATTAACACTAAAAGAAACCTCAAGCTAATAATCCCCTTTCTCTAATAGCGATTCACGGTGAAACGAAACAGAGGAAGTTGTGAAATGCGTCTAACACGGCCCATATTAAATATTATATTTCTTTGTCTATGTTGTAATTTACGTATTTATTTTTATTTTTTTCTCAGGTTGATAGGTCATTTCGGAGAACTGGTGTTGCAACCCATTAGTTCTCGCACTGTGGAGAAATGTTTTTTGGCTGCACATGTACCCACAAAAGAGGTATGGGACTCCGTTTAACTGCAATTTATTACGGAAAGCGCAACACATAAACGTTTGCCAGTTAACTAAACAGAAATTATACGGCAACATACGAAATTTTACTGAAAAACTGGTGAACATGGAACGGGAAAAGGACGGCGGACACAAAGTACAACGGACGCACAATAACATTATGCACGTCACCGGATCGAACGGACGACTTGGAATGAGAAAAAACGAGCAGACGGGCCAGCGTGAGCGCCGACATTCTGGAATGACTCTTTTGGCAGTTTATGCCAAAAAAGCCGACAGATTGACACGTGCCAAGTCCCCAATGGATCTCAAGGAATAAAGGGACAAAGCCATGGCGTGGGATGTGAAAGGTACATCGTTTTTTTTGGATCCGTATCAAAACCGTACAGATCTCATGGTGGCTACTGTACTTTCTGTGCTTGTACACGTCCGGGGGAATAACACGTACAGTTGAGTGTACATGCCGTACATTTATCTGTACGGTCCGTACAGTTATCGCCGATAGTTATCGTTATCGGCATTATCGCCGATAAGTACCAGATATTATCGGCTACTTATCGGCGATAAGACCGATGTCGATATATCGTACCAATATATCGATTATCGGGAACCCGAAAAAATGTCCAAAACGGTTATCGGTAAATCCTTACCGATACACAACACTAGCAAAAATGAAATCAACTCGCGAACCGTTACATTGAACTTGGACACATATTAAAGGACGACGTACAACATGTGTAAACTCGCACGAAACCAAATAAACTTCGTACAAAATAAAAATGCGTACCCGACTACCCGCGTATAAATATCGATGAAACTATAATGACACGTCGTCACGTCCACGGTGGACGTGACAACGAGTTGATTTCATTTTTGCGGGTAACGTGAAGTGATAAACTACAGTACCTGCCCGCAGCCATTTTATTTATATGTGGCTGCCGCAGCTTGGTTACAGTAAAACTGCGCCGGCCGTGTGATTTTTTTTTTTTTTAATGACGGTCGACGTTTGGAAGCGCGACACTTTTTTAACCGCCGGTACAATAATCCGCCAGTCAAAGTTGTTCGACGGATTGACCGTCAGATCTGAAATTAAAGGTACGTAGCTTGTACGAAATTGTACTTCAAATGTACAATTTTTGACAACAGCCTGCCCGCAGCAAAAATCGTCTCTGCGATTAGCAATTCCCTACAAAATTTCGACCCGTATTGAAAAGTATACGTATTTAGTTTTTAGTACGAATCGAGCAGTATACGCTACTCGTACATTCCGTACGTTTCCAACATAGCTCCCAGACTCCCAGTCTGAAATTGGATGTGTGCACGTTAAAAATCTGATCAGCGGCGAA
This sequence comes from Zygnema cylindricum, assembly GCA_037447655.1. Taxonomy (NCBI): domain Eukaryota; kingdom Viridiplantae; phylum Streptophyta; class Zygnematophyceae; order Zygnematales; family Zygnemataceae; genus Zygnema; species Zygnema cylindricum. The sequence goes on along the minus strand of JBBHKE010000346.1, from coordinate 90,876 downwards.
AAAAACATTGACGCCAATAATGATACACGGTGTACTGCACGGTATCAAAAGTTTTTTCGTTCTGCGCGGACTGCACTAAAATGCCCGCACGTTATGAATGGCGCGTTAGCCAGTTAATCGCGCTATTTTTGAAGCTTACGGTACCGCCATGCCGCTCTCTCTGCAGCCTATCACTTCTGGAATAAGTGCAAACTTACTACAGCATGCATCTGAAAATGGCTGCAGAACCTTAGGACGCCTTACATCTTTGCCGATTTCAGCTGCAGTGGTTGACCATTTACCGTCATGCACGTTCTTTACTACCTTCTTGAGCAGGGATTTCCTCAGACACCGACCCCTTTCACTGAGCAGCAGTTACAAGCCACCTTTTCCATACGGTATCTCACGTACAAATGACGTAACGCCTAGCAGAAAAGTTATGGCTGCATTATCTGCTGAACTTGGTTTGGACAGTGCCAACCGTCCGCCGGAGGTTGAGAAGAAAACTGTGTGGCTATGGACGAAAAGCAAGCAGGTGATGACTGCGGCTGTGGAAGCTGGTTGGGACACCTTTCTTTTTGATGGAGACGACTTCCATGAGCAAGAACTGGCCAATGACTGGACATGTGAGCATTGAGAAGAAAACTGCAATGGATTTTGGTTTAGCGTCCGTTAACCATAATCCCTTCAATGCCCAATGACAGCTGTGCAATTGGAAGTTCTGACAAATGGAGAAATGGAGATGTGCTGGTGTGCTGCGAAGGCTAACGTTGTGTACTTGTCACTGTGCTTTATGGTGAGTCTGGAATGAACTCTACTGGGAGAAGCGCCATTAGAAAGAACCTAATTGTTTTCTCTCGTATGATCTATCTTTAAGTGTACGTCACATTGGTGTGGCACATTTATTGGCTAAAGCATTCAAAGCCCATACAACAAACATGATGCATAATCACTGTGGAAGATCAATTATTGCAAGTCTAAGCTTATATGAAGGCTGGAGACATAGACACCAGCATTATCTATCTTTCTAGTTATTCTAGAAGTTTATGAGTGAATCAAACAAGCAGTGTTATATATGTTACCACCGAATTGAAGATGGTCGGAGGTCACTTTTTTAGGTGGAATATCATCAAAGCGTGTACTTGATGCACACTTTACACTAGAATGATTTGAATTGTTTGATGAGCGCAGATGCAAATGAATTGTGCTAAGTGAATCTGAGGAAATAGTGATTAACTGGGTAGCAGAAGTTGAGTGGCTGTTTGCATTTTTTTCTACCAGTACATCATGTATGCCTGTTGCATGATTTTCGTGGGTCCTTTTAGGTTGAAATACTGTTTGTTGTTTTCTTGAACATTGCAAATAAAGCATAACGTTTGTCATGAAAAATTGGCCAAATATAGAGCTGGAATAACATTCATGTGTGTTATTATTCTTCTTTATGTGGCATGGGCTTTGGCTTATATTAGCTCTGTTTGTTCGTTTAATTTGGCTGCAGCCATGGCTAAGATAAAGCCCTTTTACATTGGAGGTGATATTATTGAAGATAAAGCTTCAGGAAGTGTTGTGGCAACATACCGGCAAATTCAGTCATCGTCTGATTTGTCAGACTTAATCAACCTAGCAGGAGAATGGCAGCTCGTGGTCATGGATTCACAAGACTGGCAGGTAACGCTTCTCTGCCGGTTTAAGATCTTTCTTTTTTCTTTTTTATTGCTTTTGAATCCCGCTCTCTCTCTGATCTTACCCCCTTAAAAGTAGAGCTTTGCCTGTTTAGATTTGTCCTTTAAGCTGCTTATTGTACCTGGTGCTTTTCAAAGTTTATTCACACTTTTAACCTTGTATAAAGGAACGTTAATGAATGCCCTTCAATATCGTAGCAGCCACACCACCTTCAACTGCAAGATTGAGGTACATTGCTTAAGGCATTATTATGGTTGGATGGTTTTGTTAATGCCAGGTTATCCCAGCAGAAAATGTTGTTGCTGCATTTCAACACACAAAGACTCGTATTTTTGTTACTGCTAGCACAGCGGCTGACGCTCGGGTTGCTCTTGAGGTACATCAGCAAATGCTCGCTTGCAACAGAACAAACAAATAAATACACCAACAAACTGGCAAACAAAAAAAGAAACAAACAGTGGTGACTGACCAGTGCTGACCAGTGGCTGGTGGTGGTGGTGGTGACTGACTAGTGGTAACTGTTTGTTTGACATGACAAACTGTTCTTGTCCATGCATTGTCAGCTCTACAAGTTTTTATTCGCTTGCTTTTAATAAAATGAGACTCAGAAGTTGAGGTTGTTATTGCTTGCAAAATATGGAGCTCATTTGCCGCGAGGAGAGCGTTGTCCCTGCAAGCCAGTTTCTTTTTAAGATTAATGCTGTTTTTCCTATACATGATTGTTTACAATTTTGATGGCAGAACAAGCTCAATTATATGCACTTAGAAAAACCACATTCAGAATAGTATATGTTAAGTAACAAATTTCACTGGGAAAGCACCTGAAAGCTTGGAGTCAGTTTAGCTGTTGTCTTTTGACTTAAATCATGATGAAGCTTTAGATGCAAAAAACAGCATGTTTTTTTCTCTCTTTTTATGTTTTTTCTCTCTTTTTTGTAGTTCTTGGTGACATTTGAAACATGAAGGAATACTGGGCCTTCATTTAGAAATTGCCTCCAGATGTATATATACACATGTATGCATTTGTTACATAGCTGTGCTGTTTATTGGCATTCATTTCGGCCATATCTCTCAAACCTGTGAACAGTGAATGCCAAGCCCGAGAAAATGACAAAAGAATGGCTCTTTTCCCCTTTTTTCTTGCTGAATTCTTGTCCTTATGCTTTTCCTTATCCTTATCCTTATATCTGTATTTGAAGGCTTTGGAGCGCGGAACAGATGGTGTGGTTCTCCGGACAGAGGACCCTGCTGATGTTTTTGTACTTAAGGTCAGTGTTTGGCCAGAAACCAAGCGTTTGAATAGAATTTTTCTTTCAAAAATTGTTTTGAATTGCTGAATAAATTGAACTATGGGACACATGAACCATTTGAACTTGTAACATTGTTATATATTCAGAGTGAATTGAACTTCTTAAATTTATATAGGGGCCTACAGTAAAGTCACTTCTCAATGAATGGCTTAGTGGTAAATGTTAAACTCGACTTCTCTATTTGCATCAAATGTTAAATCATGTTAAGATTTTGCGCATTTTTGTGTACAGTGGTGGTTTTTTTCCCTTGCTATTTTGAGTGGAGTGTCTGGTAGACCGTTGTATATGGAAATAATAAGAAAAATAAACTTTGCACTCTAATATTTATTGTGAATTTCTTTGCTTGAACGATTTTGGGCCTGGTTTATAGGGTACACTTACAAAAGTTGCAAATCATGCAGCATTTATTTTTTGGCTGTCGGTGACATAAGTAATGTCAATCTTATTGTTCCTCTTGGTCCATGGAATGGAATGGCTGGCCTCTGACGCTGTCCCTTTCACATCTTCGCATGTATTGTTTGCATGGTTTAAGGATACTTAAATAAACTGTCAGAACGGTACACTGGATTGCTATTAAGTGTAAAGCAATATATGGCGTGGGATTTACTTTAGTGTTATTAATCCTAATTTAAGTCCGAACAACGTGGACGATTTTCAACCGCTTACTAATTTAGCGTCAAGGAAGAAAATATTAGTATTATTGTTCAATGTTTTCAATTGTTTTCACATGTTTGAACTACGCTTCAGGTGGATAACAGATTGGCTGCTGATCCTTACTTTGGTTCATCCCGTTTCAAGTGCAGGAATATTTGAGGCTCAGGAATGAAACAAGCTCGGTTATTTCCCTTGCTACAGCGACAGTTATGGCAGTTACTGCAGTTGGCTTAGGGGATCGCGTGTGTGTGGACCTTTGCTCCCTTTTACGACTAGGAGAAGGTCTTTTGGTAGGAACGATGTTTTTCTGTTTACCTAGACTGGGATGTTTGATTGCTCATGCATGCAAATGACTGTTAGGGTAATTACACGAGAGAAATTTACTCATGTTGATGGTGAATCGTACAATTTAATAGGTAACCGTACATACGATTACTCTAAAAATTGTACAGGATTTACCCTCGAAATGAGGGTACAACTTCCATAGTGTAATAACCAAATGTCTGTTTTCAAGTGAGCAGGATATGTTGATGTTTGCATCGCTTTAGGCAGCCCAGTTGTTTTGTGGCAGATTGCGCTGTACTTTACTGGTCAATGTGAGCTGCCAACGAATGGTTGAATGATGGTTTTCACATTTGTTATATGTATTGCATGCAAGATGCTATTGATGAACGATGATATTTGCTTGATATGTTGTTATGTGCTATATATGCCGAAAAACCGCGTTTGGGAAGGGATGTTATGCATGACTTTTTCGCAGGTTGTGCTCATTCGTCTTGCTCAGTTCTTCCTTCTCCAATTCTGCAACTAAATTTATATCTTTTCAGTTCTGATTATTTCTACAGCACGCCACATCCATGTGCATTCATATGTCCTATCTTGGGTAGTTAATGAAGAAATCTGCTGACTCAGGGAGACTTGGTTGATCTGGATCAGGTGGGATCCTTTGCTCGTGCCCTATTTCTCGTCCACTCAGAGTGTCTTCACTCAGACTATGTGGCTAGTCGCCCGTTTCGTGTTAATGCGGTATGGCCCCGGTACAAGCTCATTGCTATGGTTGTGTATCACAGTAAGTCATAAAATAGTCTAATGTGCTTCGTTGAATTGTCTGGGGCTCTTTGAGTGATCCCCCTCTGACATGAGCCACTGAAACTTGGGATTACCTGGGTCTTTTACCCATCAAATTTTGAAAGGAGGAGGATAAGATTTGGAGAATTTTTAGAGGGCGATTTGAGGGATAGCGAGATACAGATTGGTCACAGAAGTGCGATGGACAATTTGGAGATTGTGCAAGCCCATCTCTTTGATGAATTGATCGTCAGGGAGGTTTTATTCAACTGGCCGGAGGAGATCTGTCTGGTTATTTGGTTGATGCTCGAGTATTTTATTCTGGACACACACTGACGAACTTCCCCCTTAACTTCCTTCCCCCGCCATGGAAGGCAATCCAATTGTGTGCCGCTCATGCCCGTTGAGCATGCAACTTTTAGGCTTTATTCAGGGTTTTAGTTGTTTTCTTCTGCAGTTCTCCAGTAATTTAATAATCAACAGGATAACACGATACATGTTCCATCACTGAACAATCTGACTAAAGCCAGTTTTGGGACGTTTCATTGAAAGGTCTGTCTGTGAATCGACAACTTGTAGCCGGTTTTCACAGCTTTATCTTCCTCTGAGTGCTCTTTGATGAAGCATTTGAGCTCCACCTTGAACCTTGAAGCTGAGTTATACCCATTTCCCATTTGTTGGATGTTAGGGACCTGTCCATTCCTATGTAGCGGCTCCAGGTGGAAAAACAGCGTACCTTGCCGAGCTTCGTACAGGTGCAGAAGTGACTGTGGTTGACTGGAGGGGGCGGACACGGACTGCTATCGTAGGTCGGGCAAAGATTGAATCGAGACCTTTGCTACTAATTGAGGCACAGGTAAAATCAGACCATCCGTGTTGACTGTATATCAAACACCTGGTACCTTGAAGTAGTTCTTGTCTTTCTCAAACTTTGAATGTGACTGCGTATGATTAGCCGGTGTATTGCTGAGGATGGACATTTCACTTTTTTAGCTGCGGTAGTTGATAAGTGTGGAGCATTATGCCTTGATGCAGATTGACGATGGAAAAGGGGAGCGTCACAGCTTATTGCTGCAAAATGCAGAAACTGTGCGGCTCATTTGTGCAGGTCCGTACAATATAAAAAAGCAGTTTTTAAGTACATAGCAGTTAGGTGGTGAGTTTTTCATGGTTCAGCTGATTTCATCTCAAATTGGGACCTACGGACCTCTGGAAAGGATCACAGGTTAACAGTGTTCTCTGCTAATGTGTGTGTGTGCACTATTATAGGGTATTTACACGTTAGTTAATCGTTTACTGACGTTACTGGCCTGTTATCGTAGTACTTGTACAGAAAAATGTACAGTTCGTACATGTTTCTGTACGATTACTGGCCAGTAACACCAGTAATCGCATTAGTCTAATCACCCTAATAGCTTTTTCAACGGCATCATATCAGATGTCAATGGCAAAAGGAACACTAGCTATCACAGGATGTTCATTCTACAGCACATATAGATACAACAACTGAACGTAAAGGATGTAACACTAGGTAGCCACTCTTCATTAGCATGTCTCATGGACGGAAAGACATGGCCATGGACTGCCATAAAAATGCCAAAGAGCCCTGCATCACATGCATCGGTAATGAACAATCCCCTCCCTCTCCCTCGCCCTCGCCCTCTCCCTCGCCCTCGCCCTCTCCCTCTCCCTCTCCCCTCTCCCTCTCCCTCTCCCTCTCCCTCTCCCCTCTCCCTCTCCCTCTCCCTCTCCCTCTCCCTCTCCCTCTCCCTCTCCCTCTCCCTCTCCCTCTCCCTCTCCCTCTCCCTCTCCCTCTCCCCTCTCCCTCTCCCTCTCCCTCTCCCTCTCCCTCTCCCTCTCCCTCTCCCTCTCCCTCTCCCTCTCCCTCTCCCTCTCCCTCTCCCTCTCCCTCTCCCTCTCCCTCTCCCTCTCCCTCTCCCTCTCCCTCTCCCTCTCCCTCTCCCTCTCCCTCTCCCTCTCCCTCTCCCTCTCCCTCTCCCTCTCCCTCTCCCTCTCCCTCTCCCTCTCCCTCTCCCTCTCCCTCTCCCTCTCCCTCTCCCTCTCCCTCTCCCTCTCCCTCTCCCTCTCCCTCTCCCTCTCCCTCTCCCTCTCCCTCTCCCTCTCCCTCTCCCTCTCCCTCTCCCTCTCCCTCTCCCTCTCCCTCTCCCTCTCCCTCTCCCTCCTCTCCCTCTCCCTCTCCCTCTCACTAGGTAGCCACTCTTCATTAGCATGTCTCATGGACGGAAAGACATGGCCATGGACTGCCATAAAAATGCCAAAGAGCCCTGCATCACAAGCATCGGTAATGAACAATCCTCTCCCTCTCCCTCGCCCTCGCCCTCGCCCTCGCCCTCGCCCTCGCCCTCGCCCTCGCCCTCTCCCTCTCCCTCTCCCTCTCCCTCTCCCTCTCCCTCTCCCTCTCCCTCTCTCTCTCTCCCCCTCTCCCTCTCCCTCTCCCTCTCCCTCTCCCTCTCCCTCTCCCTCTCCCTCTCCCTCTCCCTCTCCCTCTCCCTCTCCCTCTCCCTCTCCCTCTCCCTCTCCCTCTCCCTCTCCCTCTCCCTCTCCCTCTCCCTCTCCCTCTCCCTCTCCCTCTCCCTCTCCCTCTCCCTCTCCCTCTCCCTCTCCCTCTCCCTCTCCCTCTCCCTCTCCCTCTCCCTCTCCCTCTCCCTCTCCCTCTCCCTCTCCCTCTCCCTCTCCCTCTCCCTCTCCCTCTCCCTCTCCCTCTCCCTCTCCCTCTCCCTCTCCCTCTCCCTCTCCCTCTCCCTCTCCCTCTCCCTCTCCCTCTCCCTCTCCCTCTCCCTCTCCCTCTCCCTCTCCCTCTCCCTCTCCCTCTCCCTCTCCCTCTCCCTCTCCCTCTCCCTCTCCCTCTCCCTCTCCCTCTCCCTCTCCCTCTCCCTCTCCCTCTCCCTCTCCCTCTCCCTCTCCCTCTCCCTCTCCCTCTCCCTCTCCCTCTCCCTCTCCTCTCCCTCTCCCTCTCCCTTCTCCCTCTCCCTCTCCCTCTCAGAGTGTGAGTCAACGAAAGGTATAGTTGCTGAAAGTGTCACAGTGCACACTGCCTTATATTTTGCAGATGGGCAGGCTGTGTCGGTTTCCGAGCTGAGTGCCGGGCAGCAGGTATTGGTGGCTCTGCAGACCAGTGCTGCCCGTCACACAGGCATCGCAGTTCAGGAATATATTCTGGAGCGTTGACAGCTGGAAAAGCTTTTAAATTTTCGCTTGTGAAACTTTCGCTAGTTAAGCTTTCCGATAGTTGAGCTTTCTGCTTGTTAAGCTTTCCGCTAGTTAAGCTTTTTGCTAGTTTTTTTCCTGAATAATGCTGCCAGTCATACAGGCGTGGTGGTTCAGGAATACTTTGTCTATCGTTGTGATTGGAGAAACTTTTCACTGGCAGTTTTTTTCTCGGTGGACTAGGAGTTAGCTTTTAAGGAGCTTGTGGTGCTGGCAGTGGAAAACTGTTCGCTAGTTCTTCTTTTTTGGGGAGGATGAGACTGGAGCTAGTTTCCTAAGGGGCTTGTACTTTGTATCCACTATGACATTTAGGGTTTCTGCGCTTTTAGTAGGTCTGTGATGAAGAAATAGGATATGCATTAATACTACTCTGCGGTAAGGAAATTGATCTGAAAATTAGGTTAGTACCATGTTGAATAAGGAACTCTTTTGGATGTTGGTGTCTTCTTTGATGTTTAGCCTCCTCTTTCTGACATTGCATATCTGCCCAAAGTTTTGCAGGGAGATCTGTCCTGTATTATTTGTCCTTTGTTTGACCTTGTAAAGCATTGTGTTATTGACATCCATGAATATGCCTTTTATTCTTAATTTGTTTTATTTATATATTGCATAGTTGTGTAGTATATGTAATCGTGCATATGAGCTTGATGTACTTCCAATTCCCTTTTATGAACTATCAACGTGGTTCCTATTGAATAACTTCCTAAATTTGTCTATTGCAGCTCTTTTCTTCTGCGATGTTTTCTTCAATCAGACAGACTTGGTTTTTTGGTTCTTTTTCTTCCAATACATTCTCAGCTTTGCGAAATTGTTGTGTTTCCCTCGTTTCCTCAAAGCTTTGTTTTCTTGCCACCCTTAGCCTTCATGGCGTTGCCAACCAGGTCAGACACAGTAGACGCACTTCAGTAATCCTTGGAAGTTAACGGTAGTAAACCATCTGAGTACATGGAAACAAAAGAGAGGAAATTCAACCAGAAACTGAAAAACCGCACACAGAAGCCAACAGATCAGGGTATTAAATTATCTTGATCATAATGCACTTCTATGAGTTTGGTTACATTTGATTGTCGTTTGGAACCCACTCTACTGAATTTGTTTAACCCAACGACGTTCGTGTCATTTTGATGGTGATGTGTATTCCTAAGATTTGGAGGGTGTGCAATTGTTTCCCACGCCTATTCGCACTTCTTTGTTGCTTACTTCGCAAAGTGGACTCTCTGGACGACAAACACTTTGACGCTCCTCGTCCGATTCATAACTTGTCCTTTGTGCCATAGTACTATTAGTATGTTTATAAAAACATTCAGTGTGCCTAGTCAAAATTGTGTGGGGGAGAACGCGACGACGGTGTAGACTTTTGCGAAGGACCTCATGAGTGAAAGTGGAGGTCCGAGAACCTTGCATTTTTTTTTACATTCATGCGCAGGGGAGAAAAATAAAAAGCGTGTATCCTCCCTCTTGCAAAAATGTTTAAAATCGTGTGATACGTGTAAAGACATTTTCTTATTCGGTGGTCAGATGTTACTTTTACTAAATCGGCGTTCGAGGCGGCTTGCGTTGGAGTTTGATGATGAGCTGGCAGGTGGCAGTGGGTCGAGAAGGGGAAGACACCAAACTGAAGCCCGTAATAAGTTTCGGGGTGACGTAATTATACTTTGGTTTTTACACTTTCTTTTTTGGTGCAGACACATGGGCACACCCCTTGAAGGTATGTAGTTGTACCGACGCCCCAAAGTTAGGGGTTCATTTTTTGTCGTTATCCTCGAATTGAAGGCTGCACGGAGAGAATATTGTGCCGTACAAAGAATGTGTAGAAAACTAGAAACTGAACAACAATTACGTCATACTCGAGCTTGACTACTCTATATTGTGTCTTCCCGTTTTTGACCTACCGCTGCGTCATGCCAACTCGTCTTTAAAAACGTCAACCACCTCAAGAGAACTGAAAGCAAAAGCGACACCTAACCAACGAATAGGGAAGCACCTTGACACGTTTCACACGATTTCAGCCCTTAACAACGAGGAAAAGTACACGAGACTATTTTTCCCGTCCATAGGATTTTTTCGCAGGTTGTTCTACATACACTGTCTTTGCACGACGTCTCCGAAGACGTCGACTCTCCTCGTCCCTCTCCCACTCCTCTCCTTTCCCTTTCCCTTCAAGTGAAACACGGAAAATTCTGGTACGAAAAGAAAGACACGGTCCATGCCCATGTAACGGGTATTGATTTACTAGTACAATCCAGTTGTTTACTTTGTGTGCGTAATATGGTCAGAGGTCAAGAGTGAAAAGATAAAACAATGAAATCAAGAAGCCATGGCAAAAAGTTCCAGCATTTGTGACGTCAGTTGTGTCACAAATATCTTTTTTGGATTGTTTCAGTATCAATTGACGATTGACCTTGCCGCCGCAATATTCAGACGCGTGCCTACACTCAAGTACATAAGACTACCAACTGCTTTACGGTAGGGTACTGTCACATTTTCTTCCTCTTCGTACTTTCTGTACTGTACTTTTGGATCTAATGGCGTCAAGACAAATTTCGCGCCAATCATACCAAATTTAGTCAACACTTCTCTACAGTAATGAGCTTGACACAATTTGATTACATTATCGCTAGACCGTATAACCTTAATCCCCAAAATTTAACGTACTTCTCCAAGTTCTGTAACTTTAAAATGTACTCTAATGTACTCTTTTAGCTCATTAATGATAGAAAATGTATCACCAATCATTAGGAAGTCATCGATATATACTGAAAAAATAATTTGGTCCTTTCCCTCTCCTTTAACATAAACTCCGGAATCTGAAACTGTGCGTACAAAGCCAAAGTCAGTGAGTACCTTATGTAGACGAAGATACCAAGTCCACGATGCTTGTTTTAATCCGTACAAGGATTTTCGCAGCCGCCACACTTTTCCTCCCTTTGAAAGCACACCCTCGGGCACCTTCATATACACCTCTTCTAACTCTCCATTTAAAAAGGCCGTTTCTACATCCATTTGATGTATATGCTTATTCCCCGCGGCCACAATCGCAATTATCATTCTCAAAGAATCAAATTTAACCACCGGTGCATATGTTTCCGAATAGTCAACCCCCTCTACTTTTTGAAAGCCTTTGCACACCAATCTAGCTTTATATTTGATTCTCCCCCGTAGCACCAGTTTTTGTTTTAAATATCCATTTAGCATCAATCGCCTTCTTCCCTTCGGAAGACTCACCTCCTCAAAAGTCTTATTATCGATGATTGATTTCAATTCTCTCTCCCACGCTGGTTTCCACTTATCTTCCCAATCCATAAAACTTCGTGCCTCGACGTAAGGTTGGGGAATCGCTGGGCATATTCTCGGTCAATGATTGCTATAAAATAAAAGCCTCCTCCGAGGCGGCCGAAATGAAATAATTGGTATTTTTTATATTTCCCCCTTTGCGATCAAATGACAACAGATCCGGTTTCTTCCCCTTTGTTTCACGTTTACTCCTTCTCAATGGGATTTCATTTTCTTTTTCGTTTGCGGATTTTTCAATTTTGGGTTCTTCCTCTTGGAAATAAACACTCGGAGATTTAGAGCTTTTAGATCGGCAAATGTCCGAAGACATTCGAGATTTGTCACTTCGAATCTCGTCAAAATTAATTAATTTGTTTCGTGTAGAAATCGATGGTTTCTTTTATTATTTTCTAGGTCTAAATTGGAATACAGAAAGAAGCCGAGGCAGTCTGCCTCTAACTTCTCTCTCCAACTCCACACTTGTTGCAGTCACTCAGAAGTTGGAGAGGAAGCTAGAGCCATGGCTACCTAGGCTATCCAGAGGTTTACGGGAAATAGATTAGTTGATATTCGGATAGGTAGGTTTATTTCCTAAAAGGATTTGATCTTGGTACCTGCCGACCGTCAAAACGCCAGTAGCCGGTAGACTTATCCGTTAAGTCTAGACATTAAGATACATACTAAAGGGTTCGTTAGTTATTTAAACGTTGCCACGTAGGAAAATTCATTTAACAGCGGATGTTTATGGATACATAGATCCTTTTATGTAAACGTACGGATTTTGGTATAGATAAGAAACGAGTACCGCGCATTTTGTTTCTTTTACGAAACAAATACCGCACAAGCATTTATGACGGCTACGATTGAAATATGCATTCAATCGGACGGCCGAAAAGAAAGCCGAGATCGCGAAAGAGATTCTCGGCGGTTTGTGGTCATCGCCACATCGGATGACACGTGGCACGATTACGTTGGATCGCGGCATCTCCGGGGATTACGGGACCGAATCCGGATATGACATGTGTCGACATTTAGGCCATGTCGTACAATATCCGTACATAAAGTACACCGACAGCTGTACTTTTGTGTACGGCAGTGTAATATGATTGGTGCCGTACACCAGTAGATAGAGTTTTAGAGAGAGATAGGACTTAGAAAAAATTGGTAGATAGGACCCTCTCTCCCAAATAGCTTCTGTACAAAACGTCAACTTTGACCCTCCATAACTTACTGCTCAGGGGAGCAAATTCAGAGATTCTTTTTGCTATCGACTCAAGGGAGTCTTGCCTTCACATGAGTGAAGGTGGTCAGAGTTTTTGTTTTCCAGGGTGTCAGTTATTCGTGCTGAAAGACAAAGGGGTCAGGGTTATCCTAGAGGCTTCGTGTGAGCTTCTTACTCTGAGGTCCTATGGAGGTCTCAGAGTTGCATTTCGGAATTGGCTTTCCCCTTCTTAATATTGACGATCGGATCCGCCTCATTTTTGGAATCCGACTCATCGAGGTGAGGAAAAGAAAGAGATTCATTCACTTCAAGAAAATCATGATTAGTAGAGGATTTTTCGTAACGAGAAATAGCAACTTTAAGATCCTCATGAAAATTGACATTACACCTCTCTTCAATTACATGACGGATCGGATCATAAACACGATATCAGCTCCCTTTGGAGCTATACCCTACGAAAAAATTCCCGACCAACTACGAGAAGAAAATTTACCTCGACGTTTTACCGATTTAATATATACTGTCACACGACATCCCCAAATTCGTGAATGATGTAGTGAGTGCTTTCGAACATACCAAAGCTCGTGAGGATTCTTATCGCCCTAAATAGAGGTAAGTCCAAGATTGCAAATATAATTGGCCGTTAAGATAGCATCTCCCCATAAGTACTCTTTTCTTCCCGATCCGTGAACCATCGAGCGTACCATTTATTGAAGGGTTCGATTTTTGCGCACAACAATTCCATTCAATTCTAGTGAGTAAGATATCGTAAATTCTTGTCAAATCCCCCATTTAATGCAATAAGAATCAAATGCCTTAAACTCCCCTCCGTTATCGGATCGAACCACCTTTAGTTTCTGTTCAAATTGTCGTTCGGCCATAACATGCCACTCCTCAAACTTTGCGGATTCCTCGGATTTATTTTTAAGGAGATATACCCATGTGAATATTGAATAATCGTCGACAATAACAATTACATATTTATTCCCCCCCAAATTTTCAGGCTTGACATCACCACAAAGATCCACGTGTACTTTTTCAAGTGGATGTGTCGATTGAAAATTTGTGTCTTTAGTGGGATGGGGTTTGCGGATCTCACGCCCTTGACTATATCCGTCACAACCGTAGACTTTCTCTCATGACGTCACATCTAAGCCGCGCGTGCAACCGGATTTTATCATACGTTTTAGGTTTTGTTCTGACGTATGACACATGCGATGGTGCCATAGTGCCAAATCTCCTTTAATTTCAGCGATCTGACTAATGATGCCGTCATCATTACGTTTGGATTTTGGTCGCCTCCATAAAAGACGACTATGAAATGTGTTAGATACTTCGCCTTCGCCAATCGTGATACCATTAGATGTGACAATCCTGATCGTTGAATCGCCCAAAAGAATATACACTCGAGCCAGCTCGCTGAATTTGCGGCACGCTTAGAAGATTTGCGGAGCCGCCTAAAATATAAAACACGTTCAAGAGCTTGATCTTAAAGATTCGCTGAGATCCATTTAGATCTAGCGAAATTAAGTCAAGGTGTACGGTACCAACTGTACCGACATAAATAGCTTGACCACTAGCAGCAGTGATTCTCTTTGGTACGGTCAAGACGCACATTTCGTCGAAAAGTGTGTCGTCCGTACATACGTGATGCGAGGCGCTGGAGCCGATAATCCACTATTTGTCGTTTTGCGATACAAAGTTTGGAGGTTCGTCGGTGACACTTAGCGTGGAGAAGGTAATCGGACCTTCCTCCTTCTCATCATTTTCCCTGACCAAGTGGGCATGGCAGGCGAATCGGCCGCCACGTCCACCGCGCCCCCCCCCTATCAAATCGACCACCGGCACGTCCACTGTATCTGCCACCGCTACCGCCGCGGCCGCCGCCGACGTCAGATTTCGCGTAGCTTTGGGGACTAATATGTCCCCATTTCCCGCAATAATGTCATTGTTTTTCTTTGTCCGGGCAAGAGGAAGACATATGACAAGCTTTACTGCATCGAAAGCTAGTGACAATATATTGATCTTTCTTGGAAAGGAGGTTGACCGGAAAAGTTTCCCCACCTTTCTGTGCTCCTTCGCCTTCCCCTAGATCCGCCTCCTCTTCCTCTTCCCCCTCTTCCCCCACGGAGAAAATTTAGATCCGGAGGTTCAAGGGAAGTGGCGTTCAAAGATCCACCCGAGGCCGAAGCTTTAAGAGGACATCCGCGATTTCTTTCAGTTTTGTTGAGGCAGTTTAGAATAAACTCGTAACTCGGATTTGTTTTTGCCCAAAGAATCTCCTTGAGGTAAGTAAGGTTGTCAGGTAAAGCATTGATGAGGTCGATCACCTTGTCCTCCTCGATAATAATCCGACCGTTATTTGAGAGTTGCTCCACAATAATATTATATCGCTTGATTGTATCATTAATCCATTCGTTAAACTTTATTTTAATTGGATAAAGTCCGTGTTAGCATATTGCCCTTTATTTTGGAGTCCCTTCTCAAATTGGCCTTCGAGCGCCTTCCAACACTCATGCGCCGTATCTCGGGTGAGGAAATGATCATGCACCGACGAGGTACAAGATTGCATAAGACCGGTGATTGCGGCAAGATTTTTCTTCTTCCAAAGGCGACGAGCGTTCGGATCGTCGATCGACATCTTTTCCTCTCCGTTCACGATCTTCCAAAAGTGACGAAGGATAAGTTGTGCCTTAATATATTTCTTCCATATTTGATAGTTAGATCCGTTGAAGAGGACAATCTTCCCGAGCATGGAATGGATTCGTAACTCATCATCGGATTCATAATCGAGATCCGAGTCGTTGTCAATCACAAATTTTCACTTTCGGAGAGCCTCTCTCAAAATATCGTCATTCTCGACCCCTCCATCCGAAGCAATCTCCAAAGAATCCAAGATCGGATCTTCCTCCACCTTAAACTTCCCCTTTCGATTGGCATCCATGGTCCGTTGATCTACAAGAGTGAGAAAGTCCTCGAACAACTCATTGAGACGATCTTTGGTCAACACCAACCCTTCTTGTTTCTCTTCCTCCCTTTTTAGAAGTGGGTTGGAGGGAGAACCCTTTTCAAAAGCCTCTCCTCCGAAGCCGAAATCTTTCACACTCTAATCTGGAGATGAATTGGCCAAATGTGACAGATCCGGTAGATCTGGATTAGAAGCCGCAACGGGAGAAGGTGTAGAGGTTGATTTCTTCTTATTTCCCCCCATGGCGGCAAGGCTTGCCAACTTAAAATAATAATTATTAGTTGAACACTCTTGCTCCGATACCACTTGTAAGGATCGATTCACACAAGGATAGAAGAAAGACAGGATATAGTGCGGAAGCAAAAGATAGCAGGAAGAAAAGACACTCCAGCAAAAGACAAATATATTTCACCGGAAGTTTTTCCCTTTACAAAAGATAGATTCGTCCAAAATGACTAAGTACTAAATACCCTCTCACACGAAACAACAAGTACTACCAGGTAGAAATAGATCGCACGTCGTACAAAGGTGCTACGCCAACCAATCAAAGTAAGGTACTACCGAACCAACATAAACTACGCGGTACCGTACAAAACAACATACTGCCGTACACGCCAAATAAAACAAACCAAACTATAACTAACTGAACACACCACGCCACACATAAATCACACGCTAACATTTTAACTTATAGGGAATTGATCATGACAGTGACTGTTTTGGTTGTGCACAGTCACTTATGTCACCTTGTCAAAAATTGTACGTTTGAAGTACAAATTGGTACAGATAAGTATTGTCGAGTAAAATTTTGACGGTCAATCGGTTGGAAAACTTTGACTTTCAAAATATTGTTTCAACCGCTTAAAATTTTGCCGCGCTTGCGGACGTCGACCGTCATAATAAAATTAGTAATTCACACGGCCAGTCAACGTTTACGGTTACAAAACTGCGGCAACCACATGTAAATAAAATGGTTGCAGACAGTCACTTTTTGTCTTTACGTGAGCTCCACAGTGAGAGCACTTAGCCGCAAAATTGAAATTTAATCGTCAAGCGTTAAATTGAACTTAGACGCAAATTGAAACGAAACCTCTTTAAACTAAACTGAACTACTGTTAGTTTTGTACGGAAATATTAAAACGCACGAAACGAAAATTTGTTGTCAATGTCAGAATGTTAAATCGTAGATAGTGTGGCTCGATTACGCCGCGCATGACGACGCGCATTTTTTTCATTTAATTTCAATTGATATTTTTTCGCCGGTTCGTTTTATTATAGTGTACAAAGTTTATTTCGTTTTGTGCGGTATAATATTTCCGTACAAGACTTATGGTACTTTAGTTCAAAGAGGTTTCGTTTCATTTTGCGTCTAAGTTCAATGTAACGCTTACACGATTAAATTTCAATTTTGCGACTAAGTGCTCTCACGGTGGAGCTCACGTAAAGACAAAAAGTGACTGTTTGCAACCATTTTATTTACATGTGGTTGTCGCAGTTTTGTTACTGTAAACGTTCGCCAGCCGTGTGAATTACTAATTTTATTATGACGGTCGACGTCCTCAAGCGCAGCAAATTTTAAGCTGTTGAAACAATATTTTGAAAGTCAAAGTTGTTCAACCGATTGACCGTCAAAATTTTACTCAACAGTACTTTATCTGTACCAATATGTACTTCAAACGTACAATTTTTGACAAAGTGACGTAAGTGACTGTGCGCAACCAAAACAATCAGTGTCATGATCAATTCCTTACTTATATTGCGGCACTCAACATAACTAAGACGCCGTTTCACAAAGAATCTAACACAACGGATGAAATCGGCACTGCGGGGTCGCATAGATTTACCATATCATGACTGTCATCGGCACATCATATTAGTATTGACAATGGGAATCGAATCGTCACGTTACATCGGTATTGACGATGGGCATCGGTTTTGGCGTATCTCATTAGAAAACTCAAAATTATTGCATTGCTACATTGCATCGGCTATCAACCAATGAATAGCCGGTCGTCTTTCAAAGTACACCTTGCATCGTTATTAGCGTATATAAATTATTAGTGTAAAGAAAAAATTACCGTCATTCATTCTAATTTAGTGCCACGAGACGTGGCAGATTATGGTCCACTTCTTTAAATAGTGTAATTTATTATATTTAAGGTATCAATGTCAAAATTTTGGGGTGCCGATATAGCGTACATAAGGCTAATAACGATTCACGGTGTACTGTACTTGTCTCATTTGTAGTGTTGTGTATTGGTAAGGATTTGCCGATAATGGATTTTTCCCTTTTTTTGGCTTACCGATAATCGATATATTGGTATTGCTGTTATCACGACAGAAAACGGATAATATCGGCAATTATTGTACGGTATATTCCGTAAAATTGTACGGATAACTGTACGTACAGAAAGGAACATATTGTCATAAGCGGCATGCCACGCTTTATATAGTAAAAATATAGCACAATATATTATAAAGTAGTTTTATATAGCGTACCACATTTTTTCTACTTATCTCTGATAAGGAATTTGTTGGTCTCGGAGCGGTATATCGAGAATCCTCACCGTTTGATAACCAATAACTATCGGTACCGGTTTTATCGCGATGAGTCTCTTGCCGATACACAACACTAATAAATTGGTACTGATGCGATGCAATATGCGCCACTAGGTGAAAGATTTGTCAAAAAAAAGCCGGGCAAAAATATTTTTGGCCACGTAGAACTTCCTAAGATACAATCGTATTTAATGCATTCAATCCCAGCCGAAGTAAAATCTGAAGGAAAATATTTAGTACGATCGTCTTTAATAACATGAGTTTGCTTCATAGTTGTTCAAAACGTATTTTACACACGTTTCGAACGAGCGTACAATACGTAGAAACTGGAGAGGTCGATTTGAAAAAATCGTAAAAAACGTTAATGAATTTTTTTCTGTACAAATCCGTATATTTTACAAAAATTGAATTGACCAGGTACCGCAGTTTGTACGCTTTTCGTTAAATGAGCGGTGAAAAACAATACTAAATAAATTGTTATCACACCCCATGTATGTATCGAAACATCTACGTCAATTGGTTAAGGACGAGTGAAACGGTATGTAATGGATGACAAGTACAGGCGCAGGTTCAAATCATACAAAACGCATTTTTATTATAATAAATATGCCTGTCCTTCACAGACAGGCAGCCATGGCCTTCTTTCTCTACCTCTCCGAAAGCATGCGACTTCAAAAAAACAAAGTTCAGGCCATATGCATATTCCATTTTTCATCATTCAACATTGCACGACGTAACACATTGATAAAAAAAACAAAAACCATCACATTATAACAAAAAAAAAATACATATATGTCCTTTAACTATTTTTACTCTAAATCTTCTCCCCCTACATCGAATTCCATCATGTCTTCATTTGAATCGTCTTCCCTAACCTCCCCTTCCTCTTCTTCCCATTCTATCAAATTTTATTCATAGGTGACATCCCTAGTCTTCTTTAAAAGTTTGAGATTAGTGAAGACCCATACTAGATCATTAGCCCCTTTAGCCGTTAACCTATTTCTTTTCTTTGAGTGAATATGGTCATATATCGACCAATTCCGCTCGAAAATCAAATAATCGCGATATATCGCCGATATATCGTATCGCCGATATATCGAAGCTTAAAAAAAAATAAAAAATAAGAAATCTCACAGGTTATCAAAGTCACGTGACTTTTTACAAAGTGACTGTAAAATCTTTGCCGGAAAGAAATACGGTCTATTCCTGAAAGTCAGTAGAGTGAAGGAGATCTCTGAGGTACATTGACGAGGTACACTTGTGACGTACACGTACGTCATACGCTAGTACGATTTTCCAGACGAAAAAGGTCGGGTTCCAAATATTTGTTGATTTTTTAGATTTGATAGTCAGCTTACGTGGAGCCACTCTTATCAGAACACGAATGTAAAACTTATTTTCAAACGATACGTGATGTACCCGAGGCCTTTGTAATACATAAATTTTGTTGTCCGTACTACTACAGAGTCCTCCTCGTGTAACAATACCCGAAATAAGTAATCATTAGAATTACAGAATTAGTATATTTTTGTCGGTTACATTTTGCGGCGTCTACCTTTAAGTCACGAAACAAAAATCATGGCGTACGTGGCGTATTAGACAATTTGACTTTTTCGACAAAATAACATATTATATTAAAAATACTATATATCGTGATATATATCGCGATAATTTATGTTGGTCTCGGTACGATATATCCAGGATTCTTCTCGATCAATATTCGATATATCGAATATCGAGATTATCGCGATATGAATTTACCCTATACCTAACACTACAGGTGACATTTTGCATTATTCAACATTGCAAGACGTAACCTGTTAATTTAAAAAAAAAACAATCACATTAAACCGAAAAAGTAATACATATATGTCATTCATCTATTTTTACTTTAAATCTTCTTCCCCTACATCGTAGTCCATCATGTCTTCATTTGAATCCTCTTCCCTAACCTCTCTTTCCTCTTCTTCCCATTCTATCAAATTCTCTTCATAGCTTACATCCCTAGTTTTCTTTAAAAATCATGATTAGTGAAGACCCATACGAGATCATTAGCCCCATTAGCCGTTAATCTATTTCTTTTTTTAGAGTGAATATGGTCATATGTCGACCAATTTCGCTCACAAGAGCTGGCATCTGAGCAATGTGCAAGTATTTTCATTGCTACCTTCTACAAGATCCTTCTGCAAGATAGGGGTGGCAGACCCAAACTCTTGCCACCATTTCCATTGCTACCTTCTGCAAGATCATTCTGCAAGATAGGGGTGGCAGATCCAAACTCTTGCCACCATTTCCACGCTGGCATTTTTTTTGCACAAGATATTGTCACTTCCCTACCAAAAACTCCCTCAAAACTTCAATATTTTGACAACTCTATGCGGGCATCTTCTTGCTCCACATTTGGAAGCATCCTCTCCAACATTGTTTGAAAACCTTCCAACATTGTTTGAAAACCTTCCATAACTGTCGCGTTTCCACGTTACCCATATGCATGACTTTGATACTCCGGATCTAGTACAAAGCCGACCGCATAAATGGGTCTATGCGCCATCTTCCACCTCGCCAACCATGATGTCTTCAACTCTTTCAAAATTTGAATTCCTTCATGGATATAATCTCCTCCAGCGCAAGCTAAATTATCCAAAAACTGTAAAATGGCGTAAAAACCTTGGTAAACCTTCCCCACATTCGGGCCACTGTCGCAGTCCCTCATCAACCGCACCACAGGTTCCGAAATTGACACGGCCTCTTTCACTCTAACCCAAAACTCCGTACTTAGAATGTAGTACCTAATTTTAGCCACCTCCATCTTGTACATTGTCTTGCCCACCCATTCCTTGAATTTGTCATCGAACATCAACCGCTCCAAACTCTCTTTCACATCTAATATCCTCTGGAGCATAATAAAATTTGTAGCAAACCTAGTCTCTCCAGGTTTCAGAAGCCGAAGTTTTGAAATTTTTTTAAACATGGCTACACTCATGCTATGATTAGTGATGAATTTCAAAATTTCTTTTGCCTCTCGGACAGGTTTGGAGATAAAGGTCAACCTACTCCAATCTTCCAACATCAAGTCCAGTACATGTGCAGCGCATGGCGTCCACGTGATAGAAGGGTGCTTTGCCACGAGCAACGAAGCTGCAGCCTTGTTCACTGGGGCAGAATCGGTAACAATCTGCACCACATTCTCCACCCCTACCGCAAGTATTCCCTTTTCCAACACCGCACAAATGTAGTCGGCGTCCTTCGTTTGTCCACTGGTGTCCTCTGCCGTCAAGAACATGTCACCTTTCGGGGTGACAGCTAAAATATTTAGCAAAGGACTGGCATCTACTGCTGTCCACCCGTCTGATGTGATTGTGGCACCGGTGACTTCAATGGTTTTCACATAACTTGACAAATTCTTCATCACATTCGCCTTGGTCTCCAATAGGAGACGATTTCTCATTGCACTACGGATTGGTAACTTGTAATTCACACCTACATCACCAGTCTTCTTCACCGCAGCCTTGAAATACGGGTCATCTAAAAGTCTGAACGGCAATCCATTGGCATAAAAAGCCGTGGCCCAAGCTAAATCTACCTCCTTCTTGTTTTGCATGCTGAATGCACTTTGTATTTTCGTCTGAACAACTGTTGCTTTGGTCCTTGGAGTCAGTGGAAAACTGCACGTGAGTTCATCAAGGTCACTGAGTACACGTTTTTTAGAGGAATTAGAAATTTTTCGTTGTCACCTGCGATAAACTCCTCCTTCACCTCGGCTGGACACAATGTGTAAGCTCTAATCCCTCCACACTTGACATTTCCAGTGAGATGATTTTTGATCCTAGTTGCTTGGGCGATAAATTCAAAATTACAGTAAATACAAACACATTATCTGTTGGCTACTAGGATCCCACCGTCTGGAGGCTTCACGTGGTCCCACTCCTCTCCTCGAACTCTGGGCATGGCTGCTTTTTTGGAGGTTTGTGACTTCTTTGTCAACGGCTTCAACGACAGTGTACTAACTACTGCCGTGGCGTTGGTAATGGCGTCTTCTGTGATTTTTAGCGTTCAACTGTTCAAGTAATAATGGCAGCTTCTTTTCGAAATTTGAAGAAGACGCCCGTACAAAATTTGAGCTCACGGCGCTCAAATAGTATGACGCCGCAACGTCTCTTTTTAGAAATATTTGTAGACGTCACATTATTTTCCCGTACAATCCATATACATTCTGTTCGGTTTTCTGAACAGGAAGTACGGATACGTGCATCAAATCTTTTTTGTAAACTATCATACAGTTTCCGTAAAAAATCTAACAGTTACAGTATTTTGTTTATTAGTTGCCGTAAAATGTCAGTTTCAGTTTACAGTAGACGTTTTTTTGCGTATTTCTGAAAAGTCACGTACAATACGTAGAAAAAATGAATTAAACGCGCGTATTGAACAACTAGGGTTTGCTTTGACGAGCGACAGCAATGCGACAGATTTTACGGTTGAAGTTCCTGTGCAGACAAGCACCTTTTGACCTTTATTAAGGAGAAAGGTAAGATTGTATTGGCACAAAGCTACAGCGAAAGGAATCTTCATGCAGAGAAGAGATAGATCCGATCTGCAGAGATCCGCAATGATCGCAGGGATGCCGATCCGTATTCCATAACGGATCCGTATTGCCGCCCTATGCCATCCTATTTTCCGCGGCTCCCGCGATCCAGTATCCTTTGGTAACCCGTTAGAGATCCTTTCCGTGTGGCCACATTCTTTTAAACTTTTGTCCTATTTCTTTATATATGACTATATGTAGGATCAATCCGTCGTTTCTACCGAAACAAAAATTAAGTGCCACGTGGAGGAAAAAAGTCAAAGGACAGACAGATTTAGCAGATTACGACGTAGTCTGCACGTGGCTACTCTATATGATTATTGTCGTAGGTCCTTGGCCTCTACAAGCTCCAAAAGGACATGCGAGCTAGACATACGGACGAATACCTCGTTCGAGCCACTAAAGACAAAGCAATTCCTCCTCGCTTGACGGAGAAGACTGAACACGGAAAGCGAGCTTACTCTTCAGACCGTCAGCGAGCAGACCTGACGGGGTTACCCCCGTCCGTACGATAGTGTATCGGGCTCTCCTGCAGGGGACCGTGCAGCGAGGGCGAGGCGCTTTGCTGCCTCTACGGTACCGTACAGTACTGTACTTCAAAATTTGAAACCTGCGGCTGTTAGTACAATTGGCAACGCTATAGGCGGCTATCCCGTACTATACGAGTACATAGTACCGTATACTACGTGTGTAGTACTGTATTCTGTCACCACATAAGCATTTCCAATTGTATTCGCACATTTGAACTGTTATTTTAGCCATTTACGCTGTTACAACGTCCGAGCACGTTGCCTGCTTTGTTGCTCTCTGACCATGGCTTCCCATTGGCAGACGCCGCCACGTGTCGATAATTCCGGTGATCATGGCGCGCGTAGCTCTTGGAATGACGCTGCACCTGCACTCAATCTAGGATTCGCTCAAAACTCTCAGAGGCAGGTGTGTGTGACGTGACAGGTTTTTATTTTTTTGGTTTTTGATTCTTTCTTATTGTTCCCATGTCTTAATGAAGCTCTCCGGGAATTTATCTTGTTCGTCCGATAGTTTGCAGTGGACTTATGGAGGATTTCTCGAGTGCCGGCTGACTGACAGGAATATCGGCTAAAATATCGAATACAAATATTGGTGCTAGAATATTGCATTTGTGTACAGATTCTGGCATTTTATAGGCTGTAGGAGAAGGGCGGTTATTGCGCATTGTTCCCCAAGTTTTTGCCGCATGTTTTGTTTTATTTTGTTATGGCTTTTGTCTTATAGCGAGAATGTGGATGGGAGTGGATAAACAAGCAATTGCAGTTTTTGTAACCAGAGTCACATACACAAATTGAGAAAGATGTATGTGAGGTCATAAGGATAACAATACGAAGAGTAAAAGTCTGCAGAGGGAAGGGAAGGAATTGAGTAGGTTGAGGTTAGGGCAGGAAGGACAGCATGGTTTTTCTTAGTTCCTAACTTTGCAAGATCCAGCGAGGCCCTCCCTCATTCGTATTTTGGACGGCTTAGCAGTGAAAGAGAGGGAGAGCTGGTCTCTCTGTCTCCCCCTCTCTCCTCCTCTGTCTGTTTCTCTTTCTTTCTCGCTTTTTTTCCTTCTCTCCCTCTCCTCCCTCCTCCCCTCTGTTTCTCTTTCTTCCTCTCTCTCTTTCCCTCCCCCTCTCTCTCGCCCTCTCTCTCCCCCCCTCTCTCTCGCGCGCCCTTTCTCTCTCCCTCTCTCTCCCCCCCTCCCTCTATCTCCCTCTTTCCCTCTCTATCTCTCTCTCCCCTCCCCCCATCTCACTCTCGTCCTTTCGTTTAAGAAAGCGAGGGAGAGAAGGGGAGAGACTTTTTCAGACCTGGTTCTAGAACTTTCATAATGTCTAATAGTGTTGTCGGTGCTCTTGCTGTCTTTCAGGGCCCCTACATGAATCCGTACATGGATGATGACTTGCATGTCAGTCTCCCGCGACCAACCGATACCTTTCTCGACCTCCTGTGAGTGTTTTTTTTTTTGTTTTTTTGGATCACACGTTTTTCTTCTTGAGCTGGTCCTTTAATACCATTGTCAAATGCATACTTGGGTGTTATCTTTCCCTGAATCGGCAAGTGATAGGGTAATTACACGAGAGAAATTATAATTTACCCTCATGTTGAGAGTGAGACGTACTGTTTCATGAGTAACCATATGTACAATTCCTCAAAAAACTGTTCAAATTGTCCAATTTTCTCTCAAAAGGAGGGCAAAACTTTGATATTGTAATAACCTTGTTAGACCTTTTATGCTGGTTTTTAACTTTGCTTGCTGACTAGCATTTTTTCTTGATTATCCAATCAGATATGATCTCTTCGTACAATTTACGGACACTTAAATTGTGATGTTGTTATGTCATTTAAATCTTAGTCATCAGCTTGAAATGCAGCCTGTTGAGGGTCAGAATTGTGTTTTCTGGCATTTCACTTTAGTCTACTACACTTCCCATCGCTATTAGAATTAATGACTCTTATTTGAGTGAGTGTTTTTCCGACTCAAAAACATAAATTAGTGTTAAGAACACTTTTTTGGGTTAAGTGACCCATAATAAGCCATGTTGCAAAATGTATTTTAGTGCAGTTAATTTTTAAACGAAATGGTAATGCTAATAATAGTTAACTAGCTCTGATAGCGATGGGCTGTGTACCGGCTTTGGCGAATGCAGGTCAGAAAGTGGTACATATACTGATGGAGGTTTGACAATCAACAGTAGGAGAGGTCTCGTGGTCCAGGTATGATGTCAGTTTTCTGTTAACTGTTGTTGAGTCTTATACAACTAAATACTGATTCACATGCTTTTCCTTTTCTCTTTCAACCTTCTCCTAGGTTACAATTTTCTGAAATTACTTGAAACCGTAGGATCAAGCAAGAGGGAGCCTCTGTTTGTGTAAAAGAATCTGAAATTAGGTTTAGCAACTTGGGACAGTATTGGAGCTGCTGTAGTTTCGAGTCAAATGGGCAATTCTGTGAAGTATGGGAGCTCATAAGTAGATTTTTTTTTTATTATTCTAAGGGCTACAGGCAGATGCTGGCGTGACGTCACTAAGCGATTTGGAGCCTCTGAGGGAGCTCGGCCGAGGTAGTAGTGCTCTAGTGACTCTCGTACAACACAAGGTTACCAGCAGAAAGTTTGCCCTTAAGGTGCAATAAGCATATCCCTACCATTCATGAATGTCATATATCACATGTTAATGCCATTTTATGTTATAAATAATATCATATAATATATATATATACAATTTTTTTTACGAAGGGTTAAGCAGTTATTTCATGTGCTCGACGAGGGCAATAATGATGCATATTTTTGTCAGTCTTTGTTTTTCTGTCACTAGAAGAATTATTCACTGGAGGAGTTCTGTAATCTGTATGGGATTTCTGTAAGGCAGAGCTATGTTTTGAAAACTCTATTTTTAGGCTACCAACATGCCTTGTATTTTTCAGATATACATGATTTAAGATATGGGGGGGTTGGTTTATGACATAAAATTTAAGTCACCAAAACGGGAGTTTTACTCGAATGCCACTTGAGTTTCGTAATTTGTTGAAGCACTCATGTTTCATTAATGATGTTTTATCGTACCATGAAAAATTTACAGGCAGTTTTAACTTAAGCAAAATTGAGAACCATGGGTTACCAGTACACCGTGAATCGTCATTAGCGTTAAGATCACTTCTTTCTTGCCAATTTTTTTTTCCACTGATCACAAAATAGCATAGCGTTATTAATACGAGTTTTTTTTCTTGACGCTATTTTTTTAGACGGTCCAATAACAGCCATATCCTTCGGAACTGAATCAGAGTTAATAACACTATTGCAAACCTCATGCTAATAATGTCTTAACTCTAATAACGATTTACGGTGTATTTCACAGATATAGTTGTAAATTTTATAAGTTATAAACCCGACGATAAAAACCTTCTATCATTAAAAATACTATTTCAATCATTAAAAAAACTATCTGAAATTGGCTGCAAGTAACGAGGATTTGAACAGCAAGGTGCAGGAAATGCAAATGAGTGTAGAAGAGCCAGTAAGGAGCAGTATCCGCAGAGAATTGGCGATAAATCAAACACGAAGAGATCATGTGGTGGACTGCTACCAGACTTTCTACCACGATGGTCGTATTTCCATTGTCCTTGAGTATATGGACGGTGGATCTCTTGCAGATCTCTTGAAGAAGCACGGCAGTTTGTCAGAACCTTACCTTGCACAGGTGGCTCGGCAGGTAAAGGAAATTTGTACGCAATGTCTATCTGGTAATGTTTTCAGTTCTTTCTAAATGAAAATGTTGTATGCCACTATCAATCTCAGTTTGTTTTTTTTATTTAAAAAGGGCACCTTGGACAGATAGCATTTTTTTTTTTTTAAATCAGTGGGGATCTGACGCTATCTGCAATGTCGATGCACCTTCTTTTCCCCATGAAAATCTGAAGATGTTGCGAATCATAAAGAAAAGTTGGCTATTGTATTTGCTTCCTATACTAGAGGTTAACTTGTGGAGGGTCATGGATGGTTGGTCAGGCACTGCTTGGGTTGCTCTCTCTCCACCGTGACCATATTATACACAGGGACATTAAGCCTTCGAACATGCTGCTTAATTGCAAAGGAGAGGTTAAAATAACTGATTTTGGCGTCAGTACTCTTTTAACAAGTACTCTGGACGTGGGCCAAACTTTCGTTGGTACTTACACCTACATGTCGGTATGTTCTTATGAGGCTTTCAGCTTTTTTGGGTGTCTGCCCGTAGGTTTCCAAATATTTCTAACAGGGTAATTACACTTCATATGAGTACTCATGTTACTGGCCAGTAATTGCGGTAAACATACAGAAATCTGTACAATTATTGCGATTACTGGCCGGTAATGGCAGTAAACGCGTATGCTTAATCACCTTTAAAGTTTTCCAGTTGGTCTAACGCTTTTTTCAAGGCTGCCATTGTTCTGTAAGGAGGTATGCACCAATTTTCAGTTTTTGTCACTGGTTTTTGTCAGGCATTCTCCTTAAATGAAACCGACGAAATCTTGGTCTGTGACTCATTGGTGTATCTGCATTTTTGTTTTACCCCCGTGTCTGTTGTTTGAGTGTCTAAAACTTTGTGCAGTATTCAGCTTCCACCTCCGATTCACGTAACAAACTGAAGGTTTACAAACTGAAGATTTACAAACTGAAGGTTTATAAAATTGAAGGGCACAATATGGGAGATGGGTGCAGCCAGAAAGAATCAGTGGAGACGATTATCGCTACAATAGTGACACGTGGTCTCTTGGGCTGAGTATTCTTGAGTGTGCCATTGGGCATTTTCCCTACCAAGCACCTCGAGGGATTGGTTGGAGCAATTTTTACGAGTTGCTCAATACTGTGGTCCAGAAACCAGCACCAGAGGCTCCGAGGGATCGCTTCTCTCCTGAGTTTTGTGATTTCATTTCCTGCTGGTCAGTTTAAAAGCCCTCATCCTTTTAGCTGGAAGTGCAAAGACAGAGATATTGGCTATTTGAATTAGGGTTCTTGGAAGATGGGTTATTTGCAACAGAAGAGTGAAAAACAGTTGCAATTTCAATTTGCAAGTGTGCTGTATGCGGTAACCACATATAGCATTTTCAATTGTTTTTTGCTCATTTGAACTATGGTTTAAACTACACCGTTCATCATTATCAGTGTTAATCACACTACTTCGGTCGCGACTTTTTTTGGCCAAAAAACACAAAATAGGGTTAACAACATTATTTAAGGACGTGGACCACAATCTGCCACGTCTCCTTGCACTAAATTAGTATCATTAACTCTAATTTCGCATTAACACTAATATATCTTTAACGCTAATAACGATGAGCGGTGTAGTAGAGAGGGGACATCCTTGACTTAGCAAATCTGAGTTCCATTTTGACATGGTGTTATCTGGAGGTTTTTGTCTCATTGCAGCTTGTTGAAGGACCCGGTCGAACGTCCGTCTGTGGCACAAGTTCTGGTAATTTCCTCTCTTGTTGCTGGGCTCGTGGTAGTGAATCGTTTATACTACTGGACAATTGGAAATTATATATCATGCAGTATAATATGTATTGTAATACTGCACTGTATGTTATCTTTACTGTGGTATATGTTGTATATATATACTGGATTATACTGTACAATGCAGTATGGTATGCAGTTACCATATATAGAGTTTCCAATTGTTTTCGCGCATTTGAACAATGGTCTGTACTGCTGTGTGATACAGCCTCTTTTTTAGTGCTGTGGGAATCATATTGCGCTCATTGAATTATTGGTGTATTGTGAGAATTGTAATATAATTCTGGACCTGTCTGTTATGTGTAAATACAAGTGTGGAAATACTAGTGTGGACTGTTCTCATTCCCTGAAAATATGCTTTTGCAGGAACATGAGTTTATAAAGAAATACGATGGCCAAGCTATCAATATTGGAGACCTCCTATGAAGGAGTGAGGAGGTTGAGGAGTGCACGCTGAGCTCTGCAGAGGTTTGAAAAGTATCTGCAAAACATTATATTACATTTATTCCTTTGGAGAGCTGGACAGTCAACTCTTTTTTTGCACATGTGACTGCTCAGACAATATATACTCAGACTCTTGAGAGCCTCTTACATACTTGAAGGTGTAAAATTCATCTATAAAATGAAGTGTTAAGGCATGGTGGGTTGCCCTTGAGTAAGACGTAGGTGACCAGCCCAGAGGATTTCCTTTTGTCCCTACTTTACTTCGACAAAAAAGTACTCCGGAACTATGTTGAATGTCAACAATTAAGACAAGGAAGGAAAAACAAGGATGCAGAGATATTGAAGGTTACGGCATTTTCGGCCTTTTGGCGAAGAATGGAAGTACAAGATGATATCAAATGCAAAAATAAATGTGTAATAACGGTTGGGTTAGGTATTCAGCTGAAGCTGATTGGTATATTGGCTTGGAAGCAAGTCTACATTTCTCTTCCTTCTGACTTTTGTTCAAATTTGCTCGAGCTTTGCCTCGAATTACCGTAGAGCTGTAATGGTGGTGAAGTACCTTCTGAATATATGTGCTTTATTTATTTGTCCAGATACAAGCTGTACAGTTAGTAGGGAGTCGTGGATTGATGTTGAGACGTTGCCATGATAGCTGAAAGGTGAATTGCGTGTTATTTTCAAATATGGGCTTGCAACTTTGACTGAAATTTCAATTAGCTTATCTGTTCCAATATGTGGAGGGAGAAGGAGAGGGAGAGTGGGACAGAGAAGAGAGCGAGAGAGAGAGTTATGAGAGGTACTCAAGCGCATTTTTCTTCACCTTTTTCCTTCGTACATATGCAAAGCGGAATGGTTGGATGGTCCGATTTTTTACGGCATACCCATTCGCATGCCCAAGAACATAGTTGCAATTGTTAAAAAATCTTTGTTAAAAGAACACTGCTTTGCTTTCAATGAAATTGGTGAGCACCAGGAGTAGTGGAGCGAAGTAAAGGGCAAAATGAAGGCATTCATGTATATGTAATGTTGGGCAATAGAGTAACATCGACATTGTCATGGTAGGATGTGACTTGTTTGGTAAAGGATTTAGTTTGCGCCTGGTTGATTTTCAGGGTGAATGGAAGACTTTGGTTAACCACTCTCTCGACAGTCACTTAGACCTTGATATTGAAGTCCATGGGATAGAAACATAATGTCTTGTTGGGAAATTTAACATAGCTTTTGTGATAACTGCAGTAGTATGCTGAGCAAAGCTGAAGGTTCTTTTGTCATCATACATCCATTTATGTATCACTGTATTGCACAGCACTTGCTTCAAAATATCCTTGTCGAGGGAGAAGCGACGGTCTAGTGAGATTGCATCTCCATCATCCCTGGACAATTCAAAATCAGACAGTAAAATATGCTCCTAATAAATGTAACTGCAAGCAATCATCTAATTCAGGTTCTCTTGACCAAGAAACAACTGTGTAATTAGAGAAGGTTGTTGACTGTACACACCACTCAACAAGATAAAAGGAGATGAATAAACTATTATTTTAAATGGCAAAATTTGAAATTGACAAAATGTAAGTATGGCTTTACACAATCAATCAAGGAAAACAAACCCTGAATGAGCATTTTCCGCCGTGAAATTATAGATGGGGCTGAGCTAAGTGCTGAATGGGGCTAGACTACAGTATTAATCGGACGACCCGTGGACAATACTAGCAATTTTTCAGCAGGAAACCGAGAAATTGTAGGAACCTGTGCAATCACATGACTAGTAAGAGACACTCTGTTAAAGTGAACCTGGCGTGCAAAAAGATGCCCTGTAGTTCTGGTTTAATACGTCAGTTAGCAGAATGTCGGCAGTGATAAAACATTTACCATACAAGTTTCTGATATGGTTTTATTTTTTATTTAAACACCCAACTCAACTTCTTTTTAATCTTGCGTTCCTGTTTTTAGTTTCAGTTTTTAGTATTCTTCGGTAATCACATTTCACAGCTGAACTAGAAAGCATTCTGTTCCACTCCATTTTCATACATTTCCATTCTTCTGCGTTTCATTGATCACTACAACTTAGAACCATGGGCCCATTGAAAATTCTCCAGTGTCTTCCAGAATATGAAAATGTATAAAATTAAAAGAATACGACCACCTTGTGTTTGAAAGTAGAAAACCAATCTTCTGCCTTATAAAGAAACCAGCATAGGTTTCTGAATATACGTATGCCTTATAAATTACATGAGCAATCTAACTGAACGCAACGGTTATATGAGCTTGATATCCAGAAAATGAAAAACTCTAAAACCTATGATAAAATCTAAATGGTAAACAAGTACCTCTAAACAGCAAGAATGCGGCGAGCATTTTCCAGCGCTAAGAGATCAATTCCGGTTGAGAGTAAAGGTCCAAAAAATAGCCACTTTCCCGTTAAGAATATGAAAGTAATAGTGAGAAAAGAAGAAAACAACCTCGGAAGAACGATCTTCCCTTTCATTGTCCTCTTAACGACCAATTCTAATGCAGTCGCAAAACCGTGAAGAGTGAAAAAAACAGTCATCTCGCCAGTGACCTTATCAGAAAGGTACCACACTGCAAGCTCATGCATTAAGCCGGAAACAAAAAAAGTAGCCATCATTGCTACAAGACGAGGCCAAAGGGGAACCCTAGCTTTGGCAGCTGTCGCAACCGAGTTACCAGGTGTCCCTTTTTCCTTGACTCCAGAGCGGCGAATGAGTTTCCCGACATTCTCCACAGCTACTTCCCCTCCGTCCTTTGAAATTAACCTTCTTATATCCATGTTGGGTGTGCCATTTCCAAGATGTGAAGTGACATCCTTCAAAGGCTCCTCCGGTGTGAGTAATACCAAGACAGGCTTGAAAATAGTATCTCGCAAAAGACAGCTTATGAGAAGGTTCCATCGCCTAGCCCAAAAATCCTCCAGAGAAGATGCCAGATATGGTTGGTTGAAGGCTGACTGCCCTGGCATATCTAATAAAGCTATCGCCATGGACCCGAAGGCTTCACACAAGAAACTGGCGAACAGATACAGATTGACAGCGTAAAAGATTGTATGCAAAACAGGATAACTGCGTTCAATGTAGTCGTACAGGTGGCAGAAGAGAGCCATTAGGAGCAGCTTGGAGGCGCTGCGACAAATCAGGGAGCGCCAGGAGGCAGAAGTGGCTGTTTCGGACAGCCACGTTAGCATGCTACGTGGAAAATAATCGTTCTTTAGTAGAAACGAGCGTCTAAGAGGAGGAGAAGAAGCAGTACGGAAGTGAATTGGCATAGCGAGTGCCACGTGGAAGCAGAGGAAGCTTCGATTTGCAAATGGTTCAACTAGAACGCCACGTTGGAAGCAGAATCCGAGAAGACGAAACGAAGATAGCCACGTCAGCGCACAAAAGAGAGCCGCACACACGGCGGTGTTTTCTGATTGGTTGACGAGACGAGGAACCGCCACATAAAACGCAAACACAGGGGCAGATGCAAAAAGGCGGGGAAAACCAGATGCCACGTGGCGAACTACCAAATAGACGTACAATGAGCATACAACGGCAAGAAGTGCTGCCAAGCAGGCAGCGTGCATCCATGGCAAAGACAGACTGGCAGCCATGGCTTGCAGGTAGGCACTCGGGCATCATTTACGGAAGAGAATCCACCATGGCTTACCACTAAACGTACATCCGAAGGCACCACGTGGACACGAACAAACCTGATGGGTATGGGGAACTTCCGGACTGTGCGTATCTTTTCACGATCTTCGAGCTGGCAGTAATTGTACGGAAACGTTTGCTGGCATTAATTTTCAGGCGAATTTTCAATCAGGTCGTGCCAGTAAACTACAGAAAATACAATCGCTCTCGCGTCACGTTCCTGTAATGACTGGAAACACAAAGTACCACGAAGGTACGATGGCCACGTAGGCGACCACGGCCTGCCGCCCGCCGTAGGCGTTTCCGTACTACCAGGCACCACACGTAAGCTTGTGTTCAGATATTGAAAATCGTCAAAGACGTATAATCTGAATGGAAGGAATGGAAGATTTCAGATTTGTAATATCGTACTATTTCATTGTAATAACTAATACGGCTATGTTTTAAAACTCAAAATCCATAAGTGCGATAATAGTCAAAACAAAGTAAACGGATATCCTCCGGCAAAAATTGTTTCGGTGGATTTTGGTGGATTTGCATGCTTTCTGTTCGAAGTCACAAAACCTCCAATACAGTACAGCACTGTACTGTAATGTACTTGTATTGGCCGTCCATCGTGGCATTATACGGCCTGTATCTGGCTGCAGTCCTCGAGGACAGTGAAGGCACTGTGGTCATGTGCCGGCTGCATGGAGCGATTGCTTCGCGGATACCGAAACAAAAACATCGGACGGTCAATGTCTACTCGACGTTTGGAGAATCTTGATAGATTTTGCAAAAAACAAAATTAAATAGTATTAAATGGTACAAATAATTACGAATGGCCTTAGTAGGATATTTTGTGACGGCGAATGGGACGGCCGTCAAGCAGTCTCGTCATTTCTATTCTCAGTTGTACAATATTGACGGCGTTCAGGACGACCGTTTGTCTAAAAACAACAGTACACCGCGAATCGTAATTAGAGTAATGAAAAAATTAGAGTAAAAAAACCAAAAAAAACAATTAGAGTAATAAACTCTAATTTATGTGATAGAACTTTTTCACAGTCGAAGTTTACTCTAATTTATTTAAGTACTCTATATTGGGTTTTGTCGGCAATAAATATCCGCGCTGAAATAATAAACACTAAATTACGTGGATGTACAAAATCTGTCAGTCCGTATAGTTTTGACGTCATTATGACGCTAGTATTATTTGTCGCGCTGAATGTCAGTTAATGTTCACACTGACGACGATGCTGTCGACGGACGAGAGTTATGCGAACGGCTTTTTTTCGATGTGATTGATTTTTCGTTTAGTCCGATTTCACGTGCGAGCGCGATTGTATTAAATCATTATTTGTACCTTTTTACTTTAAAAAAGTACAGTTTTGCACGGTCGAACGTCGTCCGTACTCCACACTATTTAAAACGAACCTATATTACAATTCTGTTACGCTAATTAAACTTACCTAAATTAGAATAATGAAAAAATTAGAATCGTTTACTCTATTTGATGTCATAGAGTCGAAATTTCGAGCGACCGAATTAGGGTAATTTACTCTAATTACGATTCGCGGTGTAGTGGCAAGTACAGTTTGTCTCGTTTTTGGCTTACTCGGCCGTACCCGAATTTGTTTTTCTTTTTCAGTTTTTTGAATCACCCGGCCGAATCCGGCCGGACCCCAAAGTTTGGCACCCGAATCCGTTCCGGATCCGACGTGACTGTGACCTCTGTCCTGCGATACGGGTTATAGCGTTCCGATTTAGAAGTATTGGCCGGAGATCGAACGATTTTCCGAGGTTGTACAGGACAGTACATGTAATTCAGCGACGAACCCTAGCGAAAAATCCCGTAACGGCTAACAAAAAATTATAAAATCTTATGCTGATAATGTACTGCTTTTCCGTACTTTACTGTACTTTTGTACCAAAAAGTCAAACGCTTGTCCGTGCCAAAAAAATTCAAAAACTATCTTGCTCCAGAATATGATAACGTTGGAACTTCAAAGTTTCTCAAAGCTCAAGTTTCACAAGCTCTGTTTCAACTATAATTTCCGCGAGCTGAAATTAGGTCAGCTCATATTGATTTTTGAGTTTGTCTTGCATTCCATATTTCTATCCGATCCATTTTCTTTACCGCTATTACCATGAGTGGACGAGGCCGAAGCAAAGGTACTAAGTCAGTTTCCAGGTCGCAGAAGGCTGGCTTACAGTTTCCTGTCGGTCGTATCGCCCGTTTTTTAAAGGCTGGCAAGTATGCCACGCGTGTGGGGGCTGGCGCTCCTGTCTACCTGGCTGCTGTGATGGAGTATTTGGCGGCAGAGGTGGGTCTTCCTTCGCATCGGGTTTCATTGAAGGAATTCCTGGACGACTTATTGTAACCTAATTTGTCTTGCAAGTCAAGATTTTATGTTGCCGTCAGCGACACGGTCTGTTATAACATGCTACTTTTGTTTTTGTGCTCACCATCACATGCTATTTGTGTTGTTGTAATCCATCACATGTTGTCTGTATTCTTGTAATTGATCATCTTGCTGGATGGTGCCTCCAACAGGTGCTTGAACTGGCAGGAAATGCTGCTCGGGATAATAAGAAAAGCAGGATTGTTCCTCGACATATTCAGCTTGCTGTGAGGAATGATGAAGAGTTGAGCAAACTGCTCGGAGCAGTAACCATTGCTGCCGGTGGTGTGCTGGTAAGCTTCCCCTAAGTGGTGGCTTTCATTACCACCGTTGAAAGTTCTTAATGCCCTCTTAAGTGTCTCGTAAGACATTGTTGTTGTCTCTTTTGTTGGAAGCTTTCGTTTTCTTCTGAGCAACTTCAATTTGTTTTCCTTGCAGTCTTCTGATGCTCTATTCAACCTTTTTTGTGCAGCCAAACATCCATTCTGTCCTCCTTCCTAAGAAAACATCTGGTGGAGGTGCTGAGAAGGGATCGGCCTCTCAGGAATTTTAAACAAACGCAGAAGGTTAACTAAGTCGATATCAAGCAGGTCTTGTACAGTCGTAAATTTTGTATTCTGCATGTTGAAGCCCAACTTTTGTGAGTTTTCAGGTGCTGATTGAATCTCTTGGATTGCTAGGGAATTTGTACTGTCCAGTAACACTTATTTTTTTTTCTTTTATCTCCTCGCTGTTATTGAGCTGAGATATCTTTTGCGTCACTTGAGACTGCACGCGACCGCAATTACTGTTTAGTTGTTAAAGTCACTACATACACTGGTATGTGGAGATAGGTTTTTTTTTGTTCCCTGCTTCCACATTGTACATCGTGTAGTGAATTTTAATGGAAGCAACTAGCTTTTGTTTTTCTTGGCAAAACGTTTTGGTTTTACACCCTTTTTGAGTTTATGGACCTCGAGTGAATACACAAAAATCTTATTTTTGTTCATTAACTGTTTGTTGAATTCCTACAATTGGTTGGAGAACATTTGCTTCTAGGAAAGTGAAATGTGATTTAGAGTACCTTTCTCGAAAAACTGGAGTACTGACATACTTGTAAAGAGGGCTGACATAGACAGTTGGACCACTGTGATTGTGAAAACAATTGGACATGCTATATCCCGTACTTGTACGCGTACTATATGTGAAAGAATCGTTTAGTTGTTGTACAATTCGGGCTAATACTTACAGCGTTACGAAATATTTTTGCACATCAAACTTATGGTATGAAATCCTTCAGTTGACTCTACTAACATGTTCTTCCTTCGAGGGCCTTACCGAGTGTGGGGAATTAGGTGGTGCTCCTTTTAGGGATTTTAGTTATGTTAGGTGTTGGATTGGTACTGCGTGAATCGTTATATGTGTGAAGAAATGTTTAGTGTGGGGCTATTTTAGTGTCATTAATAATAATATAGGTGCAAGAGATATGGGCGACTTTGGACTGCTCACCAACTTAGCGCTAAGAAAAAAACCTGTGTGACGCTACTCTGTGTCAAAGGTTAAAAAAAAAACCCGAACAAGTGTTATTAACACCAATATTAACTCACTGAGTAGTTTGATTAGTTTTTTATTTTTGATTTTTGTTGGTTTCTATTCATATCTTGAACTTGTTCTTGCTTGTCGCTGGTTTTTGCAATGGTCTTGTTTTGTTCTTTGGTCTAGTGTGACATTATTATCTTAATTTTTGCCTTGTGCTCCATCCATGTCCTCGGATGGTTTACCAGCATCTTTTTCAAAAAGAAGTTATTAATTTATGCTGTATGTAGAACAATATAGAACGATGCAACTACAATATAGCGCCACTTTGAAAACATATAATAATAGACACACGTTTGCACCATCTTGCTTTTGTCTTCACTGAGAGTTTATCCTTCCATGTAACCCATCCCCACAGCACCATTCTTAAGTGATGTATGTTACCTACTTTGCTTCATTTGCAATGATTTTCTGTTTCCCTTTATTACCTTTGTTTAAAATGACCAGTTCTCTCTGATTTTCACTCTCCGTAGAGAATTGAGCATTGAGGTCTTGCAATACTCATGGGCAACCAACACTTCAAAGACATCCTGCAATAAAATTTTTTTTTGGTGAAAGAGTTGCTATAGAAATCCTAATTTGAATTTCAGGTGGACAAATGTGCAAATAAACAGCAGCCATGACACAAGCTCAAAACAAGACTGATTCGATGCAAAGATACTCAATTGACAAACAGCAACGAGTATAATACCCTTCATTAAAAAAGGGCAATGGGAAACAAATGCGAGTATATGAAAGGAATAAAAAAAACAAAAAGTGAATCAATTATAGGTTATAAAAAGATGTACATCTCAATTGTAAATCTTATCTACACAATCAAGTGATATTCTCGCCATCAAGAACATGGAGAGATGGCATTAAGCCCCTCAGAGTTGCAACATACGAAGACTCTTGAGTAACTGCATTTCCTCTAAGGTCAAGAACAGCTATTGTCAATAATTGAAAACCTCTCAACATTTCATCGACAGAAGATCCACCAGTCCAAGCCTCCATATCATTGTTTTCGCTCATCTCTTCTCCCATCTTTTCTATTATCTTTTCAGGAGTATGAGATGACCAATTTGCCGTCAGACATGATGAGCAATATCGATGAGTATCGTTTTTGCAGGAGCCAATCAGGTTATGAGAAAGATTTAAAACTCGGAGTCGTGGTAAGAGAGCAAGTGGCACAAGAGCACTCCCGTGAGAAATGCGGTTGTGACTCAGATCCAAACAGGTGAGAAGTTGCAAGCACCCCAAACCTGTGGCGACAAACATTTTAGATGTTTTCCAGAGAGAGAGAGAGAGAGAGAGAGAGAGAGAGAGAGAGAGAGAGAGAGAGAGAGAGAGAGAGAGAGAGAGAGAGAGAGAGAGAGAGAGAGAGAGAGAGAGAGAGAGAGAGAGAGAGAGAGAGAGAGAGAGAGAGAGAGAGAGAGAGAGAGAGAGAGAGAGAGAGAGAGAGAGAGAGAGAGAGAGAGAGAGAGAGAGAGAGAGAGAGAGAGAGAGAGTGTGCATTGAAAATTGGATAGTGCCTCCACATTCCACTGGTAGACGACCAAGAAACCTGTCGGTTAGCCATAAATGAAAATATCTCCCAATAAATGGATGGACTTTCAAGATTATCTAACAGAGCAATGATTGAGTACTTGTAGGTGATAAGCATCAAGCAATCACTCACCATGAGCTGAACGTAATCTGTTGTTGCTGAGGTCCAATTGTTTTACCCAAAGAAGACGATGAAGTTCGTCAAGTTCTCCCAAGTCCAAATGTGAAAGGAGCAACCATCCTTCCTTCCTTGGTGTGTCTCCCTCGTCAGTTCCCTCTAGTGACCGACCATTGCTACCTACTGGGCTCAGATATCGCTCCAAAAGGCTGTCAATAGAAGCCAGAGCCTAGAAGACAGTCACATCAAGTTTAAATGTGCGAAAACAATTGGAAACGCTATACGTTGGTTAACCCATTCTATAAACATAAAATACGGTACAATACGCGTATAGTATGGGGTAACCACTTATAACATTTCCAGTAGTTTTCGCACATTTAAACTATGCATCAAACCCAAGTCAGATGTTGAAAACCATGCCATCCTAGAAATTTAACCAAAATGCATACATACGACGGCCATTACAGCAATGTCCACCCCCTCAGACTGGAAATAACAAGGGTCTAACTGAGTTCAATGGCGTCAATAACAGCGGTGAGCAAAAGTCCGAAAACAATAAATACATCATGTATTAGCGTATGAGTTTGATTGGCAGAAAATACAGGTTTAGTTTTTTCCTTCTGTGTGTTCATACAGTCCATTTTTTTTTGAAAACAATGACGACGCAAGTTCAAATCCCATAAATGTCAGTGATTAAAAGTTCAACTTCTGACCATCGAAATGAATTATCGAACCAGGGGTTGGACATTACGGCAGTTTCTACTGAAAAAGAAACGGGTACAGTATAATTGTAGCTTCTACTGAAATCCTATGCCAGAGTTGGGACGTGACTTACCTCTTGTAGCCTCAGCTTGCTCATCTGGTCTTTGTAGTACTCTTTGTGATCGCTGTCCACTTCTTCCAGTCGACTGTAAAGTGATACGACCTCCGTCTCATGGAAAGTTGCGGAGAGTGGAGAGTCGTGGACGGTTCTTAAAGCAAGTAGAAGCCTTACCAACGTGAGTGTTGGCCATTTAACACTGCAGTTTAAGTTTGAAACTGTTGTTAACACAAAGGGTGAACCGAGGATGAGTCAAAAGGATAAATTTCCATCCCATTCCTCTGAGTCAGTTCAATTAGCCACAGGACCTAGCCCATCTTCTTAGATAATCAAAAATAAACTTATGAATTTTCTTCTGTTCATGCACATGGTCAGCTTGAGTACATTTCTGAATTCATCAGGTATTCCCTCTTGACTGCATGACAAATTTCAAGAAGTCCTAAAAGGTCAGCTTATCGTAACAAGAAAAAATGTCCACATACTAAAAACAGAAAAAAAAGTTTACTTTACTTTGTCAGGAAACAACGTATATTCCTCAAAAAGGCTACAGCATTGTATTTCATGCTTTTGCTTGTTTTTAAGGTCAGCCCAGCTTTAACTGGAATTCGCCAGAAAAAAGTTTCACTATGGCTGCCTCCCTCCATCATGTCTTCATGTTTCGCTGTTTTAAATCCCAATTTTCAGTGTTTTTAGTTCTAATTTAAGATTAACCACTTGCCAACTAGCATTATATATATTAAAAAAAAAAGTATTAATAACGCTATTTTATGGTCAAGGGCCAGAAAAAAAAAACAGGCACCGGATTAGTATTTTTAACAATTATCGCAATTCACGGTGTTGTTTCCTGCTCTACCACACACCTTTCAGTTTCTTCCGACAGTAGCTCCCTACACATGGAAATTTCCTCCAACAACACCTCCCTCCTCCATGAGTCCAGATTGTCGTCCACCTTGGAAGCCTTATCCTTAGTCGAATTCTCGCCAAAAACAGCCATTGCATCTGGAGGGAGAGCAACTGTTTCCCATTCCTTATCCCCTTCCTGCCTTTCTGATGGCCACCATCCAGTTTCCCTTTCACTCCATGCCTTCATAGCATCCCAGGAGCTCCTTCTTCCAACAACATTGAACCGTACTTCAACACTGTCTTGTAAAGCGACTCCGGAACTAGACTTGATTCCCGGGCAGTGGCCAACCAACAACCTGAGTCTTACACTCTGATCTGATTTAACTCCTTCGTCTACTTTTACAATTCTCACCCAGCATTTGCTTCCTCCAGATGTCCCTGCCAATGGTTTCCATCCCATGATTTCAACTATGGTACCTGAAAACTCCACCTCTGTTCCCTCATTTACACACTCAACCCCTACAGTACTATCATTCACTCCAATCACTGGTTCACTAAAAAGCAGAAGAAGTTGAATCTGGCCGTCCTCTTCGACGCTCACCGATGTTCCAGAAGCTGGCCACGTGGCAAGGACGGAGGACATTTGTGGTTTAACAGTGTGTCCCAGAAGCCATTGGTAGTACATAAAACCACTCTGATCATCAGGTGCAGTCCAGAGAGCCTGTCTCACAAGCTCATACTCAGTTTTTATCACAGATGAATCAAAAACTGCATCCGTTCCTTCCTCAACCTTGTGAATCTGTCTTAGCAGCTGGCTGCAAGGAAAAAGAAGTACAAGATATCACACACCAACGCACCTTTCCATGATGCAAAAAGACACAGGCGTGAACATTTAGTGTATACTTTGAGAAACTGGGCTTGATGGAGCCAAGAAGAAAAAATCTCTCTGTTAAGCAAAAGCCAGCAAATCCTCTACAGGGCACGCAAAACTTTCATAACATACAACACCGCCCATCGCATTAGCGTAAGTGAATTATCGGCCTTAATACTTTATTAGACCTAACTAAACCAAATTCAGTTTTGCCACATGGCTCATTATGGGCCACTCAACTAAACAGTGTTATTAATACTGATTTATGCTTTTGGGTCAAAAAGCATTCACTCGAATCAGAGCGATTAACTCTAACAGCGATGAGCAATGTACCTTACCTGCGAGAATGCCAGGCCGAGTAGTTTCGTGGTTCCTCGTTGATCTTCTCCATGCTGTACTGTAACTCCGATTCAGCACTACGGCCACTGAATTGAACTGCAAACCTGCTCCCCTTCTGGGTACATACTAAGAAACGGCTTTCCCAAGCGTGTTTCTACATCATGAATGGCAATTCTAGGACAGTAACTACCGAGCCAAGCTACAGGTGCGTTGAGAATAAATAGTGAAAAATTATCATATACTGGTGCACGATCGAAGAGTAAAATGCATACAATGACTTGCATAGAAAAATCCTTGAAGGATTTTCACATGATAGGCAATTTAGAGCATAATCGCAATCATTACCTCCCGAGTCCTTAGATGGAAGACAAAGTAAAATCGCAAACCGCATTTGTTTCATAAGATTACTGTAGGTCAGGATGAGATGCAAGAAGTCCAGAAGAGTGCTTGATGCCTTTTGGGTAAAATCAAATTTCAATTACACCTGCCAGTATAGCATTCAAAAACCAGAGGCATGATACATTTTGCAGCAAAATCGACCTCTTGTTTTTTTGTTAACAACAGATGTTGAAATTTGAAAATGAGTTCTATCACCACACCAAGGCTAGCAACCTTTCCAGGACCATGTTATAGAAAAGACCGGGGATAGGAGATCATCTCAACTATGAGTTGTGAGTAAGACAAGAAAAGCGTGATGTTATTTTGGTTCCCTGACTGCGGGAAACATAGAGTGCTGCATATCATCTGTCAAACGAAATCAAACTTGACTGCAGACTTCTCAGGATTATGTTAACCTCCATTTTCGTCTCTTACCTGCGATAGTCCCAGCCATGGAAGTTGCGATTGTCTAAACCAAGCAGCATAGCAAGCAGCTCAAATTCACGTTTCACGGGTGTAAGTCTTTTGGTGATAATCCACTTGCGGTGATGCCAGGCCCCATAGGATTTTGGATTCTTCCTCAACGCCTTTTCTACCTGAAACAACAAAAGCCAATTATACTTGTTCAAAACGATAGGGCACCTGTAAGCGGTAAACTGTCTCATAACAGCTGGGAAACATAAATGAAAGTGAGGAAACTCGGCATAAAAATGACAATTTGACAACAAGGAATTGATTGATTGCCTGTAATAAGATGTGCAAAATGTGTATATAAGTCTCCAAGATGTTGTAGAAGAATACTACTGAAAAAGACCGTCATTGATACACATGGTTTAATGAGCATGAGTTCTCATTTGAAGATAATCGTAAAGAGGACAGGAAAAGTTCATCCAATGTAACAGCATCATAACAAATATGTAAGCCTATTTACACTGCAACATTCCACAATTTGCAAATGTTAATTAAATTGCACATGTACTATGTGATGTGGATCATAATTACGGCATTGAGCACTCACGTGGCTAAACGTACC
Organism: Zygnema cylindricum; assembly: GCA_037447655.1. Taxonomy (NCBI): domain Eukaryota; kingdom Viridiplantae; phylum Streptophyta; class Zygnematophyceae; order Zygnematales; family Zygnemataceae; genus Zygnema; species Zygnema cylindricum. The sequence goes on along the minus strand of JBBHKE010000346.1, from coordinate 48,363 downwards.
AAGCGGAGTTCTTCCTCAGCAAGTTTTTTACGAGCAGCCTCATCCTCAACAACCGCAGCAAAGTGGTGTTGAAAAGCACACTTCCGAAAATTCCAAACAGTAAATATATCAGGGTTTAGCTCTAAAAGTTTAGCGCTCTGTTGAAGAGTATCAGTAGTGTACCTGCCATGAACCATCAGCTCCAACAATAACACCAATGCTCATCCAAATGAGAACAAACGAGAACAGTAGATGGTTCTTCTCATACAAGTCGAGGCCTCTCCTGAGACACAAGTGTTGAGTTTGCCGAGTTGCCTATCCTAAGTTGGGAGCATGAGATAGAAAACAATTTTTCAAGATGACACATATATACTTGAAACAAAGACAAACAAGATGTGGAAAGCGAAATCGAGATGCATCATTTTTACTAAAACTTGAAGTATGCTCCATATCCCACAATATAGGCAAGTCTTGCAATGCCATGACAAATTTAGAAACATAGCATGCTGGTTTCCCAAATTCAGACCAGAGAACGAGCAAATACACATAAACATTCCGCAAACTATCACATGCAAAAACAGTTCTTCATCATGGCAACGTGCAAAAGGTAGAAGCTTCACCGTTTTTCTTGGTGATATTGGAGAACATTGCTCTGAAGCTGAGAGTACAGACTGACTCTCTTCTGTAAAGCTGCTCTCTCCCGATGGTCTGACTCTTTCTCCTTCTCCTCGCTAACAGAAACGCGTACTCTTCCATGCATGGCTACCAACTGACCAAAGTGAAATCTATGGAACCTGTAGCATAAGGACTCTCAACGGACGGAACAAAGCAACAACGACAAACTTAATTTCCCTAAGAATTTTACCAACTCTCTATCTATTCTTTGAAGTCGTCACCAGAAAGAAAGAAAACATGGTGGGAAAGAAAGAAGCCAAATTGTTGAACACTTGGGAATTCGGAAACTGTATTCGACTTTTTAGGAAAAAAAAATGAAATCCTACGAAACGTTTTCTACGTCAGCATATGAGGAAAGAATCGGAATGACCAATGCATTAGGACGCTTCGAGACAGAGAGACGCGCCATGGCGGGTCATGGACGAATGGATGGAGCGCAGCTGGAGTCAGATGAGTGTTTTGCAGCCACAGCAAACTGCTGGCGATCCTTCTTTGCCTCTTAAGAAATACGTGGGCGAGCGTATGTTAGAAAGCGTGGGAGCTGTCCACCAGCTGGCGCATTCTCTCGCTACCAATGGTCCACATGTGGTGAGAGATTTTTCAAAGGCTGGATGAAATCGGGAGAAAGAGAGTTGCGGTGAGGGAATTTTCAAAGGCAGACTGAAACCGGGAGAAAGAGAATGGGAGAAAGTTGCAAGGACATGTTCTTCGATGGAAGATGCTAAATGCAGAATAATAGTGATGTACAAATCTGTAAAGAATGGATTTGAAGAGAAAGCAGAGTCGTGTACTTAAAGATGATAGACTGCTGGGATTGACCAGCAGTAGTCTGAGTAATGTGTAAAGTTTTATGAAAATGAAAGTGGTTTTTCTGTCCCTTACTGGATCTAGACCAGATTTTTGTTTTTCGTTGTTTATTGCTATGATGTTAACAGATACTGGAGCTGACTAATTTTTCCAATACTAAAGAAAGTAGAGACCTCCGTGCACTTATGTATGTGGCGTGTTCAATGAAGTTACATGATATGGTTCTTCTGTGACACGAAATTGAAAGGAGGGCATGGATTGGTATTTACAAATATTGAAGACCTTTGATTTGAGGAGGTAGCCGATTGTAGTTTTTGTGCTTGTAAATTTGTGTGGTTTAATTTAAGCTAACATTTGCAAAAGTAGCCAGGGGTGACCCCCAGTGGAGGAGTTTGGTGTACTGCATAGTTTTGTGTATTCATTTTGTCTTCGGTTGTCTTTGGTTGTCTTTGTGGCTATATGTATTTGATTTGGCATGTTAAGGAATGCTTGCCGTTGTTCGTACTTTCTCGATATGCTGATGCAACTTCAAAAAAATGATGGGTTTTGCTTTCTTTTGTTCATGCTTAAGCGTTAACACTCTTCTCGGCTCGAATTTTTGAAACAACACCTCCTTTCACTGCAAATGAAGTTGAAATCAGCTTGTAGCTTTATTGAGTATCCCCTTATGGCTTGACTGTGAAGTCTGTGAAGCTAAAGCAGTGCAGGTTTATTAAGTTTCATAAAAGAACATGAGGGTTCACGCTGTTTGTCAAGAGAGGTAGCTATAAAGCTGGCTATAATTGCTTTTCTATGAGCTATTGTTTTTTAAAATATGTTGCGGAGCTTCGGATAATGTAATTGAATCTTGTAAAAAATTTGAGGTACCGCAGAATGTTAACTTGGCCTCTGTGATGTTGATGACCTGTATACTGAGTCAAAAGAAGACAGATGAAACAACTACTATGACATCTTTTACCATTCTACATTTGCTGTTCTATGCTCAGCAATAATAAGCTTTAGTCCTTTCCATGTTCCATGTTCCATAGTAATAAAGCTTTTTTCAGTTCCGTGTTCCGTGGGTTCAGTTCTATGTTGAATGTTGCAAGCTCCAAACAGACAGTACAAAAATGGATCACAAAATGTCGAACATTTGAGTAACTGATGTCTCGGAAGCCCTATCGCTGACAAACATTAACCCCGTATGTGACATTGCTGTTGAATTTTTAATGGGACATTTAAGTTGCTTTTAAGAGGTTGAAAGCTCGGGTCTTTTATTTGCAGCAAGTGGCACAATGGAGTAAGAATTTGAATGAGAAATCTGATATCATCAAGGCGACAGGAGAGGTGTGCTTTCTGGCTTTACTGCTTTTCCTGCTTTTGACTTTCAGTTCCTACATCTGAGCTCGATTTACTTCTGATTGGATAATTAGCTGGAATCTTGTTGTAATATAATTTTTTTGATGTGCACTGATTCGTTAAACTTTTCTCCAACAGCGATGTGCCCATTTTTGAGATGTGAGTGCTCATGGGTTCCCCCTTTTTGGCCGAGTTGGGAATAAGTGCCATTATTTAGGAAAAGTTGTTGGTGTGTAAATGATTCTTACCAAAATTTGTTAAGATTCTGTATAGATTTTGTGTTTTGTGTAGAATTTGGAGAGGATGCCTGTTGCCCTCGCCTCATTAGACGCGGCTCTTGACACAGCGGTACAAAGGTACAACACAGACCCTTCTCTGAACTGGATAAGTACTCCGCCAATCACTTTTAAAGTTTAGTGAGTTTTTAGCATTAATACTTTTGTTAGAATTACCTACATCAATTACGTTTTTCCATGTGGCTCATTTTGGCCAGTTAAACTAATTAAAACTAATTAAAACCAATTTGTGATTTGGGGTAAAAAATGCACTCACGTGAACTAGAGCTATAATACAAATAAGTTGTATTGCTGCTTCCTTTGGTTTTTTTTTGAGTTGTTTTACATTTTTTTAACTACATATATGAATCATTATGGTAGCTACTTGTTTATTAGTTTTTCATTACAACTACATATTTTGAACCACATATATGAACAACCCTTATTGATGTCTTTCTTTTTGTTTTTTCTGCACACGCAGGGCTTCATCATTACATAATTTGTCGACGACTCAACACTGATTGGTCGACATCTCTCATTTTTTTTTTCAGTTTTTCTCTCAGTTTTTTTTCCAGTTTTTGTTGCATTATGTTGATAAAGATGTAGTTAAAGCTTGTTTAGAAGACTTTTTTGAGTAGTATCTACTGGTTTGTAGTAACCAATGTCACACCTTAAATGGAAGTGACATAGATGTCAATGTTTACTTTTGGTACTTCAACAAAAAAAAAAAAAACTTCTCTTGAGCAAATGCTCTACTGTGACGATTAGAGCCGGTATTATGCAACACTGCAATCATACACTTTGGTCACTGCAAAAGTTTCGACGCGATTGACGAGCTTTTCTTGTTTGCAAAAAAAATTCCCTCTTGTAAAAGGTTTTTATTTTTTCTTAAAAAGTATACATTACCAGAGAGCTTGGGCAAATGGGATTTCCTGGACAATACCTGAGCAATAGTTCAAATGTTTGAAAATAGTTGTAGTCTCTATATGTGGTTGCCTCCCACTATACACATGTTATACTGTATGACACGCTTATAGTACGGGATTATTGCACAGAACCTTTCCAATTGTTTTGCACATATTGAACTATGCACTTGAGTGGCTTGTGGTTGCACAATGAGTTGTGTGCCATCAAGTAGCCGTTGTTACCATCATCATTGTATTTGGCTGAGGGCTACTTGTCTTTATTGCAGTGGTCATTGACCGTAAAATGACACAATGATGATAATGATGATGATAAAGAACCATATGTGCCTAATATGGCATTCACATCTAATTTCAGCTTTACAGAACAATATGAGATAACTCTCAAGCTGTCAAAGATACACAGAAGCAATCAAGTCTCAAGCAAGCTTTCTTTGCTCAGATGGTTTACCGTCGCACTTTCTTAATAAAGCTCGATCTCTACCTTTAGTTACTGGACCCATGGGTTTAGTTGAAAAAACTCTCTGTGAGTAATTTGAGTAATCTTCTCGTGGTCAGACAAGATTTATGGTCAACTTTATTTTATTAACTTTTCGTATGTTTCCACCCAATGTTACATTAGGTCAAGAAAATGTGCAAACACCACCTTAACTTCTCCAAAGCGATTTTTGAGCTTTTTAGGGTTTAAGAGCTTTACAAAAAGCTCGAGCAATCTAGGCTTAGGCTTGCTATTGCAAATTTTAATAAACTGCCCATGGTCTCTGTCACAGTCAGCCGATAGGATTAGGCATTCATACCAAAAAAAAACTGATTAAAAGTGTCATTTGATATCCTGTGCGCATTTGGATAAAATAAATTGTTCCCATCCTAATTACAAAACAGCACTATCTAGTTACACCACACCACGTCAAATCGTCATTCTGTGCAATAACCTTAGCTGTAGAATTTTAATCATTTCTCGGGCCCCGGAGGTCACAAGCAACTGTGAAAGTGGGTCCTTAATTACAAAGGAATCTGATTCTTTTCTTTATCTGGGATTCGTATTTTTCTGTTCATCATTACATTCTCCTCTACTAGCTTCTCCTTCTTTGTGTTATATCTTTCGCGGGGTTTTCCTTTGTGCGTCCTTCCTCCCCGCATCGGCCATCTACTCTTTATTTTCCACTTTTATTCCCGTGCACTGAGATTGTTTACCACTCCCTTTCTTAACAGCGCTTGTTTCTTGTGTTAAGGCACACGTATTCAAAGAGTGCAGAGCGCGTATTCGCAATTTCAATTGAATTCGCATCTTACCATAATCTACCCTGTATATCATTCTCACTAATTAGCCTCACATAGTTTTTTTTCAACACTTCAGAGACACTCACTTATTATCGACTGCATATTCCAGTAGATGTGCACATAAAATTAGTCCTCTTGCATTGAAGCCAATTACAACGTTTTTCATTAAGACTTGTTAAAAGCACTTCAACATTGCAATAAAGGCTACTGCTTTTACTACAATTTACATCAGATTTTCTATGTACAGTCAGATTTTTGATAATCTAACAATTTCTAGAAAGGTCAGACACTCACAGATGCGGTCTGCACTCAAATCGTCAAAAATTGTCTGTCGAGAAAAAAGCATTCACACTAATTATACAAATTCATTAGATTTCTTCATCACTATTCATATGTCCGTCCAAAGGTCCAGACTCCAAACCATGAGAAATAATGCTGGAACAGTGTTTTGCTCTATCATAAGCTGGAAAGGATAGAGATACTTCATTAGTCTGTGATCTCCACTCTTAGAAGCATGTGAAGGGTGTACAAGAGTTACAAAAGAGTTACCAAAGCACAACTGAAATTCATCACCAATGATAGAGTGGTTATAACATAACCAGTAGGAAAACACTTTCCTAAACGCACCGTCACCCAGTTAATGACAAAGAAAAATGAAACATCCATCAAAGCAAAATGAAAAATTAGCTTATTGGCCATTTATTTTCCATAAAATGTTTTATGTACAATTAAATTTGAAAACATGACACACCCTACCACGCCTAAAAAAAGGGTTTTTTAGGGTTTTCCAGGGTTTTTTTAGTCCCAATTATCTACACATATTTACAAACAAACTAAGAAATCTTGCCTCACAAACCTTCCAAAACCACCACTCACTATCTTCCACACCCCTCCTCCCCAATGAAACAACAAATTAAGTGAAAGAAAAAGACAAAAAAAGACTTAGTCTACTTTCTACATTTCTTGCATTTCTACAATTCTTGAATCTACAGCCATGGAATCAATCAATCAATCAAACAAACACAACAATATCTCAAGAGTTTTACAAGGGTAATATGCAAAAAACTTAAGGTTAATACGCTAGATTTCCCCACACTCCTAACTGTTTCCGGTCCAAGTTGAGCTTCTGTCGATGGAAATCGACTAACATCTCGTCGACCGCAAATCCCAGCCCTAATCCCAACTGTCGCTCACTCACTGCATGAAGAGGAAGGACGGGAGGAACACAAGCCTCCATATCCTCCAATATATCCGCTTCAAGAACTAGTTCAACCACGTCTCCCATTCGAAGATCCTGGTTCATGTCTTCAACAAACTCGTGATTCACAAGTGGTCTCACTATTTGGTTAACGTAACGAGAATCGACCTCCCTCCGTTCCCTTATCACATCTGCTACACTGGAGCCCTTTGGTATTTCCTGTACAGACATCTGTGGACAGAAAATGACCAGAAAAATATGTTAAGAATGTAAACACCAAGGAAAAATGTGCCCATAGACACCCAATCCTCTAACAGTAAGCTCTTACTCTTTCGTCAAAACGATAGTTATCTTACAAGATCCAAAAGACATCTTTGCTGCAACCACTCCGCCTTTCCAACATAAACCACTAGATTGTATGAAAGTAAAAATCACATCCACATGATTTCAGAAACAGAGTCATCAATACAGAAACCCTAGCTTTCCAAGGAGTGTAGCAGGACAAGAAAATCTCATTTCTTTACACTCAATGGCTAAATCATCTAAATATAAACATAATTGGCAGAAACATAACCTAACTAAAGAGCCAGGTCAAGAATTCAACTCACCGAGTCACCCTCCAGTACAATAATGTAAACGGGGTCGCAGTCACTCTCACGGAGTGCAAGAGAACCGCCCTCATTCTCATCGAAATAAGGGCAACCTTGTTCATGGTTTGGGAAGGGGCAGGGAGGCCCCATTTTTGAACCACATGATGAAGAGCCAAGCTTGCTATCCAATAGGAACTCTGCGTGCCAGGAGAGGACCCATCGGATCCACGCCACCTTTTGGTGTATAGAGGAGGACTGTTGCCCTTCACCCTCTTTGTACTGCCAATGGGCAGCAAGGCCATACTCGGCCTGGTGGTGCATTTCTTTTGTCCTTATTTGAACCTCCACCTTCTGTCCATTCTCCGCTTGAACTACAGTGTGCAGAGACTGATAGCTGTTACAAGAGAAAGCGTGAAAGCCATACACAGAGGATCAGTTAGACAAAAACATTTCAAATCAGAACAGTAAACAGCTAGCCTAACCCTTCAGTGTGAACCCAATGAGGATCTCAGTTGCCCAAGATAGCCTCTTTCAAAAACCTACAAGGATTTGAACAATAATTTCAGAAAATTACACACACACAGACCCTCTCCCGGTATATTCCAGGGAAAACAGTCTCAGATAGAGCAAACATGTACATCACCAAACAAAACCACACAAGAAAGCCAAGAAAAAAAAACAAAAAAAACTGCATGATAAGCACATGAACCCTAATGAAGAAAAACCGTTTCAAGCAACCAAAATAAAACAGAATATGAAATGACTCACCCATTTGCTTTTGAACCCTTGATGTAGTCTTTGAAGTGATCTCCAGCCACAGGCTTCCAGAGTTTGTGTACAACATCAAGAGCCGCGTAACAGCTTGATTCATCCTCCATAATAAGTCGTAAACCTCGAACATCAAATATTTCATCCACAGAGCGTCCTTTCCTGTTCCACAAAACCCTAAAAGGTTATCTTCCACCCTCACCTTTTCCAGATGTACTAATGTGATACAGATGTGCCCTCAAGACCCCATATCAAAGACAAAGAGACGCTGCCAGGGACCAGAAATAGACACTGCAACGGAGAAACAAAGTGAGGACAAGACCGGAAAGCTTACCTTTGCATTTTCAGATAAACACTGTACAAGTTCTTCGGACGTCCATCTAAATCATGGAAATCGACACCTGCAGCTTTTAAAGACTTGTGAAGCTTTTCCGACGCAGTTTTCACTTCCTGCCATCGACCATTTCCTAGTTTCTCAGACAGCTCCAGATGAGCCTCCGGATGAAGATATTTGAAACAAATGTCCTCGATCTCTGCTTTCCAGCGCCAAATTCCCAAACGATTTGCAATTGGAGCAAATATTTCTAGGGTCTCCTCGGCGATTCGAATTTGCTTTACACGTGGAAGGTGATTCAGAGTTCGCAAATTGTGTAAGCGATCTGCTAGTTTTATTAAAACTACACGTACATCCACCATCGCAATGAACATGTGTCTCAATCGACTTGCCTCCTGTGGGTTGCTTACCGCCTGTCTGTCACGAGCCATTTGACTGAACATGCTGAGCTTGCTTACCTGTTCAAAAGCAAAAAGTCCCAGAGGCAAAATAGTTAATTGAAGTGCCAGGATTAAAATTTGCATGTTAATACATGTCACATGCCACTCTTAAACTTGAAAGAAGCATGACAATATCAAGCGAAAGCCTCCAAAGACAATTTAGCATGGCGAATGTTTTGTACTAGAAGCCAAGGAAGATCCAAATTCTTCTGATTCCAATGTCCAATTCCCATAGAATTCAGAAAAAACTTACCCCAACAACAAGGTCTGTTACTTTGTCGCCAAAAATATTTCGTAACTTTGCCTCATCCATCATGGAATCATCAAGAATGTCATGCAATAAGCCAGCTGCAATCACAACCTTATCTAAACGGCATTCCGCCAATATAATGGCAGTCTCCAAGCAGTGTGTTATATATGGTTTCCCGTCTTTACGAGCCTGCAGAAATAAGAGAACGAAGTCCAATCAACAAACTTGCGAACGCAGTTAACAAGCAAAAACGAGCTTCTCCAGCACGGCCTTTTCATAAGTTAGAAAAATCCACCTTTCCAGTTGAAGACCATCATAACTTGTAACAGGTTGACATGGAAAGCAAAACAACTGGTGAATGGAGCAAAATTACCATATGTTTTGAGGAAACAATGACAAGCAATTATACCAAATAACAAGTGGATGAGATTGGTCAATCACCTGTCCCTGGTGTGCACTAGAAGCAACATTGAATGCCATTTTTACCAGGGGATCGTAAAAGACGTTGTGCTTCTTCTGAACTTCTGAAAGCAATTGTTGGTCATCTAAAACAATAGGATCCGTGTCAGGACTCTTCTCAACCATTCTCTTCAATTGTTCCCTCGCATCTTGGAGTAACTTCTTCTTTTCAGATCCTTCCGAGTGCTTCAACAATGAGCCAAAATCCTTTTCCATCACTTTAGTATCACTGTTGAGAAGATCAAATCCCAAAGCACTAACAGGTACATCACCGACTGTTTTTTTCCTCCAACTCTGTGGAAAAGCCATGGTATCTCCCCCACTGGTGGCATCACATGTGGCAGCAGAGACACCTCGGAAATCTTCCATTCCTCCATCATTTCCAACACAAAAACCAAAATTCTGCAAAACACTCCCTCTGTAATCAACAGCAGATGTCGCACGCTCACCCAAAAGAAATTGCTTATCACTCCCCCCTACTACCAAAGGCCTTTCCGCAGATAAAGACGGGCGTCTTCGAAGGGCTATATTATGGGAGTCCAAAGGCGGTAATCCTGCAGTACTAACACTCCCTTCCCACGTGACAGTAGTCAAAGACGGCGGGGAACTGTTCCTACTACAGTTAAACCCATTGAGAACCGAAACAGGGCTCCTGTCCTTCAACCGCAAAGAAGATACTGTGGGAATATTCACAGCTCCGCTTGACCTAACGTCCAAGCTTTCTCTAGAGGATATAAGAGTTGAATCATTCTGTGCTGGACTGCAATAACTGGTTGTTGAGGATACCGCAGAAACTTCGTACGTCTCTCCAAAGCTATTACCACTGCTGCCGAACAAAGAAGATAAGCCGCCCCGTATTCTCCTGTTATTCTGTTGGTTGGTACACGATCGTCTACCAAAGTCCAATTCTCCGTCAAAACTGCCAGTATTTCGAACACTACTTGTAATAACTGCTGATGGGGGAGAGCTAGAGTAGAGCGCTACAGTTGCAGCCATTTAAGAGCCAGGGTAACGTAGTACAAGCAAACTTCTTCAAACAAGGACGACAGATGTGTAGAGGGAGAAGGAGAAGGAGAGGAAGAGAGAAAGGGAGAGGGAGAAATGCAAATGTGGATGTATGTTCTAGAGTCTTCAAGAACACAGCCCTACGTTTGAGTCAATCTAGCTGCAACAGAAAAAAAAGGGCCACAACAATGATCTTCCTGTCAGACAAACGAAGTGCTATAAAAAGCAAAAATATGGGAGAATGGCAATGAAACGGACAATGGCCAGCATGTATGGCAATACACATAAAAAGTCAACAAGGATAACAAACACACTTACCTTTCCTTGCCTTGAAACAGGGTGATGAAGGAATTCAAACTAAGATGAGTAGTTACCTATAGACACAATAAAGACAGACACGACCATGTCCCACAGATCTGATTCCGACGGGTACAATTCTCAACTTCACTGAAAAAAAACAGATCTGAGAATCTTATAAATGTTTCCTGATGGGCAGACAATCTTCTCAGTAAAAACGTAGGAATCATTGCAACCTTTATGACCGAATTCACCTCAAGTCACACTTGACTAGGACAAAAAAGTTTTTCCATAATAACCTAACATCACATAGAGGCGCTCTCACCAAGTGCAGTAGATGAAAGTCACGCCAGTCCGCTGCTGACCAACACTGCTTCGAACAAAGGGAGGGAAGAGAGGGAACTGAGAAACAAGCAAAGGCAAAAGTGCAAAACTAAAAAATTTGACAAGGGCAGGGAATAATTTGATTTGGTTTGGTCACGGGAACGGCTGATAGAAGGAAAGTTTATGAACGTCTTATAAAAGGCCACCTACATTAGGCTGGGTTGTGCGGCGGCCAAACCCTAACGCGTACCTTCCGTTTTTGGAGGCGAAGGTAGATACATGCTTCCGTACGTCCGTGATTCTTTCTTTGTGTCCTTTCCCTCAGGAATTGCGACTGACACGTATTCGGTGACATGTACCTGGCCCGTCAACGGAAATTGGCTTGTTCGAAAAGCCTTAGGGCACGTGGAGAAGTGTGAGGCGAGAAAGATCCCGGCCACGGGGGCCGGCATGCCGGCTAGTTGGAAAGGGCGCTTGCTTGCGTCACGGGGGGGCCTGAATGGAAAGCCGCGTGTTGACAACGCATCAAAGTCCTGCTCATTTTGGGACAACCCGTGGCAGAGCAGCACAATTGACCGTCTCAACACGTGGGAAGGAAGGCGAGATGGAACTAATGCTGCACGATCGAGACAGCTGCTATTCTGTACGAATAGTACTGCTCCGTCTGACCTGAGAGGCAGATTTTTGGGCCATTGTAAAAACTAAAAAGAGTATCGGATCCCGTTCACTTTAGGGAAAAAATCTGCAGGACGTTCACACATGCGTAAGTGTGAACATGAAATTCAAAATTAGTTTCGTTTTACCCATCGATTTGAAATTATGAAAAGTAAGGGCGGTGGTACTGGTCAAATTTTCATTGGAAATCACGCGTGCGATTGTTTCGCACATGTGAAAAAGCTTATTTCGTACGACGATCTTCGACAGATGGAAAATCGTTCCATTTCTTCTGTGATTTTTGCCCCCTAACAGACCCCGTTACTGTTCCCCTGCATTATTAATAAGTAATAACCAATCGGAACGCGGTTTTTTAAAGATTCTCCACCATGTTCGGAAAGGAGGATTTTATTCCGTCATTCGGGTGATTTAAAATTTAATGACAAGTACATGAAACCGTGGGAGCGTTAAGGGTGTAAAAACCGCAAGGATTCGGTGTGAAAACTGGGAAGATACATGTGCAGGCTCTTTTAATATTTTGACCTGTTCTGTAGATAACTAGATACGCTTTGACCTGTTCTGTAGATAACTACACCGCCAATCACTATTAGAGTATATAACGCCAATTCAGTGCCCTTTTTTCAAAAAAAAAAACCTGAAATACAATTAATAACGCTATTTAAGTACGTGGACCATAATCTGCCACGTCTCAGGTACTAAATTAGAATCAATAACGCTAATTGTTTTTTGACGCTAATTAATCCTTGACTCTAATAGCGATTGGCGGTGTACTGTACGGAATAATGCGCAAAATGGATCAGGTGCAGGATTTTCCTTTTGATGAATGTTAATGCAACCTAAGAAATTTTTTTGTCATATGTTTGTCAAATTTTTTTTGGCCTGCTTGCGGGCAATTGTTTTCCGTACGAAAACAACATGACGAGAAAAGTCGATGGGGCGGACCCTTGAGCGTCTTCCATTGCAACACGTGTCCAATCTGTACTGAATACGTCCGAACTTAAAATTACGGCCGGTTACATGGATGTATCGGGATCTCAAAATGGGTATCGAGCGGTGCGCTCATTTTTTTTATTTTTATTTTTTTGTTTCCTCTAGTAACGATCGAACGTAAAACTCGAGCTGTACGAAACTCTTCTGAACTAAATCGTAAAATTGAGCTTTACAATATATAATACGAAATGTTCACCTATAGTTCGAACTATAAAAAATTGGACGCGCGTATTGTACGAGCATACAGTTCTAGAAACAATTGAAACAAATTGTACAAAAGTTACGGTAACATCATGTGAAAGCGATGACGTCGAATAATTCCAAACTGAGTACACGTCATCTGTTGCGACGAGCATCTGAACCGTAGTCCAAAAGTAGGTGAAAGTAGGCCCATACAATATGCCTATTGTATGCAAAACATACAATATGACCTTAAGACCCCTATTGTATTTGGACCTATTCGGACCAATTAAAGCATTCGGACCAAAAAAATTTAATGACACCGTCAGATTTAGACGATCGGACGGTCCCTGATCAAAGTAGCGATCTAAGAAGATCACATGAAAAGCCCATAACAAAACTTACGATAAAGGCGCCGACCAAAGGCCTACCATAAAAACGCCTACTTTTGAACTATGGTCTGAACTTTGAAACAGTAACAAATAAATATGCCTCGGCACGGCTAATTACGACCACTTACATGGATGTATCGGGTTCGCAAATGGATATCGGCCGATGCCGTCAGTTCTTCATCAGTTCAACTCTTCATCGCATGTCCTTAAGGTCATTCGCCTAGGGTACCTTAAAGGTTTTTCATGTCGTTTTTCGTTTTCTTATGGATTTCGTACGGCTTTCTTGGCGCTTTCGCTTTACAAACTCAAATTATTAATGTTTTTAATTTGGGTTTTGACGTTAACCGCTCTCAAAACTCTATGAGCTGCGAGTATCCACAATTTAATGTATTATTAGGTGTCTGAAACAATAAGAAAGTACGCTATACAAAAATTTGGCACATCGATGCGACGAGGCCGAACTGCATAAGCATTTTATTTTTTTATGATTGGCCCAATGGGTATCAGCCATTAAAGGTGTGTATGCGACGCGTCAATTCAAGTAAAACTGTAAAACTGAATCTTTACTTTCTAGGGTTTAGGGGAATCGAGGACAGTACTCGATATTCCGTACAATGTATTTTTCCCCCTCACTTTTGCTGACGTATGCAAAACGACGAACAGATTTGAATCGACTACATCGATATATTGGACATGCCCTAATTGGTTGAACGATTAAAATCGGCAGAATCGTAAAGTTTTCGATGGCAGGGCGTAAGGGAAGATCGCGTAGTACTGTAGCTATGACAAACCAAGTTTATCCAAAGACGTAAAATAGTTTTTTACCGTCAGCTCTACCATTAGAGGTACAAATGTACAATCATGAGGAACCAATCCTGTTATCCTGTGACGTCGATTCAGTGGCCGTTGTATTGCTGTTGATATTTTCACACTTGAAAAAGAAGCCTTGGCGCCAAATAATCGCTTACAATTGGCCCGCAAACAGTTTCATCCACACTGAATTTCGGATGCCGAAGCGATGGACGCGGCCGACCGTATCAGGAAATTTGTTTGTTAGCGGCTGTCAGTGTCAGAGATGGTGTTGGCGGCCACCAATAGAGACGCAGGATTTTGACGGAGTGAGGTGGACACCCTCAAAACACTGTAGCTGTACTGACATGTACATTTTCGTACGGTTTTTTTGGGAGTGTCCAGCTAGCAGTTTTGCATGTTCTCAGAGCAGCTTGCATTTTACAAACTGCTCAGTTTTCCGTACTGTAACGAATAGATGTCACGGTGTCACCAGAACTGTTCTTGTCAGGTGCGCCTTTTGTAACAGACAAGACAAAACAACGCACGTCATAATGTACGAAAGACTATGCATAGGTAGAGCCGATCGTGCGTACTAAGTGAAATCATGAAATGTCTGTGAACGAAACAGACAAACAAAAAAAAAAATTGGAAGGTCAAAAAAGCAGAATAAAATGGTTGACCGTGACAGAAAATGTCGGTGCCGTCAGAAAAAGTCATAGGGACTAGAGCTGCTGTAGAGTATACCGTGTCGCATATGGCTCTGACGAGCCAAATTGAGTGTATTATTCCGCGTCTGTCAGTCGTTCAGATCTAGAGACCATCCATAGGACGGCAGAGCCGTCGGATCAATCGGACGGCCGTCCTTGCCGTCCGATTGAAGTAATCCTGAAATTTGAAATTTGAAATTTGGTGATTTGGTCCATCGGGGCACTTTTCGGTTCAAAGTTGGGCCGTACAGAAAAACGCGACGAACCGCAACAAAATATAAGAGACTGCTCAATGATTGCGATCGCCGCGGATAATCCAGCGGGCCAATAAGGTTGTTACGCGTGAAATATAAGATGAAAATGTAAGAAACCAAGATTCACGAAATTCGAAAATTGTCCTTCAAATTTTTGAGGAACAATTTTCTGTGTTGTCAAAAATGGTAACCAATTCCGTTCAAATTTGGGAATCGATCCAGAAAACCTTTTGAGCGCCGTTAAACAGCTGTAAAATAAAGTATTCTTAAAGTTTTTTCGTACTTCCTATATTTTGATGTTTTCACTCTAATTGGCTGTTTCTACCAGGTTACATATCTTACCATTGGAATCCTAGTCATGTAGAGCATCGTACGGAAAAATATGATTCGGAGCGTTGATAATTACTCTTAAATGCCGCGATATTGCCGCTCGTGACAAAGAGAGTTTTCCGTACAATACTTTACGGCCGAGAGTGTACCAAAACCGCCACGTTCGAAAAGTACGTTTTTAATATCATTCGAAGTGTGAAAATCAATAAAATTGCAGCAGCATTGTCGTTAGCGACTTCAAAATGAACAAGTTTTTTACCGTACGATGGTACAGTACAGTCATCTCAATGTGTGCCATAACCGCTTCGCGTCCACGTCATTTGTCGTTTACTTCTTCTTTCTTCAAAGTTTAAGCCATAGTTCAAAAGTAGGTGAAAGTAGGCCCATACAATATGCCTATTGTATACAAAACATACAATATGACTTTAAGACGCATATTGTATTTGGACCTATTCGGACCAATTAAAACATTCGGACCAAAAAAATTTATTTACACCGTCACATTCGGACGATCGGACGATCGCTGATCAAAGTAGTGATCTAAGAAGATCACATAAAAAGCCCATAACACAACATACGATAAAGGCGCCGACCAAAGGCCTACCATAAAAACGCCTACTTTTGAACTATGGTTTAAGCGCACTTTCTCGCAACCGATACGTACAGTGAAAATCTTCGTACTAAAACCCCGGAAAACCCTAGAAAAACTTAAATATCCTAATTGATCTAACGGCTATTGTCGTAGCTGGTAAAGGTTCCACATACTTTAAATAGTGCGAACTATTAACTATGGTACATTTTCACCTAAATCTCGTCCACGTGTCCGAAGAAGATGGAGTGTCTACGAGCCAAGAAAAAGATCCTCCCCTTACTATCCGTACAGATTTTGGCCATTAGCAAACACCAGCCTCGCGAGGACTGGTATTGGAGAACGAGACCTAGAGCGAAAGAGCACGTCACAATCAGCACGGCAGGCAACAAATGGAAAGTTAGCGCACTGATTGGACAGCTGTATGTGTCACAACTCTCAGGGCGTGACCCCATGTAGCCGATATTTTGAAACGTTATTTTGGAATTTAGCGCTGATTTTACGGTGTACTTTTCAAAGTGTGCATATGTCAATCGTTACTTGCGCGTTCATTATTTTGAATATGTGGCAGTTGTACACGTCACCAATACTTGCAACACCTGTAGACGCCAACAAACTGACATTTGTAGGCGCCAACGATCTCGGAACAAACTGCGGACATTTGTACGCCGCAAAGAGCTCCTGACATACTAGGACAATTGTCGACGCCAACTGTCATTTGTTGACGCCCACACGTGAACGACATAAGCAACCGCCTACGTCTAAAAAATGACATTTGTAGACGCCCACAAGTGGACAACATAAGCAAACGGAAAAACAATTTTTTTTTCGTGTATTCTCCCAACTGCAAAAAAGCAAATGAAAACTTTTGACGCGTGCAACCCAAGCTTTCTATTCGTGAATAGGGTAGTATTTTGATTAAAAGCAGGTCGCGATTTGATTTCAGTGCAAGTGTGAAGATGAGCTGGAAGTGGGTCGCGATGATATTACTGCAAAATCGCCGTACCTTTCAAGTTCCAAGATAACGCAAAATGTATTTGAGTTTTTGCCCATTTTTCGTACGTCGTAATATTTTCAAGTAGGAAGTCCCATTTTCTGTGTAAACGACGGGAAAAAACCCTTACTTGAACACATGGGGACACGCCCTTAGAGTGAGATTCCATTAGGAGAAAAAAAATTCGTTTTTAGTTTCGGTTATATTTTGGAAACCGCGTGTCATGGGGAAATCTTAAGATATTTCGTTGGTTTTCCATCATGACACGTAGTGGGTTGAGTCTAACAGAGAAAATTGAAGCGAACTCATCGCAGATGAACATCCGACGGCCAGTATTACCTCCAAGACCTCCGGAGAGTATCGGCAAGATTCTCCGTAATGTTGGTTTTCGTATAAAATCAAAATAGGCGGTACGATCTGGTACGGTGAGTCGCGGATTTCTGTTAGAAACGCCACTTTTCGCTTGATGGAACTTCACCCTAAGACGGGCTATAGCACTACGGCAATGCGTATCCAAATTAGTGTTGGCTGTATAAATTAGCGTTAAATCGTTAATGTTTTGTTGGCGTTAGCGGTTTCACGGTGTAGTTCTGAAAATCGAGTGGCGAGCAGAAAACTACCCGTAATTTCCAGCCACAATTTCCGGCGCGTCGAGAACCGGAAATTACGGCGCGTTGAAAACAAACAAACGGAAGTAATTTCATCTTTCAGTGCGATGCGGTTGGTGCGACCTCGATCTCGGAATCGCAGACAAAATAATTCGCGAATTGGGAGCAAAATCCTTGAGAATATTGCGACATGGGCTAAAATACAGTTATAGTTTACGTCAGACGGTCAATGTTTGACGCCGGCAAAATGTACACCCGCAATTTCGTGCGCACCTTCGCGCAAAATAAGGAGCACATTTGGCATTGCGCGGCTTTGGTGCAAACCGTACAGTTTTCCTTTCGAGTCCATTCTAGACGTACTATGCCAGCATAGTACAGTAAAGTACTGTACTCTCGCTCCCCTCGAACCAACGAGAATGCTGACGCGTATACCAATGAAGTTGTTGACGCGCATTTGACCTTCCTAAGAAGCATCCTCTTCTGTATAAAAGCCCAACTCCCAGCTACCAGGAATCTTGTAAAGCAGAAACAGTGAAAGTTTTGCATCTCTCCAACATAATCAACAGCTTTTTTTGCGCGATTACTCTTCTAAGGTTTGTAGGAGAAACCTCGCAAGTTTTCGATTTCTCAAGTTTGTAAGAGAAAAACACAGAAGCTTTTGTTTTTTCAAGGTTTGTACGAGAAACCACTGTAACTGCAACTTTTATTTGAAGGAAGAAGAAGCACATATGGCACAGCCACCTCCTTACGGAGGTTATCCTCCTTATCCTCCTCCGTCTGCTTATGGCGGTTATCCTCCCCCTCCTCCCCCCGCATTTGGCGGTCCACCTCCACCTTATGGCTACCCTGCCTATGGTCCTCCTCCTCCTCCATACGGCTATGGTGCTCCATACGGATATCCACCACCTCCTCCTCCTTCCACAGTTGTCATAGTTGATAACGACCGTGGATATGGTGGAGGTTATGGTTATGGTGGAGGCTACGGTGGAGGATATGGCGGTGGAGGAATGGTGGTGGTGGTGGTGGTGGATTTGGAGGGGCAGGTGCAGGTTTGGCAACAGGATTGGCTGCTGGTTTGGTTGGAGGATTAGTATTAGAGGAGATTCTTGATTAAGGGGAAGTTTTAGAGTATAGAGTTTCCTATTCATGATTAGGGGAAATTATTGATGTAAATAATGTCGTCGTGTTAGAAGGAAACAGGAGAATCAAACTGGAGAATCGGAGTTATTTAAGGCGAGAGAATGACTATTTCCAGTTGACCACAGATTGAGGTCCTGAAGCAAAGATTGTTTGAGTTGTAAATGGAAGGAAATAGATTAAAGGCTTTGGTCGCTTATTTGAATGTGATTTGGTTCGTTTGATTTGTTTTTGTAGATACAGTTAGAATTTTTAGATTACGAGGAGATGAGGAGGACGGTTTTGGAGAGCTTGTTTTTACGAATGAATGCTGATAAATGTTGATATTTCATGGAATGGAAGATGTAAGTACTGTGTAGTTGTGAATATAATTGTTGCTGTGAATGTAATTAGGATCTGTTCGTGATCTTTTTGATCTTATGATTCTGATTTTTTGCAAATGATAAGCGATGGCTTGTGCTTATAATTTCTGGCTTTGTTACAATTTGTTTCAGTCGCATTCCAGTATTATTGCGTCCATTTCCCTTTCTTAGTACACATCTGTATGGTTATCAGCACTCTGCTATGTTTCTTTTTGTAGACTTATGTTTTTCCTGATTCTCTTATGGTTATCAGCATGCTGTGTTTGTTTTTACAAGCTTAAGATGGTTGTAATAGGAACAAAAATTCTCAGCATGATCTTGCTGCTGACTATTCAAGAACAGCAACAAGTATACTGTACAAGCATGTTATGTACAGCTGACAAGATCATCTGAAATTTTTTGAAATCTAATTATATTTTGTCTTTAGAACGTTATCTAGAAAAGGCGGTGCCTTTTTTCCTGACGAAAACACACATTGTTGGAAACAGAGCATGACGGGGAGAGAAAATGGGAATGAAGGATTTAGGGGGAAGTACTGAAGGAGAATTTTTCTTAGTATGCAGTTCATGAAGGAAAGAAGAAAAGGAAGTTTTGCATGTTTTTTGAGAAATTTATGTTGTAACTTTGTGTTATTTATGGAGCATTTGCTTGCAAAATTATTTTTGCATGAACTATGATTGATTTCTGTTTTCATGCCATACGTCTTCATGTATTTACTTGTAATGTTTCACCGGAAGACCTACTCTTCTACTGGACAGGGAAGACCAGATCCCATTCACATTTGTCGCATTCACATATATTGTGAATTGCAATGATATTCCATCGCCAAAAACTGTTTTCCGGGAAGATTTCTCGATTTACTTGAGTAATTCATTTATTTGAGGATGTATTCCATGAAGGGCAGAATACATCGCTATAGTCTCTTTCTTTCTAAATTTGTCATAATAAGCTTCATCAAGGAAGTACCTCGTAAATCTTCCGAGTCCATGAAAATGACAGTAGAAATAAGTCTAAAGGAAGTTTGAAAAAAATGTTATTATGAGTTTGGAAAGATCTCATGACTGTTTCGCATAGATTCACTTGGAACTTCGAGCAAATTGACAGACTTAAGTGCCATGCGTTTTCAATCCTCAGTTTTTTTACTGTGAATTTTAAAGTCTCCAGTGGACTCTTCATTCTTTTTCTTCCTTGCACTTAGGTGGATCCTCATCGCTTGTTTTTAATTAAGCTCATTATTACAAATTGGATAGCACACAGTCCTCGTCAGTCAGTGACACTATCTCCAGGTTAATCATAAAAAGATAGTTGTATAAAGATTTTATGACTGCTGTTTCATGTCAGCTGTTGCCAGTCAGTTTAACTACAGTACTTTTGGAAATGTAAAATGCTCTTTTGATTAACTCTGTTTCTAAGACAAACTTTTGATTAACTTGCCCGCTGAATACTGAGTATGACTACAAGTGTACTTGGTCAAATCTAGATGCGCAAAAGCTGTGCAAAACATTATACTGGGAAGTTGAGAACTTCCAACAAACTCAATATACACTGTCCATTGCCAATAGAGTAATTAAATTAGTAGTATGAATGTGAAATTAAAATTTATATCAATAATGTAGTGTAGGTGAGACTTATCCACTCCCATAAATAGTATGTGATTTTTGAACAAAATAAGTGGCCACTGGAATTACTGTTGTCAACACTGGTAGCAATGGGCTGTAGTTTCTTTAAGCGATAAGACAATTACATAGTAATTCAAAGGATTACTATTATTTTTAACAAGGTTTGGTAATGGGGACAAAAAGCACACATGACACATTACCAAGGTTCACAAACCAGCTGGGCAAAGAAACAAACTAAAGCTTGAAAACAAATCTCTATTGGACTCTATGCACCAACTGCATTTACAGTGACTGCCTTGATTACCATATTAAAGAAAACCATGAGTGAACAAACATTTGTAAATATTATGGAGGTAAAAGAAGCAATGAAGCGACTAAAGGATTAGAATTAACAACACCACCAAACGATGTGGATGCTACACCATGTATCGCTATTAGTGTTAATAAATGTTTAGCCACTTAAAACATCTTTTCTCCATACACACTTGTCCAAACACATGGAGACTGCCAATGGCAAGGTGAGGACCTTGGCTTTCAATCGAAGCCGTCAAATCCATAATCCGACAAGAATGTACGGAGAAAAGATGTTGCAAACAAAACATTAACACTAATAGCAATACACGGTGTAGCTCTCACTTCGTCTAATCGGTGTAACTCATTTTTTCGTTTGGGTTCAAGGTAATAAAAAATTTGAAGTACCGAATCAGTCTGCAAGAAACCTTCATAAGAGATGCTACAAAACCAAATACACTTTCTTTGACATCTGCTCCCGGGAATGTAGTCACCCCATACTATACACAAAGTATACAGTACAATACACGTAGTATTGGGCTACTAACACATACAACTATTCCAATTTTTTTCACACATGTGAACTATGCATGGGGTACAGCTAGAAGAGAGCATCAATAAGCCCAGCAAATACAAAAAACCCTAATGCAGCCGCACAAGTGAAAAAACTGCAGGATCCATATTCAGATATTCAGCAACAAATTTGTAATTGACACTAGGGATGAATGGGATACATTGCCTTGGAGTATAATAATATTAATTTGATGTTAACAAAGAAGGAAGATCGTCTATTTTCCTCCATATTTTACACCCCACCACTGTGATGTCTACAGTAACCTACCCAACCCTCTCTGATCCGCCACAAAAAGAAAACTCAGCCTCTCACATTTCCACTTCTCCTTGCCAAGAATCAATAGCAAAAAAAAATTAGACAATAAAAGAGCCTATTCTCAAGCTCAAAAAACACTCAAGGTTTCAGAAGGTCCTGGACGAACCTGTCATGCTAAAATAAGTTTGGAGTCTACTTTACACCTATTTTGTTTCCATAATTAAATCACCTAAGAAAAATACTTTTTTCAATTTGCCAGTTCAGCATTTCTACCACCAACAAGCTTATCCCTGCTTTATATCTCCGTGTACCGCCACATCACATCTATAAGTTACCACCAATCGAAGTTAAAAAGTCCAAATAAATTTGAAAGATATTCGACGACATCCATTTGTCCTCTGCATTTGAGCTTCTCAAAGCCTGCCTCTCTGCATCCTCTCTGTTGCTAAAAACGAAAACTCTCTGTTTCTCTCCCTTTCCACTAAGAAAACGAAGACATGTTGAATGCTCCAAGAAGCTGATCTACACACCTGCTCCGAAACACTTCAGCTCATGTGACAGAAAAAGCAGATAGTTGGTAAGTTGGTCACCAGGTCCTCGGATCATAGCATTTTCTAACAGCGAACAAAAGATGTCCTTTAAAAATAGCACATTATAAGAGTGAACAAAAGATGCCATTTAGACATAGCACTTTAAAACAGTGAAACAGAGCAGAGATGTCAGTGTGATACTCAGACGTGCGATAAAGAAGCGACCAGTTGTGAGCTTGGCGGTTGGCCCGAACCAAGCCACGACAAGAACCCTCCAGCATCCTGATCGTCCAAAAAGAGATCATCGGGAACCCTAACTGCCGCATGGGCCACTACCACTGCAAAACCAATAATAAGACCGGATACTAAAACAGAACCCACTGGAGTGAGACCGAAAGTTACTAAAACAGTGATAGCTCCTAAAGCGAGTGATTTCTCGCGATCACTGAGCATCCGTCCCAGGATGATTATTGGCTCAATTCTGACCATGAAGACATAAATCCAGAGAGCAGCAATAGCCGCCACCCATATGATTGAAATAGGGTTTATAAGCATACTGGTCACGACCACACCGAGCAAAATCATCATGTAGTTCACTCTGAAGTAGCTGAGATTTTTCTTTACACGGTTTGTAGCGTCTGCCAGATTCTCCGGTTTTGCGAAAGAGTTCCGATCGACAAGCTCTTGCCATGGCCGCTGGTGAGCCAAAGCTTGTTTAGAGGATTCAAAGATTCGGTTAATAACTTGACGAGCAAGAATGGCGGAGGGAGGACCGGAGGACGTTCCGGTCTGACCTGATCCTATGGATTGGCCAGCCATGGTTCAAAAAAAGAAAAAGTAGAAAAAAAGACTAAGTCTCCAGTTCACTGCTTTCCCTCTCCTCCTCCTATTCTTGTACACTGTGGTATACGAACGGAATGTGGTTTAAAGGAGATGGAAATGCTAAGGCATCTGCCTATCTGCTGACCTAAGCTAAAGATCAAACAGAAACGGAGGACAGGATAAAGAAAGGAAAAGTACACCTTGAATCGTTATTAGCGTATAGAAATTATTAGTGTAGAGAAAAAATTAGCGTCATTCATTCTAGTTTAGTGCCAGGAGACGTGGCAGATTATGGTCCACGTCCTTAAATAGTGTAGTTTATTATATTTAAGGTATCAATGTCAAAATTTTGGGGTGCCGATATAGCGTACATAAGGCTAATAACGATTCACGGTGTACTGTACTGTAGTCGAAGATCTACCCTCGCATTTGAGGGGAGAATCGTACATGTTGTACAGTTTTTGGGTGTATTACGTACGTTTTGCACTAATAATGTACGATTAATCCTTTAGGGCAAATTTACTCAATGTAATTAAGGGTATTTTCGCATGTGCTAAAGTTTCAGTTGTTTCTGTCGTTTTCCTCCATAACTTAGAAAAAAACGAGAAAATCCGCAGCCGTACCAAAAAATAGAGACATTACCACCGTACAAGTTGCGTTACCTTGAAACTTTTTACGTACAGTAGTTTGTCGTTTAGTACGATGCAATTTGTCCTCTAGCACATTTCGACCCACTTTCGCGTCCTTTCAACACATGTTCAAACTTTACATCAAATCACATACTAGGTGATTTGAAATAAAGTCCAATAAGGTGAGCGAATAGGCAGACGCTGTCGCACGTGTCGTAAGTTTTTTACAATTTCTGTGCGCGGAGTACCAAAAAAAAACACACCACCTTTCCAGCCTGTGCGTACTGTTTTCCGTGCGCTGATTTCCGTACAAGGGGTGCCTCTCTCAAACACACGTGTCTTCACATACGGCGTATGAAAAACATTGGCCACCTGTCGGCAAATGGGAAGACGAAAAACGAAACCGCATTCTGTGCGATAGCGAAAGGTATTTTAGGGTTTCGACACATCGACAATGTGGCGTACGGACATTACGAAGTCACAAAAATTGCACAGCGTGCAAAGAAACGCGTCAAATTGAAGCCGAGTGGAAGTTTCGCCTCATTTTGTGTACCACTTCATCTGTCACAATGTTTCGTACACGTCTACGTAAGTCCCTTTTTTAAGTGACAAGTTATTTGCGTTTACATCCGAATGATCTGAAAGTTGTACGGAGAATCTTCTCTAAAAAACAAAGTAGCAAAACTAAATTTTGGTTACATGCGAAAGTACCCTAACCTATATGAAAAGCAGTTAAGGCAATTATATCAGGAACTGTACAGTAGACGCATAACACGACGACTTTACGCAGAAATTACAGTAACTCACAAGGAAAGCACGTTTCTGTAGCATTCCTATGACTGTTACACAGAGACCACGAAACAAACATTGAAGATCATGTTACCATTAACGACAAATTCGCGTCACGTCCAGAATACCAGATTTGGTGGTGAATCTGAACTTCTACAGTAATTCTCTCCAACAGGCCAATTGAGGGGGCGGCCAGCTGAATTTCCAGCTGGAGATCAGATCTGCATGCGTACGGTTAAAAATGACAGCCTGGACAAGTGGCGCAACGTTTTAACGGTGCAATTTGTCTAGTGTACAGAAAGTCTGACCAAAAACGCTCCGCGACTATGGATGTGCAGTTGTGAAAATGTCTAGCCAGCAGCTAATTTATACTATAAACGTGGCACCTCTTATATGGTCAATATAGTTAGCTAGGGTTTTAAAACATATCCGCCAATCAAATATCACCTCATCAATCGAAACCGCGTCGGCATGAAACATAGTTAAAAAGTAGGTGAAAGTAGGCCCATACAATATGCCTATTGTATGCAAAACATACAATATGACCTTAAGACCCATATTGTATTCGGACCTATTCGGACCAATTAAAACATTCAGACCAAAAATTGGACCAATTAAAACATTCGGATAAAAAAAATTATTCAATTTTGACCAAAATCCAAAAATAGCATTAATAATTCTAATATTTCCTTTATGCCATTTAGGGTTCTGTTCCAATCAGCGTTAATAACGAAAGTACACTGCGATTTACATAGTGTGGTATACGGTCAGTGATATACCATACAAAAGTATACCTTTCTAAGTGAAAAAGTACATAAAATTATTTAACAAAAGCGCGCGCGCATGTGAATGTGCATTGGAAAAAGGTGAAAATTTAACTCACATAAAATAGTCTAACAAGTACAACCGGTAAAATTAAGCTACGGCGTACAATTTCAAAGATTTTGTATGGACACCTATATTAGTGTAAGCATGTTTAGGGTTTTTTTCTATTTTTTTTTAAAACCCAAATTAGCATCAGTAAAAAAATAGAATATTTGTTTTTTTTATTTTTATTTCAAATTCCCAATTAGCGTTAATAACACTAATTATTTTTATGCGCTAAAAAAATTACTACGCTAATAGCGATTCGCGGTGTAGTATGCAGAAAATGTACCATTACTGTACACCGCCAATCGCTATTAGAGTAAAAAACACTAATTCGGTGCCCTTTTTTCAAAAAAAAAAACCTGAAATACAATCCATAATTCTATTTTTCCATTATTCTAATTCGGGTTTTTTTTCAATTAGCGTTGATAATGGAAGTACACTGCGATGGAAATAGTGTGGCGTACGGACAGGGTATCTCCGTACGAAATTGTACTTTTTGAATTACAAAGGCATAAAAGACACTTAACATTATTATTGCACACACATGTGAATGTGCACTAGAAGAAAGAGAAGCAAACTTGTCGAAAAAAACCACGTTCTCATATGTTTGTTCGTCGACCGTGTGAACAGCGCGACGACGTACAAATTGTCAGATTTTGTATAGGAACACATATTACCATAGACGTCGAAAGGGCGGGTAATTATTATTAAACACAACCCAAATTACAGTTAGGGATTAATTAGGGGAATTGATCATGGCGGTGACTGCTTTGATTGCGCACGTCACTTACGTCGTTTTTTCAAAAATTGTACGTTTGAAGTACACAATGGTACAACTAAAGTACCGTTGAGAATAAATTTGAAACTTTGTACACTATAATAAAAAGAACGGCGTCAAAACATCAATCGAAATTAAATGAACAAAATGCGCGTCGTCACGCGCGACGAAATCGAGCCATAATATCTACGAATAAATATTCTTACATTAAAAGCGAAATTTCGTTTCGTGCGTTTTGGTATTTCCGTACAAGACTTATAGTACATTACTTCAATTTAAAGAGGTTTGAGGTTTCGTTTCAATTTGCGTCTAAGTTCAATATAACGCTTAGCGACTAAAATTTCAATTTTGCGGCTAACTTCATATCCAACATGCTCCCACCGTGGAGCTCACATAACGACAAAAAGTGACTGTCTGCAACACTTTTATTTACATGACGTTCGCCGGCCGTGTCAATTGCTAATTTTATTATGACGGTCGACGTTCGCAAGCACGACAAAAGTTTAAGCGGTTGAAGCATTTTTTTGAAAGTCAAATTTGTCCAACTGATTTACTGTCAAATTTAGCCTCAGCGGTACTTCACTTCTACCAATGTGTACTTCAAACGTACAATTTTTGACAAAATGACGTAAGTGACTGTGCGCAACCAAAACAGTCACTACTATGATCAATTCCCTTAATTAGTAAATAAATTTTTGTTTAAAAAAAAAATCCCGATTTGTGTTAATAACACTATTTTTTTTTTGTACGCTATTTATTCCTTTGCTGTAATAACGATTGACGGTGTACTGTATTGTAGTCTTATTAAATAAATGTGAGACTCCCTCGATTTATCCTTGTAGGTGTGCGCCTGTGCTGCCGCACCTGAAACCGAATCTTGCATGGGCAAGGGCCAAAGGGCCTTCGGGGTCCTAACGTGCCCGGATCGGTTCTCGACTCGCAGTACCGCGAGCCTGAGGGCAGAGGTCGCAAACGGTCAACCGAAACCGTGACCGACCGTTAACCGACCGCCCGCGCCAGATCCGGAACGGATTCGGTTGCCAAATTTTGGGGGTCGGGCGGTTACGGTTGGTTGACTCATCATAGAAAAAAAAACGGCCAGTTACGGTCGGTCAAACAAAAAACCAGAAAAAAAGAAAAATTTGTATTTTTTTTTCCAACATTCATGTACTTTGTACTCTTTGGCATCGTGGAAGTACGTGACATCATGATTAGCGTCGCAAATCTGACACGGTACTATAGTAAGCTATTTATTTCGCAAATCAAAGGGAACGCGACAAAGCGTCGCAAATCTGACACGAGTACACTATTCATTTCGAAAATCTTAGGGAACGCGACAAAGCGTCGCAAATCTGACACGGTAGTACACTATTCATTTCGCAAATCTTAGGGAACGCGACAAATTGTAATTATTGGCTTATTCCGTCGTACATTGACTAATTTTGTACTTTTTCGGTTACGGGCGGGCACGGTTAGTCGCGAAAAATCAAGATTCGGTTATTTTTTTTTTTCGTAAACGACGGTCGGTTAACGGTTAACAATTTTGGAGCGTGACAAAACTCGGTCGGGCGTCGGTTACTCAGATTTTGAAAAAAAAAAACGGTCGGTTTGGGTATGAAATTTTTTGACTTTTGCGACCTCTGCCTGAGGGTTAAATTTTGTATTTTAAACTCACCTATGAGGCAACCCTAGTTGTTCAAATCGTGCGATTTTTTCATTTTTCTCGATTTCTACGGATTGCACGATACTTTTAAAAGAATCGCAAAAAAACGCGATGTACTTTCCGTCCAGTAAAGTGAATGGACAATCTACAGGAACTGCGCGATATTTTATGGTAACTATATGGTTTTTTACGGGAAATGTACGAATTTGGCGAAATTAGTACTTTTTGTCCGGTAAACTGAACAAAAATTTCACGGATAACGTACGGAATTATATTGTTCAGGTACAGAAAATTTCGAAAAGAGACGTTGCAGCGTCACTATATTTGCGCGCGGTAAGTTTAAAATGTGTACGAACGTACGAACATATAAAAAGTGTAAGGACATAAATTTTAAAATCGACCATCTCCGATTTCTACGTATCGTACGCAATTTGAATCGTGCGTGAAATTCGTTTTGAAAAACTATAGAGGTAACCTACGATATCCGATTGTATCACTTGACACTAGTGAGCTGAACAACTAATAATTAGGTGTACTTTGTGCGACGCAAAACCGTTGTCATGATAACGTTCTCTCGAATACCCCTTTCGTGTATCGCTATTAGGGTTCATGTTTTTTTTGCCACCTATAACGTTTTTTTTCCGTACACACTTATCGGATTTTGGATCTGACGGTTGCGATTGAAAGGTAAGATTCTCAGCTTCCGATTGTTGGTCTCCATCTGAAAATCATACAAGTGTGTACGGAGAAAATATGTTTTATGAGGCGTAAAAGATATTGGGAATTGATCAAGACAGTGATTGTTTTGGTTTTGCACAGTCACTCACGTCATTTTGTCAAAAATTGTACATTTCAAGTACATATTTGTTCAAATAAAGTACTTTTGAGTACAAATTTGACGGTCAATCGGTTGGACAACTTTGACTTTCAAAATATTGTTTCAGCCGCTTAAAATTTTGCCCCGCTTGCGGACGTCGACCGTCATAAGAAAATTAGCAATTCACACGGTCGGCGAACGTTTACGGTAACAAAATTGCGGCAACCACATGTAAATAAAAGTGTTGCAGACAATCACTTTTTGTCACTACGTGAGCTCCACGGTGAAAGCACAGCCGCAAAATTGAAATTTAATCGTCTAAGCGTTAAATTGAACTTCGACGCGAACTTAAACGAAACCTCTTAAAACTAAAGTACTATACGTATTGTACGGAAATATTAGAACGCGTGAAAATACTAGAACGCACGAAATGAAATAATTTTTGTACACTATAATAAAACGAACCGGCGTAAATATATATATTGAAAACAAATGGAAAAAATACGTGTCATCACGCGCGACAAAATCGAGCCACAATATCTACGAATCAAAATTCTTACATGATAGCAAAATTTTGTTTCGTGCATTTTAATGTTTCTGTACAATACTTACAATACTTTCAGTTTAAAGAGGTTTCGTTTCAATATGCGTCTATGTTCAATGTAACGCTTAGGGTGCGTCTCCATATACTTGAAACTTAGATAATATACTTTGTATTTTAGTGAGATCCGACGGACCCGGATTTCGGGTGTCTCTATGTGTAACAAACGAAGTTGTCACTTAAGGGCGTGACGATTGTATACGTCGACAATGCCCGTGACGGCTGTCGACAGTGTACAATCTGTGATGAGGCATGTAATTTTTTGTAACTGTTTATGACGTCGCATGACTTTTTCGTGACATTGTAGACGTACCGTCTTCCAGCCTGTGCCGTTTCACGGTTGAAGAAGATGCATTTTGCCTTTTGCGTCTCTTTTCCGCTCGACGTGAAATGGCATCGGATCTTGAGACCCCTGGCGAAATAAAATCTGTACCAGGCGCAAAAGGACAAAACCAAACAAATTGTGTACTTTGCTTTGTCGTACATGAACGCAAACGGACAAAACAAAGCGGATCGTGCACTTTTCGTTGTCGCTTGAATTCTTTTGAAATTTCTTGAAATTTTTTTACAAGTGCGACTACTTGTTTCTATTTTTTTTTCGAAAATTCTTTGTTTTAAAACACATTTTCTCTGGTTTTAAAGAAATGTTTGAAGATGTCGTTTTTTGGTGTGGCCGTGGGGCGAAGAACACAAAACGACAACATGTAGTACATCTTAAATTCGATGATGACGCAAAATGTACTTTTCATTTTCTCTATTTTTTGTACGTTTGAAACTTATGCGGTACGGCTCTAAGTTTTACAGGAAAACGACAGAAAAAAACCCTTACTTAGGCACAAGGAGACGCACCCTTACACAACTAAATTTCAATTTTGGGGCTAACTTAATATCCAACGTGCTCTCACCGTGGAGCTCACGTAACGACATATAGTGACTGTCTGCAATACTTTTATTTACATGTGGTTGCCGCAGTTTTGTTCCCGTAAACGTTCGCCGGCCATGTGAATTGCAAATTTTATTATGACGGTGGACGTTCGCAAGCGCGGCAAAAGTTTAAGCGGTTGAAACAATATTTTGAAAGTCAAAGCTGTCCAACCGATTGACCGTCAAATTTAGACAACGGTACTTTACTTGTACCAATGTGTACTTCTTACGTACAATTTTTGACAAAATGACGTAAGTGAATGTGCGCAACCAAAACAGTCACTGCCACGATCAATTCCCAAGATATTAACGCTGATAGCGATGCACGGTGTACTGTCCACCCTCTATCCCTTTGAATGCAGATGTTTTTTTGGCCATTTAAAAACCTTTTTCTTTTTCTTAAGTGTACGTATGTTAGACTGTGTTAATCCGGCGGTTTATATTGAAAATAACAATTATCGCCTTCAGATTCCCTATTGAAATTTCTGCTTCAGTGCACGCAGAAACGATGGTCTAAGGGCATGGTTACATCAGGAGGTCTCTGTAATAGTACGGACATCAAAATTTCTGTATTACAGAGGCCTCGGTTACATCGCGTATCGTCTGTAAATAGGTTTTTACATACGTGTTGTTTTTTGAATGGTTCCACGTAAGTCGACGATCAAATCTCTAAAATCGCAAAGATTTGAAAACCGACCATTTTCGTATGCAAATCCGTACTTGCGTACTTCACACGTGTACTTCGCAAGTGTACCGCGTCAATGTACCTCAGAGATCTCCTTCACTCTGCTGACTTTCAGGAAAAAACCGTATTTCTTTTCGGCAAAGATTTTACGGTCACCTTGTCCGAAGGCACGTGACTTTGGGGGCGTGTGAAAATTTTCATTTTTCATCGACGCACGTGTCTATCGTCCAAGTGTAACGAATTGACTGGTTCTGTATTGGTGAACCCACCTCCGCGAGGTGGGTTCACCAGGTGGGTTCACCAATACAGAGGCGCATGGAGCAATTGCTTCGCAGATGAAGACCAAAATGTAATCGGACGGTCGACGTCTTCTCCCGGGTACTTGGAGAATCGTTATCCTTTTTTCTGTAATGTTGTTTTCAAGAAACTCACGAAAATATAGTACGGCATGGTACGAGAAAGTACAAAATTCTGTATTAAACCTCACTTTTCGGCGGTGTAGTAACACTATTCATTTCGCAAATCTTAGGGAACGCGACAAATCGAAATTATTGGCTTATTCCGTCGTACATTGATTAATTTTGTACTTTTTCGGTTACGGGCGGGCACGGTTAGTCGCGAAAAATCGACTGTACTGTACTGTCCTATTGGCTATTGCCATACACTGTACAGCATATCACTTTTAACGCGTCAGCGGAGAGTCAACAAGGGGTCAACGGCGGGTCAACGGCGGTTGACATGAAAACACGAAAAAATGGAAAAAAGACAAGTATGCATACAATCACACATGCATACATAAATGCGAACCAATGAAATGGAAGTGCCCGGAAGCACCCTGTTGGCGTGTTCGGCTTGCCCTTAACATTAGGCAGACTGGTGGTGTAAGCAGCTAAAGGCTGCAGGGGAGCCTCCCTGGAAGGAGTGATTGCAAGTGCCTCGGTAAGATATTGGACTGATTGGCCTTGCAGCGAGTTCCAGAGTTGAGACCTTTCAATGGCGACTGAACCTCTGCAAATAGAGCCGCCTGGAATTCAGTTCGTTTGTAAGCAATTCTCTGTCTCAATCCCGTTTTTCTTAATCCTTATGCTCTCTTGTTTTTTTCTTTTTTTCTCTCTCTCTCTCTCTCTCTCTCCCTCTCTCTCTCTCTCTCCCCCTCCCTCTCTCTCTCTCTCCCCCCTTCTCTCCCCATCTCTCTCCCGCTCTCTCTCCCCCTATCTTTCCCCATCTCTCTCTCCCTCTCTTTCTCCATCTCTCTCTCCCTCTCTCTCCCTCTCCTCCTCTCCTCTCTCTCCCTCTCTCTCCTCCTCTCTTCCTCTCATCGTCACTCATCGTCATCATCATCGTCAAAATCAAAATCAAATAAATCACATCAAAATAAAATCATCACGTCATCTCATCGTCATCATCGATCAAATCGTCATCGTCATCAAATCTTTCACGTCATCTTTCATCAATAAATAAATCTGCGTTTTGTTCATCTTTCATCGTCACATCACGTCATCTCGTACGTCACGTCATCATCTTTTGTCGTTTAAAATCTTTGTCCTCACTTCCCCCCCCCCCCTCCCTCCACCCCTTCCTCCCTCCCTCCTTCCTCCTCTTCCTCTCCCTCCCCTTCCATCCCCTCCTTTCCCTCTCCCTCTCCTTCTCCCTCTCCTCCCCCTGTCTTTCTCTCCTTGTCCCTCCTCTTCCCTCTCCTCTCCCTCTCCTCACTCTCTTCTCTCTCGCTTCTCTATAAAGTGTGTAGAATGGATCTTTCTCTCTTTATAACTGTGATATCTGTTTTTTTATCCTGGATATATTATCTTATCCGGTCAGTTGTAATTTTGAATGCAGACGAACTTGGACGCGAGCTTCGTTGTCACGTCCAACTAAAGAACACCACCAATGTTGTGCTTAGGGTTGAGGTATACACTCTTCTATTTGTGGAATGCTTAACAACCTTATTATAAAGGGATGCTTAACAACCATTTTATAAAGGGAATGCTTAACAACCTTACTACAAAGGGAATGCTTAACAACCTTATTATAAAGGGAATGCTTGACAGCCTTTCTTTTATTGGAATGCCTAAGAACCTTGCTTTTAATGGATTGTTAATAACGTTGATGTTAATGTATTGCGAAATATTATATTTTTACCAGAGTATTTGGATTACTTCCTTCCTTAGTCTTACGAGTCTTTTTCCAGGCATCGAGAACTTAAGACCACAATTCAACAGGTGGAACTTGTAAGAGTCACTATGTAAAATTTTTCATTAGGGCTAAAGAAACTCTTTAAAGTCGGTCAATGTTCCCTGCTTCAACAATTTTTTTTTTTTAGTTTTTTTCTAAAGTATCTGGACAGCTTTCTTGGAGCTGTAATTACCTGTACCCTCTTGTGTCCAATATTTGCATTTTTCAAGATTTGCATTAACTTGCTGCTGCAAGCACATGTTGTCTGACAAGTACATATTTTCCTGACTTTGGGGCCAAACTAGGTCAAATCGAACGGCCGATATCGCTATCGGATCGAACCCCCAAAGTTATTACTCGAACCAGGAGCTCGTGGGAGTGTAGACTGTAATTTCTTTCCTCCATCCCTGCACCTTCTTATATACCTCCTTATTAGCCACTAGCCGCCTCTCTGTGCATTTTTGAGACTGCCCTTAACCTTGAACTTTTATTGTAGATAAAAAAAACATTTAAATAGGTGATGTTGCATTACTGAACCTGCAGCAGGTCATGGTTTTGCAAATCTCGTTATCCAGATTCTGCTTTCTTGAGAAAATTCTGTTGAAATTGCAGCAAAGTAAGATCCTCGAGGGATACAGAGTGCCTTAATCTTTCTTTTGAAATTTTACTTTGTCTCCAGGCGGTTAGAATTTTGCTTGATTGTAAATTTCAAGTTCCATGGAGGATTCAAAATGAGAGACCCAGAAAGACTGGTCTTATTATTATTTTTTTTTTTTTTTGAAGGCTGTCCCTTAGCTACAAGACCCCGTGGTTCGCTATTAGCGCTAAGAAATATACAGCGTGGCGTCTAATTTAGTGCTATTGATTCTAATTTAGGTCCGTGAACGTAGACGATTTTCAACCGATTATCAAATTAGTGTTTATGAACGGAAAAATATTGTTAGCGTTATTATATGTTCAGGGACCAGAAAAAACTGTCACAAAATTACTGTTGTGAACACTAGTAGTCACGGTTTTGTAGTCACTGTAGAATAGTTCCCATGTATTCGACCCACGAGTGACATAACCTCCATATGTTGCTGCGATTATGATGTGTTGGTACTTCTTTTCAAATTCTTTTGTGGCACAAACATAGACGATCTCTCACTGAAATGTTTAGTTCATTCAACTTTGTATCATGTTATGGAAGATAGTGTTTACTGGTTACATGAATAGCAAAGTCAAAGGTTTGGCAACCTTAGCGAATAAAATATCTTGAAAGATAAAATCTAGAACGATGAACAGGTCTCACTTTTATTAAATCTGAAAGTCGGGCCTGTTAGTTTGAAGTGGCTTGTGGAAAATTGTCGCAACAATAAGTTAGCAAAGGTTGATGACGTCTTAAATATATTATGGACCACTTGCCCAATTTTTTTTATGGATTAGGAATACTTAAGTGTCAATGGTTAGACAATATTGTTTACCATTGTGCCTTCGCCTAGGTGGCAATGTTTCCGACCCGGTTTCTTGCCATTATAGTTGGGTGAGGAATTGGTCATTTTCCGATGGTACACTGTTTCAGCAAAGATATAACCCTTATGACTCTAGGCTTTGAAACTCTGAAATTCTGTGTCACAAAACACACAAATACTTGTTTGTCTATTTTTGTTTGTTTTTGTTGGTTTGTATGTCCATTTTTCAGTAACCTGCGAGACGCTTAAATCAAAGCCTGGCGGAATGTTTGGTGCTCATTGGGAGTCATTTTCTTTCGAGGTTACTTCAATGACACCTGGAGCAACTGATTCAGTATGCATTCTTCACCATTTTCTTTCCAGTTGTTGGGACTATCTGCCCGACGATCCTTAAGTTGGATACGTTTTTTCTGTTGGTCCTCCACCCAGTTCTGGTTTTAACATACAGGCATTTTTGGTTGATGTGTTGGTATCACTTGAGTCATGAATGGAACTCTTGCAGTGTATTGATCATTTCAGACTTTTTAGGGTTTCCACATAGACCTTCCTCCAGTATCGCTGATTCCTTGTTGTTGGATTCATTTCTATTCAGCCTGTTTCACTTAAGAATCCGCATAAAATGAAGGTTCCGGTCACCTTCACTGATCCGGGTTCGCCTCGCATTACAGTTTCTGTGAGTTGCACTTTACCGTTCAACTTTTAGTTTAAAACTTTACCGTTGATTTGCCTTTTCTTGGAGTTTGCAATTTTCTTGCTTGTGTGATTGTTTTTTCGGGAAGTGCTTGCAAAACAAACCACAATATACGTACTCTTAAATGCTAATTAAAATCGTGGGGTGTGTTTCAGGAAACGTAAGGCACCAGTTACTGCAACAGTCATTTCCTGCTTTACTCACGAACAGGAATTCTTGAACAGAAGTCTAACAATTTTTTTTTTATTTTTTTTTGCTTTGCTTTGGTTAATTGGGAACAGTCGCCTGGAAGCAAACAAGGCATACCAACTCCATCTCGGATGAGCAGCTTGGACTCCCCGGTATGTTTCTTGTACCTTTTTCTCAAAAGGGGAGGAATTAGACTTGAATGTGCACGCTGACTATATGGTAAATCAGAGGCCCATACTGTTGGTGTTATGGGATTTAGTGAAAGCCGGAAAGGTTTTTTAAAAGTATGGAAATGAACAAGGAGTGGAATTTGCCATGGAAGGGAGGGAAAAAAGGACAGGTCCTTTGGTTGAGGGATACAGGATAGAGTCAATACTTTCCACTTATCTCGCGTCTCTATTCATATCAGCCTTCTATGACCATGGTTCGTAAGGTCACCAAAAAGGTTGAACAGTGATTTCAATACACTCAATAGACAGTAAATTTAATGTCTGAAAATCATTTCCGATTGTTTTTGCACACTAAACCTATGCAATAAACACCATTAAGGAG
Organism: Zygnema cylindricum; assembly: GCA_037447655.1. Lineage (NCBI taxonomy): Eukaryota > Viridiplantae > Streptophyta > Zygnematophyceae > Zygnematales > Zygnemataceae > Zygnema > Zygnema cylindricum. The sequence goes on along the minus strand of JBBHKE010000346.1, from coordinate 12,508 downwards.
TTTCTTATCGAGTTTTACGTACTGTATGGGCTAACAATACACGGCGTTTTTGATTGTTTTTGCACACTAAACCTATGCAGTAAGCTGTGTTCTGTAGAAGTTTCTTATTGATTTTATGTACATGACTATGTTTGTAGGCTAGTCAATTGTCGACTATTGAGACCCTTAAGAGTCTCTGTGAGGAGCAAAAAGCCACCATTGCGGAGCTGGCGGAAGCAGTGGGCCAGAAGCAATTGGAGAAAGATGAGGTCTGTGGGTTACTTTCTCTTGCTTTATGTTTGTTTGAGTTTCATTTCCCAAAAGAGAGGGGAAGCAAGGGGAGGGGAAGATGGCGAGCAAGAAGGAGAGACATTGGGAAGAGGACAAGCTAAGATTATGCTAGGGGTTATAATGGGAACAGGCAATGTCAGAGTTGGAAACGACGGAGGCGGCGAACAAAAGACTTCAGAAGGAGATGGTGGGAGGAGGCTTTTTCCTTAATTCTTGCAATTTGGAGGTGTTAGGTTGTACACCGTGTATCGCTATTAGTGTAAAGGCTTTATTTGCCACTTAAAACATCTTTTCTTCGGGCACACTTGTCGGGTTGTTAATCCGACGGTTGCGATTGAAAGAAAAGATTCTTAAAAGATGTTTTGACTGGTGAAAAAAGCCTTAACACTAATAGCGATACACTGTGTAGCTTCTTGATGTAGCTTGTATGTGTGTATAATACTTCAGTTTCTAAGGCCATGAAATTCATTTTTGAAGCTATAATGCCGATCTCTATTAGCATCTCTTAACATACTTTGAGGGTACTATTTCTTTGACGTTGGAGCAGAAAGCTTGTATTTTGTGCATATTTTATTATACATGGCTTACTTAAATGTGTTCTACTTGTTGTTTAAATTCTTCCTGGTCGCTAATGCTTGAAAATTGTTGCAAGTGTTTACTGTTGAAATATAGTCATTCTGTAGGATGTGGCCTTAGTGAGTTCTCCTTTCCCCTCCGGTCTTTGATTATTGGAGTTTTAGTGACTAATTGCACGGGAAAAGAACCGGAGTTTTTGATTAGATCTCCTTAAGACTTGGCTGGCCCTAAACTGTAATTGGGTATCATTAGATGCACCATGTTGGTGTAATTTTTGAATTGAGGCCCAGAGAATCTTGTTATTATGGGATGGATTACAATGTTATTTGATGATGGAATGATGATAGTGAAGATGATGGTGACGGTAATGGTGGTGGTGGTGGTGGTGGTCAATTATGGATAAAAAGTGCAGAAAATTAGTTCAGTGTCCACAAGGTTTGTGGAAAGTTTATGCAAAAATTTCCCGTGGTGAAAATTTCGTGCAAACTCTGTGCAAAATTGAACTTATGAGAAATCTCCACACGGAGTTCAGACTCCACACTAATATTCCACACTTTTGGTTCATGGATGGTGGTGATGATGATACTGATGATCGAGGACTAATTGTTTTGTTCAAGAGCTAACAATAACATGTGACTCATTTGAAAATGTTTTGGAATTGCAGGAAGCGTTGCGGGGAGGTCGCACCTTAAATACTGGAGAGCTGTCTTCTACTGAGAGGGAAGAGTATGAGCTGAAGATAAAGAAACTTGTTGACCATCTCGATGCTGCCAAGGAACGTGCAGTACTGGTGAGTTTTTTTGTTGAAAATGCAAGTTTCTGCAACAACTCAAGTAGGATGAGAGATAAAGTGAAACATTGATGTAAAGTGCTTGGGATCTGGTCCTTTTTTTGAGCAATAATTGGTGATGTAAATGGGATTAATCGTGGGTGAATGGGTCACTTTGCAGGCTCACCGTTCACTGTTGTCCGTACGACAAAATTTGGCAGAACAGAAGGAGACGTGTCAGGTTAGCTTCAAAAAGAAACTCTCTTAAAGTCACACAAGGTTTAGGAATGTGCTCAAAATGTTCTCTAATTTGCACATGTTGTTCGTTGCGGACATGTTTTGTTACTGAGGTGGAGCACGACGTTCATTCTGTGCACATTTTTGAATTTTTTATTTTGTTGTGAGCCTGTCAAATTCCTAGTGTTTAACAACCACTTGAACTTGTAGACAGAAAAAAATATTTCTTGAAGAGCAAAATGACATACTAAATTGATAGGCCGAAATTACTCACATCCGATTCAAAATAAACGTTTGGCATAAGAGTTACCATTGTCAAGTTTTCATTATTTAGAGCCATGATTCTGTTGTAGCTGAGTATTCGCAATTTTTTTTTTTTTTTTTTTGTTAAACCAGAAGGAGAAAGATAAGTTAGCGGAAGAGAAGGCAAAGATGGAGAAAGAGGTTGAAGCTGCGAGGTCACAGACGGCAGAGGTAATGAATTGGTGGGCGTTACTTATTTGCATAGTAGATCCTTGTTTGTTTCACTTTTTCGCATCTGAAAGTCAATTCATGAATTGTTTGAGATGATGCCAGTTTTGTAAGAGTTGTCAGGAAGTTATTTACTTGTGGCTCCTTTTCCATGGGGACAGCTGGCAGAATTGAGGCTTCTTTGTTCAGAAGCGGTGACTCGTTGCGACAGATTGAAGGAAGAACTGGTACGTTTTTCTGTTCAGATCAATTAATGAAAGGCATCTGTTTTGACATCCCGTTTACTCTGTTTTCTGCTTTCACCTTAATTGTCTGCCATTTAACAAGTTCATTCAAGAACAAATAAAGGACAAGAGCTTACAATTGACACCATCTATTCCATGCCTGTAAAGTTCTGACTACACTATCCAATGAATCAGTATGGACTATACTCGTTTTGTTACAAATGTCTGAGATCTAAAATATTTATTTACTTCAGGCAAAATGGTTCTAAGAAAATAGCTGGACTAGAAACACCCACGTAGGTCGTACTTTTGCGGACAAAATTGGAATGGACATTACAAATTTTCCCGTCCATGCTGTCCAGGCTATTAGTTTGCCTGGACTAAAATTACGAAAGAGTGTATATTCCATTCATATTAGCCCTCCAAAACTTAATATCTGTCTCTCCTGCGTTATAACAAATTTATAATGCCGTTGTCATTGGTAAATCTTGGGCACTTTGATGCTTGTGTACTGCACTGTATTTTTATTAGCTTTTATGTTTTTTTTAACCACTTAAATTAATGTTTCTTCGTGCACACTTGTCGGATTATTACCTGACCGTTGCAATGGAAAGATAAGATTCTTACCTTTGGATTGGCGGTCACCAAATGAAAATTGGACGTGTGCACAGGGAAAACCTAATTTAAGTGGCAAAAAGAATATAGTGTTATACAGTGTAGTTATTCACTGCGTCTGAGTTGTTTTATAACACCAGCTATGTTCGGACAGTGAAAGTTTAAATGTTAAACATAACCTTTTATTGGCAGGACAGGATGAAAAGGTCAAGGAGCTACAGGGACAGAAGCAGATTTCTGCTTCTTTGCAAAATAACTTGGATCAGGTACGTCTACGGACCATTTTCTTCCTTTTCTTTTAGGATCGGGTTTCTGGGTTGGTCACTTTCGAGTTATGTTAGAATATCCCAGGGTCAAAATCATATGTTTGTTTTCTATCTGCCTTCATTTGCTTTTTTAAGATCACAATTTGGTGTTACATTTGGGTGATTTTTGCCGGTAATTGTTACTGTTCTGCCTTCTCTTTTTGTAAGACGAATTGGGAAAGTTTGTGGAACAGATGGGAGGCAAACAGCAAAATAGTGAGATTGACCGAGTAAGTTTTCTTTAACCTCTCCTCTCACATTGTTTAATTTTAACCTCTCCTCTCACATTGTTTAACTATAACCTCTCCTCTCACATTTTGGTTTTTGGCTATGTTGTGGGCAATTGCCAAGTAACTTATGACTATTTCTAGTGTCAGTGTTGACACTAATCCGGAAAGAGCAGAAAATGTTTTATTGATGTTAAGTATTCAAGAAATTTGATGCATGTGAATTCTGGCAATCATAGGATTTTTTATGCCACCATAGTATACGATACAATAGCAGAGGAATATATGCAAATCTTTTACGATTGAAAAGAAATACATGAGAATTAATGTATAATGGTTGTGGTCTCTGTGTTTCCAATGCTGTTGGAGCCTATTGCAGAATTATGTTTTTCAGGACACTTGTCCCTGTGGTTGATATTGGTCCCTTTGGCGTTTCTTATGCAATGTTTTCAACGTCTTGGATTAGCTGGCGTTTTTCCTGAAGCTTTTTATTTTGGTTTTGACGTCGACTCTATAGATGCCTGATTGCAAGCATAGCCATTTTCCTTGTTTTAATCATCCAAAAGATTTAAATGAATTGCAAGCTAATGTCTATATAGAGCTCATGGATTTTTGTCCTATATGCAGCTTCGTGGGGAGCTCCGATTAATGACCGAAAATTGCAACCAGGGGCTGCAGCAAATTGAGGTGCTTCAAGTAGGATATCACTGGTTGTCTCTGTCGTCTTACAATATATTGTTACAGTGTAGCATTGTATTGTTTATAATCTGTTTCGTCGTGTTTTTGCTTTTGGTTTGATTGTATGCAATAATTGTAGAGTTTTTGTATGGAAAATATCTGTTTGTTATCTGTATGATGCCTATTATTAGGTTGTTTAAAGGTGACAAGTTAGTCCGTAAAGCTTATTTCAGGTAAATCTCCAGGCGTTTGGTTCTCTTATAACTTTGAGCTCTGGAAAGGTAATGTAGAACTTATGTAACTTTTTTTTGCCCCTTAACAGTCGCTACTGCTTATTTGCCTCATTCTTGTTTTATGTTTTTGTTCCTGTTTGGCAATTTCGCTCAATTGTGCCCCTCACTTCTCTTCATTAACCGTCTTAGTTTCGAGTCAGGCACTTTGTTTTCGTAATAACTTAGGCTCTTCCTCTTATACATGTTCTTATAATCCTCTTTCTCAATTCCTCTGTCGTTTCGCCTGCATCTTTTGCGTCTGATAGTTTTCTCCTCCATTTACCTTTCCCCCTTTTTTTTTTGTCCCTTACCACCGCTGCATTCGTTTACCTCTACCCTATTTCCTCTCCACCTATTCTGGCCTTTTCTTTTTTCGAAGGTGGACCCATTTAAAAACTCACTTATCCTTCTATATCATTTGCAGGAAGCTTTGGAGGCTGAGCACAAACTTGCGCAGGAATCTAAGACTTTAGCAAAAGAGAAACAGGCATTGAAGTCAAGGAATGACTCGCTGGAGGTTGAGAATGAGAGGTTGAAACAGGAAGTGATGAATAGCAAGCTACAGCTTGCACCCGAGGTAAGCCAATTTTTATTTAGTTTTTCCTTTTTTTTACTTCTGTACTTTGGGTTCTGAAGCCACAGCATATGGCAGTAACATGCCAAATGTTGGACGACCCGGTTTTAGTTTTTTTTTTGTAAACCATTTGGACTATAGCAGATATTTCTTTATTTAACGTCATGAAGTTGATCTCTTAACTGATTGTGAATACCTCTTTTATTCACAAGAAATTGAAAACATAACGTTATAGTAAATGGCCAATTAGAAGTCACGTAGATTGTGACAGTGTAAATATGTAAGATACAAGGTAGATATCTTCCAGCAACAAAAAAGATTTTTATGTGATCGTCTCAGTCATCACTGCCCATTTGTATAGGTACGATATTAATTCTGTTTCCTTCACAGTTTTGGCTTGTGTAATTATTAAACTAACTTCCAGATGTATTGCGGTTCGAATGGAGGAGAAACATGTTTTGATTTTAAGGCATGGGACCTGCAATTACTGGGAACTCGGTGGAAGAATGTATATTTGACTCAATTGCGTCAAACTCTTTTGAATTGTTTGGTGTGTAATGAGGATAAGACATATTAGGCTTTGAAAACTATTTAAGGTTTTGAGTGGAATGTAGGGTAACATCCCGGAGGAGCTCCTGGACCTTCGTTTTAAACTTCAGGAGGCCAATGCTCAGATTAAGAGACAGGTGGGAAATCAGTCTCTTTAGACTTTCATCATTCCTTTTTCATTTTTGGGAATATGGGAGAGAAGTCGTGGTAGAGGAGGAGTCTGTTGCCTCAGTTAAAATTGTTAGAGATAGTTAAGAAGTTGCATGGTCAATGTAGATCCACAGGCTAGCATCTCACAGATCTTTACCATTTTAATGTGCAAATTTAGCTGCCCTTTATTATAATGTATAAGTCTGGGATAAAGCTTTGGAGTTCATTAACAATGCAAGGAGGTTTTTTGTCAGACAAATGCCAATTTTGAGGTGGTTTTCTGTGGCTTGTAATTGGTCAAGGTCATGTCAAGTTCAAGATTCTAGAAGTACCTTGGTTTTCCTCCAGTAGATCTCCCTGTGGTCAGGAATTAGTTTCCGACTGTGAAACCTATTTGACATGTCCAACAATTTTTGTTCAATTCTGTTTTTCGTATGCAGCTCACAGATTTATTTTGCTGTTCTTGGATTAGTTGACAGTTTTAACTGCTGTTCCGACTGTGGTGCCAGTTGTGTACTTTAATAATTTGATGCGCGGGAATATTGCAGGAAGGTCTGCACAAAAAAGTACGCGAAGAGTTAACAAGGGCAAAGATGGAAATTAAACGCCTCGAAAAAAGCGGGGTACTTTCCAATCGATTGTGTGCATGAGAAATTGCTCGTGGACAGATGCTCTCTTGGGCTTAAAGACTTTAGCTTATCTTTAGTTTATTCCCAGTATGAAGTTTCTATAGAGCCAATTACGATTGCGAGTTCCGTTTTGCTATCAACAGAAGAACAGTTAACGCCCCACAAGGAAACTCGTATTACGTTGTGATGTTGCATACGTGTGTATACTGGTTTTCAACGTCTGTTCAATGTGGGTCCGACTTTACACTGTTTATTTTTTTTAATGCGGATTTTAAGACAAGAATGTGATACTGTGCGGAGCTCATTCTTCGGCACCTAATTTGTGCTGTTTCTATTATCTGCAACTCTATGTCAACTCTCATTATCTTGTCCATGTCCGACTTCCATTATGGCCATTCTTGGTGTTCAGAGCGGTACAGCATCCACGATCAGTCTATTACAACCCAGAATTATGATTAAGGCAGTTGCACGCGTCATCCAAATTTCAGTACTAATCCGTGGTTTGTCTTTTTCAGAGAGCTGTCTGTCTTTTTTATCATTCTGTTCTTTACAGTTGTTGGTTCACGTGTGTAATGGGTGCACATTTCTTCCGAATTTCTCTTGCTACTTTTTTTTTGTTATTCATGTAGTTTCCGTTAGCAGGTTATAGTTGAAATGTCAACAATGTAGGTGTGTCGCTGATTAGTTACATTGAAAACAACTGTTTCATGTTTTGTTCTAACAATTAAGCTAATTTTCTCAGAAAGTCACCTAGTCCATACATAATGTGTATCAAACTGAGCTGATTCTTTTGAGAAAGGGCTTTGAGATTCGGGGCAGATCACAGCAACCAGTGAAAGTCACAGTGAAGGGAATAGGTCGATTTCGATTGGTCAACAAGATGGGAATTTGGTAAGCACTAACGAATTCTACTTGTAGCATTGAATAATATGATAATGAAGTGGCTTCGGCTGTTATTTCTGCAAGTAATATCCGCTTCTATTGGATTCGGTATTGAAAATTGGGCTCAAGTGTCAACGATAGTGATCTTGTTTGTCAACTCTTTTTCCCACTCTTACATTTTCAATGAAAACATTTTTATGCAGTTTTCAGTGTCTGTTCAGCTGTTTGTTTTTCTGTCCATATCATTCAAGTCCTCTGGTTTACGCTTGCTGGATTTCTTTGGAAAATCCTTGGTATTCCTTTTACAATTCCCTCTCTTCCTCTTCCTCCTGGACTACAATGTTGACATTATTCTTGTTCGGCTGTGTTCCTATTGGTAAGGGCACAAGTGATTCAGCGGATAAACGAATCGCAGAGCTCGAAGCTTTGGTTGTAGAAGTGGGCCTCTCTTTCTCTCCCTCTGCCCCTCGCTCTCCCCTCGCTCTCCCCCTCCCTCTCTCCGTAGATCTCTCCTTCTCGCTCTTTTCTTTCCTTATCCTCCTTCCCTCCCCCATCTCCTTCTCCCCTTATCCTTTGTTCGCAGAGGTGGGCCTTGTTTCTTCAATATTTTAACACAATTTTTTCGATGTTGCCAAAAACAATTCTTGTTACAGATGGTTCGATGTGTTTTTGGTGATCATCTCCTTCTGCTGTTTCCTGAACTTAAAGCCATTTGATGTCATTCTTATTCTTGAACTTTGTTGATTGAGAGTTCTTATGAGTTCTTTCTTATGAGTTGTTTTTGTATAGCAGCTCGATTTACAGTTGTTCGAAAGTTTGGTATTGATGAGATATTTCTGAAAGAAACTGACTCTTTGGAGGAAGGGATCGAGGGTTTGGACAGCTCACAGCAACGATTGAAAATCATAAGAAAGGGAGTAATTCCATTCCAAATGGTCATCCATTCGGAAATTTTGTAAGGACCAGTGAGCTCATCTGCTATGGCCACTATTTTGAGGTGGTTTGATTGTCGTTTTTCAGCAATGTGCCTGTACTATACTCTTGGTCTAAAAAAAAATTCTTTAAAGGTTAAATTAGAATCCGTGCTACGTACTTAGGGTAAGAATGACATAAAGGCTGTCCTCTTCTACCAGAATTGTTAACACTATTTTGTGATTTTAGGTCAAAAAAACGCATGGCTAAATGAGTGAGTTCTGTAAAGTGATGGAGGGTGTATTTGAGGTTTTGCTGAGATGGTTTGTATATGCTCTATCATTGTACTAAGATGGTAAGTTGACCTTAAGCCACGAGCAGCAGAAAGTTTCTAAGGCGGCAATGAAAGCAAGAACCTGAAATGGAACGAGTGTGTTGAATACAGGGGAAAGAGGAGGGGGAAGAGGAAGAGTCTCCAAAGGAGAAGTTGAAGGAGTTGACGCAGGAGAATGACAACCTCATTGACGAAGTACAGTATTTGCAACGAGAAAAAGAGCAATTGGCAGAAACCGTTCGGAAACTTAATGACCGATTGGCTAAAGCTTCGAAGGTGAGGTCCAAACTGGAAATTTTGTGTTAAGAACCAGGAAATTCTGCCATAGCCTCATTTGCTAAGTCAATATATGAAGTGATTTTGAACGCTGGTCTCAAAGAATCCGATTTTATAAATCATGATTATGTCAGAATGTGAACCTGTGACTAAGTATGCGAACAGGGCATGTCAACAAGAATCTGAGGTGGTATGATTGAGTTGGATTCAGGAGGAAGAGGAAGAGGAAGAGTCTCCAAGGGAGAAGTTGAAGGAGTTGACGCAGGAGAATGACAATCTCATTGACGAAGTGCAGTATTTGCAACGCGAAAAAGAGCAATCGGCAGAATCCATTCAGAAGCTTAATGACCAATTGGCTAAAGCTTCGAAGGTGAGCCCAATTTTTGCATGAATGGCTTGACAGAGGATTAAAGGTCTAAGGGAGAAAAATTGATACAAGACAACAATAATCTTAATTGTTTAGGAATACAGTCATTTTTGTGCTGAAGTATGAACCAGTAAGGCGTAGAGGTTGGACATGTGGAATAGACATTTACTTTACATGAGGTAGGTGAGCTAGATGAGAAGGGAGCCTCTTTATGTAAGAAGGTCGATTGCGATAATCATTTAACAAATAAACTATGACATGTAAAATGGAAACCGCATGGTCAATGTTTCATATTGGTGGGCATTTTTTTAGTAACCTAAAATGTGGTTTTGTCCTATTGCTGATAATCAGTGAGCAAATAGGTAAATCATTATAGATATTATCGCCAATCCTATCCTTCATGACTTGCAAGTTTTAGATTTTTGAGTTGTCAGTCAAATGAAATATAGATTCAGTCCACTTAGGCATACTCAACCTCGTTGACACAAAAATTGCGGCCAAAAATACTGTTGCTGACCAGCATTGTCCTGTCGAATTCTGCATACCTATCGATTTGAGGAGTTTTTCTCAAATTATTAATTAACGGTGGCTGTTGACAACATGATGCTTATCTCCATTTTGTACTGAAACGATGTTTAAGAATATGGTTATCTGTTGATGCTGGTCAGTAGACCATTGGTATATTTTCACTTGTGGGAAATGATATTGACTTTCTCGTCTTTTTTGATTACCGAAAAGTCATGTGTTTTTGGGTTTTGACCTATTGCAGGTGGCAGCTCAGCTGGAGAGCTTGGAGAGAGAGAGGGGAGCGGTTTTGACAGAGTGTGAACAGTTGAAGAAACAATTGGTGAGTCTTTCTCAAGGAATCCCTTTCTTTTTTTTCTTAGCGTTAAGAAATAATTAGTATAAGGAGCGGAAGCTGTTTTTGCGGTTGATTGTAAACCACATAAGAATTAGGGTTAGGAAAAAAGTAATCGGTACTTCTAACGTTATTTTGTGTTCAGAGTGGAAAAAAATCGGGACGGAACTAATATTATTAACGCTAATAGTGATTCACGGTGTACTTGAAAGGAAGCCTCAATGCTTTTACAGCAAAAAGCCTCCTCGACAATAACGGGCAAGCTTATCGAGATGCAGTTTTTTGGGGGTTTTGAATGGAATTGCAGAGAGAAGTGGAAGCTGAAAATCAACAGAAGGAGCAACAACTGTTAGAGCAGAAATCTGAGATGGAGTGGCTTCAACAGGAGGCTAAGAACATGGAAGAGCAAAAGCAGGTTTCTGATTTGCAAGAGGCATTAGAAAGAAGTGAATCGAGTTATAAGGAGGTAGGTATCTAACTGGCTTTTAAGCTGGATTTCTGTTTCAAGTTGTCTAACAAACGATGTGCAGTTAACACTTTTTTTTTCTTTCTTTTTACCTTCTTGTATGTATGAGAATTATGACTCAGGTGATTATGGTTTTGAGAGTTGTGGGACAGATTGAGCGATTTTCGGACAGTCTTCAAGTACAATTGCAAAGGTTACAAAATCAGAGGGCTGATATTGAAGCTGAGGCACAGAGAAAGGTATGCTTCCAATCATTATTAGTGTGGTCCACATTATTGACTAAGTAAGCTTTAATAATGGGCCTTTTACAGGTGAGCGAAGGATATCTGTTTGAGACAAAAAAGTTAGTTAGACGAGAGAGCTTTGGTCCTTGAAAAGTGCATCGACGAGTATTTTTAAGTTTCCCTCTTTTGCGATTGCACAGATACTCTGTCAGTTGTGAGTTTTAAAGACCCAATATCAGAAAATGGTGTTATTATCTGAAGGAATGTTCGACATGATAGCATGCTGCCACGTTACCATACCTCAAATGGATATTTTTTATTCTAATTGCCCATTACTATCAATAGTTCTTTGACTTTAGGGGCATTGAACAGTGCTATTTGTTGTAGGAATTTCAGTTTCAGAGATGGAATTTTGACAGTGTTTTTAAGTTTTCGCAGGCTCAACTTCAGGTGGTTTCGATGAACTCTGAGTTAAATTCGGCACGAGAACAGACTCGTCAAGTTTTGTCACAAATGGTGAGCCCAAGAAGATTATATATATACGTGTGTGTATGTATTTAAATAGGTAAATTCGAAATACAGTTTAATGGGATTAAGGTGAATGTTTTTATGGGAGAGTTTCATGAGGACGGGGAATATGGGGACGAAACCGGAAAAAGTTAAGATTTTTATGAAGAGGTAAAGGAGGAGGAGAAATAAGCTGTAGTGGAAGACTGGTGGAAAGCTCTGGAGTCAGTTTGTGGGAGGGACTGTCTTTTGTTTAATATGATTCACAATTAGAAGGTACACCGCGAATCGTTATTAGTGTCAACGTTTAAATAGTGTAGAAGAAAATTTACCGTACTTGATGCTAATTAAGAATTTGATTTTTTTTTTTAAAAAGGTGTATTATAATTTCGGCGTTTATGCTAATTTGGGAACAGCAAAAATGGAATATTCGCCGTACGATTATATACATTAATATATGTATTCGTACAAAATATTAGAAATCGTACGCCGTCGCGAATTTATAATATCCGTACATGCCATACTAATTTATGTGTCAGACTAATCCCGTTTTTTTTAGCGCACGTTCCTATGCGTGTGCATCTGATTTAATTCATTTTTTATAAATTTTCACTTGAAAAGGTACAGTTACGTATGATCTGACATCGACCGTAGACCACACTATTTAAATTATATTGTACTTTCGGGCTTTACTTTATTTTGTACGGAACCTTAATTAACGTCAAGGAAAAATTAAAATCATGTATCCTATTTGAAAAAAAAAATCAAAATTTTAAGAACCCAAATTAGTGACTTTGACACTAATAACGATTCGCGGTGTAGCGTGTGTTAATTCGACTGGCTCCGTTTTCTGGTTTTATGTTTCTTCTACCAATTTTTTAATCTTTGCCCCTTATTTTTGTTTTGTCTTTTCTGGGTGAGAGGGATACAGGAGGATATGCAGTCTAAACATGAGAGTCAGATATCCTCTTTGCAAGCTTCGTTGAAAGATTTGCGTGCCAAAATGGAAGAATCGCAACCCGTGGGTATTTAGTTTTAAGGTTTTCTACGGTTTTAAACAATTTCCGAAATTGAAAGGATGTTGTATGAACATGTTTCTTAGTTTGTTTTGGTTTTTTTTCAATTAGGATCTCGC
>JBBHKE010000344.1:105499-175109 GCA_037447655.1 Zygnema cylindricum | reverse complement strand
TATCGCCATAGGTGCAAGATGAAGAGCACATACAGCAACTGGGTGCTTACCCCAATGATGCTCCACTGCCTTTGTCCCCCTCCGTTTCATGTAAAACCCCAGTACACGCACTGTACAAACACAAACTTTTTCATAAGACTTCAGAGCAGATACTGACGAAAACGAAAACTCACGAAGTGCACACAGGGAAGAATAACAAACTACAAAACTCCCTGTAACCAATTTGTTCAAACTAATATTAGTACACAAGCAAGAACCACACCAGAAGCCACAATCCACACGTATTTTTTATGATTACTGACAGTCCAGATTCAGTTATGTGCAGGCCTTAAAAATCACCCCACCCATATTTGCAGCAAGCAGCTGCCTTGCCGGTATACATCGCTGTTTCACATATTATTCTGACTGATTACAAGAGCTATTGTACTTACAGGAGGATTACAAACAAGAATAAAAACAAAATGCCATCTTGCCAAGGACTTTCAAAACATTCTAAAAATTCCATCCTGCAACTCTTGAGAAAAATCACCCAGCTTTTAATCTAACAAGCAGTGAGGCAATGTTCCATAGCAACCATCATCCAGAAATGATGCCACTTCAATTTCATGACAAGCCGCACCAGCTACCTTCAATCAACTAGGCACTTTAACAAGAGGGTCCAGTCTCTGTACGCATTAGCCACCGCCTCAGATTTTGGCAACCTCACATGTGGTCCAAACACCTCACTGTGAAACATTCTAGGCCACCAATGCAACACCTAAACACTTTAGGGAACTCAACAGAATATTCTAACAAGAAATCCCAGACTGCCATACATAACCCTGCTGTTCAAACACCTCGCGGTGACACATCTAAGCCACCAATGCAATACCTAAATATTTCAGGGAAAAACATAACTAACTTCAAATGTGGTTTTTTTGCAACAAAAGTAGCAGTACACTCATTCAAAGGTGTTTCAGTATATTTTAGAGTTCAAGATATTGTTAAAGTTATGAAATCTGAAGGTGAACAGCCTAAAAAAGCTAAAAAACTCACCTGACAATCTGTTCAAGCCTATCCAAAAGTTGTGCCTCGTTGATGGTCAAAAGGACAGACAATGCCAATGCTGACAATTTCCTTTTGGCAACTGAAGAAACTGAGTCCATCTGCAAGGGACACAGTAAAAAGGTAAAAAAAAACACTTCCAGGGATAAATGACAGGGATATGGAGGAGTTCAATGTGACTAAAGCATTCTTCAGCCCTTGATAAACAAAATTTGACATCCTTTAGTTTCCAAAATCTAACACAGCAAAAACAACAAAGAGAAAAATGCAAATAGACATATGTTCCTGCAAAAGAAACACAGTAGTTACGAATATTAAGTAGCTGAATAAGATATGAAAATTCCCCACACTTCCCTAGTATTTCAACAGATCCTACATGGAAAATTTTTAAGAATCCTAATATTAAAAGCCATCAATCGTCCTGTAATTTTAAATTGCTTTTGGGAGAGCCATTAGTGCACAAACGTGAGTACCTTTTCAAGCCAGGCATCAACAAACAGAAATAATGTGGCTTTGCCACCGGCCGCCAACGTCTGTTGTTGAACAAGAGCAGCAGTTGAAGGCAGAGATAATAGCCGAGCAAAATATGAGCTATTTTGAAGCAAGACTCGAGCAAGCACACAAGCAGCAGTTGCCTTCACTAGATCGGAGTCATTTTGTCCAGCAATCACAATATAGAGGAGTTTCTGCAACGATACAAGAGTCAACAAGTAAGTCCCAGATGGATTTGCTAACCCTACTTATGGTCAAAGAAAAGATGCTTCATGACGTAATTGACAAAATGTCAGATGTCGGATAATGTAATCTAGTGATCCCGACCTACTGTCTACATTCTCCTAGTGATTATTTTTCTCAGAATCCTTGCTATCAGAAAAAACTTGCCAGTAACTTAAAGATCTGCTGCTCATCAGCCAGTATGTTGACAATCATTCACTGTTGCATCTAATTAGAAAAAGTACTGTTCAAACGGTTTAACTCAAAAGTAAGTCAAACCATTTTGCCGTCGTGAACTTGCACTAATGCAGAGAAGCCAGTCATAAACAAAGAAATTCAGGACAAACCTGCAATGCTTGCTCAAGGACGGATGGAGCCTCTGAAGGAAAACACTGCAGGTAAGCACCACAAACAAATTTCTTGTCAGGCCTGCATAGATTATTGCAAAAGCAGCAAACTAATTCATTTAAAAGCGCTGTCGAATTGCAAAAGCCACTTGATATCTACTAACCTGCAAAAGTGTGTCGATGACCCCAAGTGTAACCATGACGCCCTTTTCATTCACATTTCCAATCACCGCATCAAGAATTTTCACCACACTTTGACCATGATGATGAAGAAATTCACCACCCCCGATCAAAATGTAGCTTTCAATAATCTTCATTGCAACCTGTGATCCACAAAATGAAAAACAGGAGAGCAATGCAAGTTGATGAACAACAACATGATTTCCCCAACACCCACATCATCGTTAGCCAAGGGACTGGGACACCAGGCTAAACACTCAAGGAACTGGTGTTAAAAAACAAATAAACCAAGACAGCTCTGTCCACTTACACCTTTATCAAGAACATCTAAGTGATTTCATCAAAACAATTGTTCAACAGAAATATAAAATCTTATAAGGCCATCCATCTTAGCGACATCGTGAATACACCTTCACAAGAAATACACTTACAGGTAAATGATCGAAATTGCGCTCCATTATAGGCACAAGATGATGAAAAAGATGCATAAACTGAGGTACCATATTAGGAGCATGTCGAAGAGCAGCCTGCCACAACTGGTGAAACGAGCCATGCAAAACAAACAACAGACTTATACATGTTTCTGTATATAGGCACATTCATAGCACTATGAAGTCTAGGTGAAAACATCAAAACTTAAGACTATCGGGCAGTGCCAAACAAGCTGGAAGTTGTTTTCGTGTATATCAACTACAGAGGTGCAGCCATTCCTCAAATAACGACAAGCTACAGATGAATCAGCGGCAGTTCGAAAGACAATCTGTCTATTGCAAAAGTTAAGTTCATTTCTCGAGACGCGAAAGTACTTTTAAAATGCAAAAGCCTACAAACTTCCCAGAGTGAAGGCCTAATCAGAAATTTGTTTAGGTGAAATTGAATTTGAGAACCTGTGATTCCCAATACAGGAAAATGCTTCCCTATCTTGTATTGTTTATGCCTTTTTCTGCAGTTGCTTGTTTTTATGCTTGAAATGTTAGGTCTTTTTATTAGTTTTGGATGTTGATGTCGTCGTGGAAAACCAGAAAACAAGACACAAGTATTGTTGGAATTACTCACTCACTGTTAATCTTTTTTGTGACTTGTTAACAACTTTATCCCAAATAGTTTGGATTTTTTCACCTACTGTTATCGATGTTGGCAATTCCTTAGTGTGTAGGAGACATTAGATCATATTACCAGAAAATTTACATCATCTTCAGTAAGCATAAACCTAACCATGTGGGCAATGTTCTAACACTCAAAAACGCTTGTTGAGAAAATACATAAAAAAAAAATCACAGGAGCATTAAGGGTTTAATCATACACACTTGCATCCCGTCTTCAAGCATATTGAGCTCGTCCGGCTGTGATATGTCCGTGCTGTAAGTCAAAATTGGAAACAAGAGTTCATAACAAAGAGGTGAACGAGGACCTAAAGATATCAGCAATCGCTGCAACGCCAGCATAACTTGTATTCGGAGCAAACTCTGACCGTCAGCTGCATCCCACACCTGTGAAACACAATATGCACCATCATCAGCAGCTCTATAGGTGCTTGCTGTACTCGCGTATTTGTCTGCACAAAACGGCTACAAAGAGAGTAATCACTACAAAATGCACACAAGACGATACTTTTCAGAGTAAAACATCCTAAAACCTGGAGCTGACCAATAGCACAAGCAGAAGAGGAAGTCTACCACAAGCACTTACCAAAAAGACCAAAATGGAACTCCAAGATTTATAAAAATAGACACTGCTCTGACTTCTCCTCTATTTCTTGCCAAAAAAAGCAGACAAAGGGACTGTCTGAAATCCACATCGACACACCTTTGGAAGAAACATCATGATTTTATCCGCACAAGGAACAATCCTCTCTCCAAGGCGATCAATGATCAAAGATACCAGGTTAAGAATTTGAAGCTGCGTGAAACAAATCTGGATAAGGTTGTCAAACATCGTCCATATGCATTTCCCTCAAACAAGATTTCTAGCTACTTTCAAATAATTGATAAGTAACTTTTGATATATGCGATCAAGCAGGCCTAAAAAAATTAATGTGACTCGAATCAGCAATTTAAAAGGAAAAGCCGAGTGATTTTTTTCTCGGCGACGGCATTTGAGTGAGAAAGGTAGCTCTGTTACAAGACACACAGCTGCAGATTTCCCCAAGTAACAGGTGAACAATCTAGCTAGGCACCATCTGACGCAGAGTAAAATACCTGAGAATCAAATTCTTTTGCACTCTGCATCATCTGAAATAGAAGCTGCAAAGAAGGGTCAACAAAGTCCACAAAGTCTTCCTCGTAGAAATGAACATCATCTATGAGGGTGCGAAGAGAACGGCAACTTGCCAGCTGCATTAAGCCCAAACCCAGAAACAGCAACCACCAGTCAGTTTCCTACATCTGCTAAGAATCAAAAAGCCGCAAACAAATTCATGGCTGGTTAACAAGAACCGAGTTACTAAACACATTCAGACAGGGTATTATTGCTGAACATTATATCAGAAGATGAAAAACCAAATGTATCTAGCAATGTACAATAGTCATGATACAATGACGTGAAAGCCATACGGCAATACAGAATGTAGTAGAATGGACAATTTTTGAAACAACTTTCAAAACATGTTAACTGCCATGAAGACAAATCGAACATGTATTTATAGAACATAAAATGGAAAAATACGTCAATTGGAAAAAGAAGGTACTGCCAAAGATTCAAAAATATTTTGACAACCGAATGGCCAATAAAAACGGTCAATAAATCAACCGTTCATTTATAGCAGGACAAATTGAGTAAGAACGGACCAAGAATGCATACACAGCCAATAGATTAACAATAAGCAAACACAGCTTTTTAAGGGCCTACCTGCACCGCCAAGTCCCCATCCTGCAGAAGGTTGATGAGCCCACTGTAAGCTTCTCTCCTGAGGCCATCTTTAATCTGCAGCAGTCACAGTGAAGGGCACATCTTAGATCACTGAACCTCGTGAAATTCAGCAAAATAAAATCGCCAAATATACAAAAAATAAGACAGGAGCCAAAGATAGGTGTAATGGCACTGCATCACACAAAGACAGCCTTGAGGAATGGACTCTATAGAAATCGCCTAACCTTGCTGACCCATTGGCCAAGTAACCAAGCTACTCGTCTTCTCAGGATTCTTCCATTAGGATGCCGATTAGCGAGCTCAAGGACCAGCACACTCCTATACCTGTAAACAGAAATACACAGATATTGAACTTAACTCTTACTCAAGAAACAATCACAATAGCATGAAGCGTTGGATGGTATCACAGGAATCAGAAGATGAGGAGGAGAATCAGGTAACTATGGAGAACTGACAGATCACGTAGATGTATGCGAATAAATGAGGAGAGACAACAAAAGATTCAGAAGGGACGGATTATGGACACATATCTCTTGCAATTCAAACAAAAGAGCAAATTACACTTCCCACACCTGGTTCCATCAGCTATCAACGTATAATCACAACCAGCCGGCATAACAACATGCATGGATTCTGCATTAACTTGACACAAATCGCTTCCTGCCGACAACACTTCTAGCATTTGCATCGGTGCGAATTTCAGCTTTAAGGTCCAATCTGCGATCACCTTCAGACAAGTGTTTACACCAAGACACTCACCGTTCAGGATCAATTAGACATACCCATTGGTTTCTTATCATGCAAAATCTTCTAGATGCAAAAGCACTTCCATTTCTTTGAGGCCCAACGTCTCCTCGCCAAGCGGAAATTAAGAACGTTAAATGATAGAATCAAAGAGCAGAGACAATCGTTTGGTTGCTCTTTTTACGTGGGCTCATAATCTATTGATCGCTATCTATATCGAGCATCAATGCGCATGTCTTAAAAGCATGCTACCGGCACCATCACATCCCTAAATTACCCATCCAGTTTTTAATTACAAACAACCTTTGATAAACACCTGTGATAAAGAAGTTGCATACATTCAGAACAATCAACTTTATATCAATTCACAAAAAAAGTAAGGTCTTTCACATGAACACTCCAGGCAAAAATAGGTGCACACTAAAGTTCGCACAAAGAAAATAAGAACCCCCAATATTAAGCACCTTGGAAGCGCAAGATGTGAAAGAAACCACGGACAAATACACAATACATTGCATAAATTTCTCAGAAATTTTTCAATGCCCTAAAATTTTGATGCAGGCCAGAAAAATTAGATACGACTGTGTGTACTGTAGCTCGAGGAGATAATTACCAAGAATCAAAGTCGACGAAGTCATGGAGATCATAACTTGCAACTCCGACTGCATCATAGCATGCATCTTTGATAAGTAAGGCTTGAGTCATAACGACATCTGAATCTGGACCTGGTGGAGGACAACCCTCTGATGCCTGCTTCAACATTTGCATCACTACTGGTGCTAGAGCCTGCAGCCGGCAATCCCGCACTTTGACAAAAAGTTAGAAAGTTTGTACCGAGGTATCAACAGCATCCAAGAAGGAATAAATGTCAAATATGGATATCCCAAACGTTTAACATCAGAACTCCATAACTTGCAGACTTTGATGTTTGAAAACTGAGACAAAAGGGCAACAATAATTTGGCCAATAAGCAAAGTTCCCTCATGTAAAACATTTTTAGTTGACAATTCTCAGAGTTTTCAGCCTTACCTCTTTAAAATTTTCAAAAAGCACCAAGTATAATGCCTCAGCACAAGGTCGTAGTTTATCCCTCAGTTGGATTTGGTCCTGCTCATGATGAAATTCTTCAGGGTCTTGATCCCAGTTTTCTAGATCAGCCTCTGTGAGCATGAAATATCTGCGGGAACAAGGAAAAAGCACGATCAGACAGACTACATACAGGAGCAGAATATCAGCTTTCTGCACAATCAATGCTGAACGCCACATGTCTGGAGCATCAAAAAATATATATCTATGAAGATAACGGAATGTGCTAAGTCAAGGATATTTGATAAAGACCCAGTTGTCAAGCTGGAAGAGAGTAACTTGTACCCTCCTGTACAAGCTGCCTCATGTTAATGCTATCTAAAAAAAAGATAATATATGTGATGCCAATGTTACATTTAATGTTTGAACAATAAAAAATACCTTCTGTAAGAGAAAACAATTGCAGCTGTCTATCGATTTTGTCTGAGTACTCAAACCAGCAGCAGCATCTATGTCCAATGCTCAGATCTATCAATTTAACTAAACAACTTGTAATTTTCAGAATTGAACAGACTCTTTTCCTCTACAACTCCTGCTTGAGCATAGAAGATATCGGACATAAAAAAGGGCAATGCATCTATGCCCAAAATGATCTCTGGCATTGATTCAATATTGGAGCTGGTGTGGAATTGCTTCTAGACAAAACTACTTCATTCTTTTATGCACAATTCTGCAACTAATATGTGGCAAGAAAGGTAGGAAAAACGAGAGAAGTCCATCCATACCTTTGAACAAGGACATCACATAAGAATATCACTCTGTTGTTATCAAAAAACTTGCGGCACAATTGTTGTGCTTGCTCAGATAGCCTAGCTTTTGATTCTTGCAATGTTGGTGTTGAACTGCCAACAACTCTGCCAACCTTTACTTGTTTGTATGCAACACATTTCAAAATATTTTGCAACAAAATCATGCACTGAATGAGAAACTGCTCAAAGAGCTGTTTTCCGCCATTTTGCCCATCCGTTACTTGGACGAAGCTGAATTCCAAAGCTGGCAACATCAACTCTTCTTTACTGAAGGAATAAGGATGAGTTGCTTGTATGTCAATCAGTGACTTCATAAGCTTTATGCAGCTCTTTTCCAGGAAGAGTTGCAAGGTTGCATGCTGTTGTTGTAAGGCAAGCCCTGAAGCATGTCATGTACCCAAGATTCTAATTAGCATAGGGAGTGAAGAAAGTATGGAATGAGGTTGATTTTGCACTGCTATCCCAATACACTCTTTTACTCATCAGTCTTGGGCGGTGAAGTCAAAAGTTTGTCTCCTAAATTTGCTCTAAGCAAACATTGTTCGGCAACAGAAAAAGACTTGATACTTACAAAATTGCAGAAGTGACTGAAGTGCTTGCAAGTATGCTGGTATCACTCGCTGAACGACTGGTACCTCCTGCAATAGAAAATCCACAGCGGAAAAAATTACATTCACCTAGAATTTGCACTACATAGCTGATTATAAGAGAAGCATATGAACCGTTCGAATAATACAGCAGCCAGATACGTGATTTCACAGGATAACGTTACCACATAAACCAGGATTCATGTTGCTGCCCGTAAAGGAGCATATAATACATCCGTAATAAAGCTCACCTGAATAGACTTGAAATCACTCGGGAAGCCAAAAATAAGCATTCTTCGAAGGGATTTACAGCAGAGAAGCCATCTTTCACAAGTAAGCGCAAACCCCTGCTGGTCCTCAAGTGACATGGCACCTTCCCTTCCGCTTGATATGATCAATGTCAATGTCTTCATTAAATTTTGTGTGTCACTATACCAGTGATGCCATGTGTGATCAAACAATTGGGAAGAGACCTGTTTGGTGCATTGAATCACATTAAGTCAATTACCGCCCATACAACTCAGCCACCAGAAAAAATGCTACAACCTATACTCACTTTGGAAAACTAACTTGCACTTAGAATAAAGACATCGCTGAAAACGAACAAATTACAGACCCAGGCAGATATGTAACCTGCACCACCAGTTTTGCACTACAAGGCTAGCATACACTAGGACCAGAAATAATACTACTCAACTTTCGCACCTCTGCAAACTGCCGCTGGTCAATACCCAACCGCTTTGTGGACAATTCCTTCAGAACTTGATTTAAAACGAGATACGCACGCTGAGTTATAAGTGAATCAGGTATCTGTAACTTTTGTATGAGTGAAGGAAACAACTCAGGCCTGCAAATGTAAACATACCAAGAGTTAAAATTTCCATATGCGTCACACTTGCTACTCCATGACAGCTGCAATAGCTAAACTTTTATCGGGACAAAAGCCAGGAAAAAAACAAAGGATTTTTTTCAAATATTATGCTTTAACAACTCACAAGAGTCATGGATCAGGTACATTACCATTCCCGTGGATAGTCAAACCGAGCAATCTTTGCGATCAACAGTGCCAGTTGAACTGCCACCTGAACAAGAAATGTAGTTGAAAAACATAAGTTAAGTAATATTAGCAGCCAAAAATTACATACATAACCGGCATGATAATGGCCGCTAAGCAAGAAATTGACCTGATTATTTCCGTCACGAAGGAGCTCCAAAAGTTTTGCACGAAGATGAGGCTTCTCCTCGATCCCGATGCCTCTGGTGCAAAACCAAAGATGGAAGCACAATCAAGGATATTCTGACGTCAAGCTGGAAACATAGTCCAAAATGCTAAACAGTAATGCAGTCACAATCTCAAATAGTGTGTGAGAGAACGAGAGCCGAAGGAGGGAGGGAGAGGGAGGGAAGGAGGGAGGGAGGGAGAGGGAGGGAAGGAGGGAGGGAGGGAGGGAGGGAATAAAGGAGGCGGGAGAGGGACGGAGGGAAAGAAAGAGAGGGGAAGGAGGGAGGAGAGACAGGAGGGAAGGGAGAGCGGGCAGGGAGAGAGAAAGAGAGGGAGGGATGGAGGGAGAGAAAGAGGAGGGAGAGAGAGAGGAGGAGGGAGGAAGAGAGAAAGAGGGAGGGATGGAGGGATGGAAGGAGAGAAAGAGGGAGAGAGAGAGGAGGAGAGAGGGAGAGAGATAGAGAGAGAGAGAGAGAGAGGGTGGGGGAAATAGAGAGAGGGAAAAATAGAGGAGGGAGAGAGAGGAACGGGGGAGAGCAAGAGAGAGAGAGGGGGGCGAGGGGGGGGAGATAATAATGGCATGGCTGCTTCAAGTGATACTAAAAATAACAAAGGTGCAAAATGCTTTGAGGCACTCACTGTGAATCTTTACGAGCTCGCCAAAACCTGTTGATGCTGTTTTTAAAGTAAACTGCGGCCAACCATCTTGCTGTACCCTGCTTGTCGAGCTCCTGAGCAGCTATGATCTCCTGGATACACCGTCTTCAACAAACATCAGTAACAATTCACAAAGTCACAAAAATAAAAGAGAGTGTGAGTTTCGCATGGAAATCCCACTCCTTCTCTCCGATCAATAACAAAATGCTTCAAATGATTACGTGTCAGAAAGGTCATATCAAGATGCATGAATTACACATTAAAGTGATACAGAAGCATGAAATGACGCCAAAGGGATACAGAATGTTACTGACCAGCAGGCAAGAGCAAAATCCAGGCCTGCTTGCATTCGCTTCTAAGGAGAGTTCTGCTGCCTTTCTAATAGTCTCGTCCTGACTTAGAGCATTTTGAAGATAAGAGTAAATTGTGGGCACATCTGTTGAAGATAACGCCATAGCTATCAAGTAGACACTCTGAGCGTTGCCTCGCAACCCACCGAATCCAGTTCGAGGCGAAGTCTGGCATTTGAACTTGGTACCCCGATTTCGGCAAAGAAACCCTTCAAAGTCTGCGGTATCGCAATTTGGCAGCTCAAATGTCTGTGCACTCGTGCGCAGTGTTCACGGTACACCGCGTCTCCGAGCCCCAAGCAAAGAGCAATGGCTGGAGCCCGTGCAACTGCTGAATCGGCTGCTAGGCAACCGAATCGGTACTCCGCTAGATAATTAAATAGGTGTGTGGGGTTGTTTACTGGATGCCGTATGATTTCGTACAGAACCGAATCGGTACTCTCTAGATAATTAAATACCTGTGTAAGGGTGAACTTCCATTACAGGAAAAGTAAGGTTGCTTCCTCGACACCGTACGATTTCGTAGAGATTCGTACCATTATTTTTTTTGACAGATGAAACATGTTTACTGGATGACTCCACTCCAATATTATAGGCGTAAGTATCGACCGTTGGATGTTTCACTTTTTTAGATTCGCGAAGCAGTCGCTCAAATCGTCAAGTATGAAGAGACTCTCCTTGGCGAGGAGAGTTTCTTCACACAGGTCGCGTAAAAAAAAAAAAAATCCCGATTAGGGTTAATAACATTTTTTTTTACGCTATTTATTAGTGTTGTGTATCGGTAAAAAACTTATCGCGATAACACCGATACCGATAGTTATCGTTATCGAACGGTCAGCGGTCCCGATATATTTGTACTTTCTGTACTTTCTGTCCGGAATGCTTTCTGTCCGGTAAACTGAACGGAAATTTACGTGAAATGTACGGCTTTTTACGGGAAATGTACGGAATTTGACGAAAAAATACGTTGCACTTTGTAGTACTTTTTGGGCGGTTAACTGTACATAAATTTGACGGGAATGTACGGAATTGTACCGATAAACTGATTATCATGAAACGGTAAAAAGACGGCGGACTCAAAGTACAACGGATGCAGAATAACATTATGCGCGCGGCTAGAATCGAACGGACGACATTCAATGATAAAATAAGAGCGGACGGTCAGCGTGAGCGCCGACATCTCAGAATGGCTTTTTTGGCGGCTTTGGCCAAAAAAGTCGACGGATTGACACGTGGCAGGTTTTAAGTGGATCTCAAAAAAGAAAGGGACAAAGCCACGGCGTCGGATGTGGAAGGTACATCGCTTTAACTGGAGCCGTACTAAAGCCGTACATATATTATGCCGGCTACTGTCGGGGGAATAAGACGTACATATGAGTGTACATGCCGTACATTTATCTGTACGGTTCGTACAGTTATCGCCGATAGTTATCGTTATCGGCATTATCGCCGATAAGTAGCCGATATTATCGGCTACTTATCGGCGATAAGACCGATAGCGATATATTGTACCAATATATCGATTATCGGGTCCCCGAAAAATGGCCCATATCGGTTATCGGAAAATCCTTACCGATACACAACACTACTATTTATTCCTTTACTCTAAAAGCGATTGACGGTGTGCTGAACAAAAAGTTATAATTCGTAATGACGAATAACAACGACGATATGCAGTAAATCTTAAAGTGCCATACTGGCCGGTGTGTACGGTACACTATTGTACAGTACACCGCGAATCGTTATTAGCGTAATGAACTCTATATCAGCGCCCCCAAATTTTGATTCCAAAACCCGAAATAGAATTCATAATACTAAAGTTTCCTTTACGTTAATTACAGTTATAGAGAATTAGCGTTCATAATGATAATTTATGATATTATTGAATGGTGTGGTGTATGGACGTGTCAGTCCGTACAAAATGGCACTTTATTAAGTAAAAAAGTACGAAAAATTGATTAAAATAATTGTGTTCGCATATAAAACTGCGCTCATAATAAAATATAGGATAAGATCGTACCTATTTTAGTGTAAAAATATGTGTGACGTAATGATTATTCGCGCAGACACCCAAATTAGAGTTATAAAAAAATTAGAGTCAAAGGACGCAACAGTGTACGATTTATCAATTTTTTTACTTTTACCTATTTTACCGTGAAGATCGTGATGTCAGATCCGTCGTACCAAAAATAGAATTAAAGATCAATTAGAGTTAAACCTTTTTTTCAAAAAAAGTAAAAATCGTAATTAGTGTTAATAACCCAAATTAATTTTCAACACTAATAATTTCTCAACGATAATAACGATTCGCGGTGTATTGTACAAAACTGTCCAATATCTAGTGCGGCAAACATGGGAACGGTTGTAGTTATCGTTTCATATCGTATCGACAAGAAGAATGCTACAATAGTCAGCAATGGCAAGACTACGGTAATGTCCGAACAGTTCTAAGTCAACAAGTTAAATCACTTATTAGATCTACACCGTGAATCGGTTATAGTGTTAAAAAAATATTAGTGTAAAGAAACAAATAGTGTAAATAATTCTATTTTGGATTTAAGGGCTTAACGCAAACAAAACATTAACGTTATTTTTTCCACTTAACACTAAATTGGATGCCTATTCTCATAGTGAAAACGTTTTGTCTCTTTTCACATTATCGACGTTTGAACATGTGAGAACAGGTTCGCGTGATTTGTCAATGTCTTTATGATTAGGAATAAAACTTGAGTGCGTTTTTTCGTGTCGGCGCACTCACTTTCGCACGATGACGCCTTTATTTGATAGTCTTTCTGCACAAATGTACAAAAAAACTAGCAATTTAGTACGGACAAATACATTTCGTACATACCACTATTTCATAACCGCCCAAATTATAGTTCCAAATTGTACCGTTATTAACGTAGATAAAAAATTAGTATTGTTCATTATATTTAAGGTTCAAGGGTCAAAATTTGGGGGCGCAAATACAGTATTATTAACATTATAAGCGATTCACGATGTACGGTAACGACAAAAATTAATTGACAGTATTATCGCCAAATCAACGATAAACGATATGAAATATTAAATTTAATAGACACTATTATCGCCAACTCAACAATTTTTGATATAAACATATCATTACACTACACCGAGAGTGATTCTTAAAGTGATTCAAAAAATTTCAAAGGTTTTCCATGAATAAAAGTACGCATTTGTTTTTTTTTGTCCATTGCCATCTTATAAGGAATTTTTTTTGGTAAGGTCTGAAGGTTCAATGCCATTTCACTAAAAGGTGAAAAATATGTATGGGAGCGACTACTCCTCGCATTGACTACATCTCTCACCTTGCCTCTGATTCACTACTTCGCATTATTTCTCAAGGTGGCTCTAAGCTGACTGATAGGGAGCGGGAAGATATTTTCGGAGCGACGTTTTTTAACAACCGCGAAAGGTGTACAAACACATATTTCCCCATTTGAAAATCCTTCAACTCCAAAAGAGATTTTTTTTTTATTTTTTATTTTGGAAGGTTTAAAAACTCTTTGTCTTTTCATGGTGTCTAAACAAGAGCGGCAAATGTCTTCTTCACACAAACAACACATACTTATAAAGGCATTACATCTACCATGTAAAACAAAGATATGCAACGTACCATAACGTTCAAAAAATACAGTGCTTCGTGACAAATTGTGGACATTTATACTTATCACGGGCATTAGCGATGTATGCAATAGTCACATCTTCGATTAACAATTTTGTTGTTATGCATTGGGACACTTGAAAGTCATGTACGGAGAATATTCTTTACAATACCAAGTCAGTTTGCTAAGTTACACTTAATCAAGTACAAATGTTGAGAATCCTTCAGGCTATAGTGACACAGATATTTATCATCCACGTGTCACAATCGAAATTTGTGATTGAGGTTAGACCTCTTTTAGAGAAAAAAAATGGTTGTTTATTGAACTCCGTATGTTTTGTAGACTTTCATACCATTTCTTCTTGTTCGTCATACAAAAGATGCTTATTAGATACTGATCATGATATTCTAGACGTATATGCGTAAAGTTTAAACGTTGGATATTTTGTTTTTTTCAAAGACGCGGAACAATCCTGCAAACCACGCATGTGTCGATAGATTCCTCGTCAAGACACTAGTCACGCTGTAGATGTGTACCATTGGTTTACGTGAAATAACAAATAAATATCTACGATTAATACACTATAACTAGCTTGCAGTCGTACAAACCACGTTCTTTCTGCCACGGTGGATGCCACTCCATTGATTTGTTTATCAAAAGTACCCTCCTTTTATCAACAGTAACCTCCTTCGTTGAAAGTACCCTTTCTCAGTTTTCTAATAACCATACTTTAACACCGTAAAATGAACTATCTATTCAATTTTCATTTCAAATTTTAAACTTCAAATTTCGTAGCAAAATTTTCGAAGTTCAAAATTTAAAATCCAAAACTAATGTTACGTTTGCCACCATTAATCGTTGTCTGCATATATAAGAAAATAAAAATATATGATAATTAAAAACTAAACATCGTGTGCATTTTTATTCTAATTATCAAAATATTTATCTATATGTGTGTTATTTTATTTTGTTTTTGTACGCTATGATGTAGATATCTTTCCTAACTTAATATAGACAGTTCATGTCAACAAACTCTTAATGTAAAGATAAATTCCTTTGTCCTAAAAAGATATGGACAGAATTATGCCATTTTCAACAAAATTACCGAAAAATTTATGAATCCAATAAACCAAATTATATTATTTTCAAAAAAATGTCTGAAAAGGTATGAACCAAAATTCCAATCAATGACATAACGTAAACATTAAAGAAAAACGTATCAACAACAAAGATATGAAAATCAGGTAAGCATTAAAAAGATGCGTCAACCGAAAAAAACATAAATGTAACAAGAGTTTTAACATCAACAACAAAAACAAAAAGACAAAAAAAATGTGACACATTGTTGTTTCTTGTTTTATATTTTTTGTTGTTTTTATCTTTATCGTTTTGTTTATTTTAAAAATATTTTTTTATTTTTGTTTTAATGGTTGTTTTTGTTGTTTTTATTTTAAATATAGCGAATATGTTTTTCATTGTTTGTTTTGTTCATGTTTTTTAATAATATTATGTTATTGTATTTTATATACATATTTTGCTTTGATTTTATTAATTTTGATTTTAAATATTTTTTTGTTGTATTTTTGGTTTTTATGTAATGTAATATATATATATATATTTTTAATGTATTATATATGTTTTATTTTCATTACGTTTTATGATTTTCTTTTTTTTTTTGTCCTTGTTTATTTTTTTATCAACATTTTATTTTTGTTATATATATATTTGATTTATTATTTTATTTTTTTTTTTTTGTTAACATATTTTTATTGATTTGTTTTTTTGATTTAATTTAATCCAAAGTTTTGTGTATGTTTTTGATTTTGTTTTAACTGTTATATTATATTTTGAGTGTTTTTTTTTGTTTGTTTTTTTATTTCTGTTTTTGGTTTTATGTTTTTTTTTTTTTTTTTTTTGTTTTCTGGTTTTTCACGGACGATTAGTATACTTAGGTATTAAACTTAATACAAAATAAATTGTAAATAGCCAAATTTGTACCACAAAATGAATTGTAAATGGTCAAGTTCATAGTCCAGTCTAGGTCAAGTTTATATGATACCTCAAGTCAGGTTCATGTGATACCTCAGTATGACTGTGTTAGAGGCAATTATGGTTTTGAAGTGCAAGCTAAGATGTCGCTGACAATGTTAGAGCCAATTATGGTTTTGAAGTGCAAGCTAGATGTATTGACAAGAACACAATAGCAACACAACCAACAACAACACAACTTGGGATGCTAGTGGTGTTAGAGGCAATTACGGTCTCAGGTCAAGTTCATGAGATACCTTAGTATAGCCGTGTTAGAGCCAATTATGGTTTTGAAGTGCAAACTCATATGTCGCCAACAACAAAACAACTTTGAATGTTTTTTTTATTATACTTTTTGTTTTTCAGATTCTTATTATTGTTTTTTGATTTCTTTTTCTGGTTTTTTTAACCACATAGTTTTTTGTGTTATGTTTATTGATTTTTTATTTTTTTTATCACGTTATTTTTTGTTTTTAATTTTGTATTTATTTGTGTTTTCTGTTTTTTATTTTGTTTTTGTTTTGTTTATATTTGTGTTTTATGTCTTTTGTTTTTTTTTTTTTTTTTTTTTAGGTTTGGGTTGTGTAAAATAAAAAAAGAGAATCGGCAAAGGCAGCTTGACATCTCACTCCTCTGTAGTTTTTTGTTTTCCTATTTTTTTTTGTCATTTTTTTAGTTATCTTAGCTGGATAGCAAGAATAAACACGTATTATACGTAATATAAAATAAATTGTAAATAACCGAATTTTTACCACAAAATGAATTGTAAAATGCCAAAGTTTTGATCGAGTCCAAGTCAAGTTTATATGATATCTCAAGTCAGATTCATGTGATACCCCAGTATGGCCGTGTTAAAGCACCACAAACCAATTATGGTTTGGAAGTGCGAACCCAAATGTCGCCTTCATGTGATACCTCAATATGGTCGTGTTAGAGCAACACGAGCCAATTATGAGTTGGAAGTGCAAATTCAAATGTCGCCTTCATGTGATACCTCAATATGGCCGTGTTAGAGCACCACGAGCCAATTATGATTTGGAAGTGCAAACTCAAATGTCGCCTCTATGTGATACCTCAGAATAGCCGTGTTAGAGTAACATGAGCCAATTATGGTTTGGAAGTGCAAACTCAAATGTTGCCTTTATGTGATACCTCAGTATGGTCATGTTAGAGCAACATGGGCTAATTATGGTTTGGAAGTGCAAACACAAATGTCTCATTCATGTGATACCTCACTATGGTCATGTCAGAGCAACACGAACCAATTATGATTTGGAAGTGCAAACTCAAATGTCGCCTACAACAACACAACTTAGGATGGTCGTAATGTACTCTGCGTGGAGACTACGACGTTTTTACTTTGTGATTTATTAATTTGCACGTCATATTCAAGTAGAACCTATTGTTTTCTCAAAATATAAAATGTTTTTTTAATAAGTAATTATGAGTCGAGTAGTATATTTCGTTTTAATAACTATATATTATTTATTATACAATTAAAATAAAAATTTATTCTTGCCTTTATCATTTAATCGTCAACTAATTACAAACATGTTTAACTTTTTTTTTTTTTTTTTAACAAAATGTAAGTTTTTTTTTTTTTTTTTTTTAACAAAATGTAAGTATTTTTTTTTTCTATTTTTGCCTTCATAAAAATGCAAGAAAATTAGTAATAACCTCACAAATAGAGATTGATTGCGATGTAGCGGAAAATAAATGATAATGTGTTTTTTAAAAATGCAACAATATGTTTTAAGGTCCAATCAATTAATTTTATAATATATAAGTTGATATGACATACTGAAATTAGTTAACTTACAAAAAATATACGTTTAAATAAATAAAAAAAATAGAACATACCAACATATTTTATGAAAGATATAGTAAACAAATATAAAAAATGAAAGTTCTAACGGTTTAAAAAAATATAGTTTAACAATAAAAACATATGACATATAGAAATTAGTTTAACTTACAAAAAATATATATGTATATATAAAAAAAAAAAAGAAACATAACAACATATCTTAAAAGAAATATAGTAAACAAAAATAAAAAATAAAAGTTCCAACGACTTTAAAAAATATAGTTTAATAATAAAAATAGAATACTTATATCATTATTGCTTGTCTTCAAACGATCAAACTTATATTATAACCATTAACTTAATATATATTTAATATTTAAAAGCAAAATGTAACACACAACAACTATATTTTGTTTTATTATAGATAAACATATATTTGATGTAATATGTGTAAATTATATTTTCAATTCATACACTATATTCGACACTATATTTTCACAATTTGTTATAACACGTTAACTATTGTAAGAGTTGCATGTAAGTTATAATAATCACAAAAAATGTAAAATAGTGGTTGTTGTTCTGTCAACGTTATCCCAAACCTCATTTTAATTATTTACCAAAAAATTAGAGGTGTAACTTCGTGATTGTGCAATATCTTACTTAATAAAGTGAAAGAAAAAATGACTTCAATTTTTTATTTCATTAACATATTTTTTTCAAAGACAAATATTTATTATCAACAAAAAGATAATAAAAGACCGCGTGAAAATAACACTTAAAAAATAGTGTTATATTGAGCGATATGATGAGTTTGGAGGTAAATCGTGAGTTCAGTAAAACAAATTGCGATTTTAAAATATGTTTTACGATGAAACAATCAGTTGAGAATTGGAAACGTGTTACGGTTCGATATGTGTTCCAGTTCGATTTATGATTTCCGGTATTGTTGTGCATCGCAATAAATTTGAAGTTCGATATATCAAATATTGAACGATCAGAGGGTTTGATAAATCTCTTTAGGACCAACAAAAAACTATAGATATATATTTGGTGGGAAATGGGTGTCAGTACAGATTTGGTAAAAAAAAGAAGATTAAGGCGAAGATGGGGGCTTTGATTTAAAAAAAAAAAAAAGATCAAGGCGAAGATGGGGGCTTTGATTTTTTAGAGGGGGCTTTGATTTTTTTTTAATCCCACGTCAGAGGTTGGAATCAGATACCCAAAACTATACCAATCCGTAACCGACCGGATGCTTCACATTCGGGTGTAAAATTTTGGGGGCCAGATGGATTCAGCTGGGTGATAGAGAAAAAAACAAAAAATCGGGTACGGTCGTGTAAGCAAAAATTAAAAAAATGAAAAATTTTTAGGTATATTCTACTACAGTGCTTTACTGAACCTTGCAATGTTTTCACCCAAGAGGTCGTGTGGGTTTGTGGGTCAAAAAGCGGACGCGTCCACATCAATTCCTCTTCGTTTCATATTACGACGCGCCGCACCGGGCGACCGTTTTCCCACCCGCGCGTGTGAAAAACTAACCAACAAAAAAACACGAAACATTTACGTGCCCCGGTTTCTTTTTTCGAATTCGTGAACCCTTTTTTATTTTTGACTATACCTAAAATGGTTTTAACGAAACATTAAAACCATTTTTTTCATTCAAGTCATCCCAACAGTCATCTTTAAACCTAATTTTTATTTTTTTATTTTACTCTTCTTTATTCGCGTAACCCCCCCTGTTTCTGTTGAAATTAAAGCTTTGATCTCAGCAAATAATAGTGTGAGGAGGATTTTAGGACTTAGAATATTTTTGTCTATGTCAAATTGTAATACCTACCTTTATTAGTGTTATAGTAGCAAAGTATGTTGTACGTCTACAAAGAGACGCGTCGGTATCTAAGGCTTGTGCAAATATTATGGAAGTGCGCCGACATCAACGTACACGCGTTGATTATCGAACGAGCGGAATCACAAGATCGACAGGCGGAATTAAAAACTCGCATTTGAGAACAATTACCTGTACGGAATAACGAGTACCGTTGGTAACGAATCGAGTTGACGGACGAGATTCGTGCGGGGACCACAGGTGGCAAAGCACAACTGTACGCGCCCAAGTGGATCGTACTTTTGAACAACAATCGGGTGAACTATCACGACTGACGATGACTAAGCGAAACCAACATTAGTTATACGGTGTGGAATCTGAAAATATTTGAAACATATTGTTTTGTTTTTAGCCCATTAAAATTTAGTGTTTCGTCACTTAGATTACGACTAGCAAGAATTACGATTTTGAAAGTACCGTGAGTACATTGACGTACAATTTCGGTACCTTGTCATTTTGTAGTGCAGTACGATAGCGCCAGGTGTTAGTTGTTGATTAGTTAGTTAGATCAGACATACTCTCAGTGTATAAAGTTTAGGACTTAGAAAAAATGTATCATCCAGTTTTGAGAATATGGAAACTTAGAGGCAGTTTTTGGGAAACTTCCAGCTTCCATATCTTATGGTTTACTGCACTGTTTATGCTGCAATTTTGGGAATTGACAGTGTGCATGGACCTAATTGTATGCTGATTTTGGTTGTATTTGGAGTTATGAGTCTGATTGTGTAGTGTTCAAAAAACTGCGGTTTGGTAGGATTCTTGTTATCTTCTGTTGAAAAACATGTCTACTTTTACAACTACTGCTACAGCTCCACCTATACCGGTAGTCATAGAACAACAAGTTATGGGCATGTGTTCAAGAATTCCTATATTTAATGGGCAAAAATATGCTTACTGGGCGAATATGGTTGAGTCGTACTTCGAAACTGCAGATTTAATGGAGATTCTAGATGGATCACTTGATGAGTTTGATCCAACTTTGGCGAAAAAGAATTCACAGGCTCGAAATACTCTAAAATTATGTCTCTCGGAGGACCTGGTTATGTCACAAATCAAAATGAAGAAGGCGATTGATATTTGGAAATATATTAAGGTGTCTTATGAGAAGGCGAACGTTCAAGAAAAACTTCTGTTGGCAGGAAAGATCTGGGATTACAAATGCTCGAGGGAACCATGGCCTCGTATACTGATACCTTTTGAGCTCTTATTGATGCTCACGTTGTTTTGGTGGTACCTTTCCTGAATTTTAGCAAGGTGCTTTGGTCATTAGAGGTCTTCTTAGCAGTATGAAAGATGCATCTGTTGCACTTTAAAAACATGATAAAGCTAGCTGGACACTTCAGTTAGCTATTAATATTATTTTGGAAGAAGAGTCTACGTCAAAGGTTTTTAATGGAGAAAAGCAATTCGAGGCTTTTAACACATATTTTGAGAGGAAAGGTCGGTTTAACCAATTAAGAAATCAGTTTAATCAACCTACGAATCAGTTTAACTAGAATCATGGTCAGTTTAAACAATTTAATCAAGGACAAAATAGACAATCTTTGACCGCATATTTTTATTATTCGGAACGTGTTCATGGCTATAGATACAGTCCTAAACTGAGAAAGGCAAATGAAACTAGTCTATATAGGCCTGGTTGGCAGCATAGTCCATTCTAATTGGAAAGCAAGTTCAAACCAATTCTATGTTTTCTTCATCTGCTACTGAGGAGGATCAATCATTGAGTTTTAACGAACATGATGAATCGGAACTATTTGCTATGGCGGCAGCAATAGAGGGCTCATAGGATGCTGGATGGATCATGGACACGGGAGCATCGGCCCACATGTGCTAGAACAAGTCGATCTTCACTAATCTCAAGGCTACATCTGCAAGGAATATTTACTATGCATGTGGCATGAGTGTTCAAACTAATGTTCAAGGTGATATCTGTAGGAATTAATGGTACATTTTTAGTATTTTCTAGGTCTAAATAGAAATATAGAAAGAAGCCGAGGCAGTCTACCTCTAACTTCTCTCTCCAAACTCTCAAACTTGTCGCAGTCACTGAGAAATTGGAGAGGGAGCTAGAGCCATGGCTACCTAGGCTATCCAGAGGTTTACGGGAAATTTATATTAGTTAGGGTTTATTTATTTAAATAGTATGTGCCGGCGACAGGAATTGATCCTTGTACCTATCGGTCGGCAGACAGAAAGTAGCCAGTAGCCTTAGCCGTTAACTCTAGGAATAACATTAAGAAGTATATAGTTTGATAGTTATTTAAACATATAAACGTAGGATAAATCATTTAACTGTAATTGTTTACGGTATACATAGATCCGGTAATGTATAAGTACGGAATACGGTACGAGCAAGAAATCAATACCGCGCATTTATTTCTTAAGTGAAACGAATACCGCCCATGTATTTTTTACGGCTACGATTAAATTCGATTCTAATCAGACGATCTGAATTAGCGCCGAGATCGCGGAAGAAGATTTTGGCCGTTTGTGGCCATCGCCACTTCGGATGACGCGTGGCGTAATTACATTGGATCGTGAAATCTCCGGAGATTATGGCACCGAATCCGGATATGCCATGTGTCGACATTTAGGCCATGTTGTACAATGTCCGTACATAAAGTACACCGGCAACTGTACTTTTGCGTACGGAACTGTATTCTGATTGGTTCCGTACATCAGTAGATAGAGTCTGTGAGAGAGATAGGACTTAGAAAAATTAGGAGATAGGACCCTCTCTCCTAGAGAGCTTCTGTACAAAAGGTCAACTTTGACCCTCCATAACTTACTGCCTAGGGGAGCAAATTCAGAGATTCTTTTTGCTATCGACTCAGGGGAGTCTTGCCTTCACAAGGGTGCAGGTGGTCAGAGTGTTTGTCTGCCAGGGTGGCAGTTATTTTTGCTGAAACACAAAGGGGTCAGGGTTATCCTAGAGACTTCTTGGAAGCTGTCCACTCTGAGAACTTATGGAGGTCTTAGAGTTTCACGTTATGGGCCCACCCTCTAGGGTACCAATCTTTAATGGAATAGGTTTCATATACTGGGAAAGTATGATTATAGGAGCTTTATGCGAAAAAAGGTTTTGGGGGATAGGAGTGGACGGTTGGGGCGTCCATCAAGTCTTGGAATTCCTCCAGGGTTTGCAGGAAGCAGATTCACCAGAAAAGAGGATCCACCTTCAACAGAGGAAACAAAAGAAGGAGAGGTGGTGGACAAAGGAAAGGAGAAGGAGGCGACCACACCAATAACAACTGATTCGGCATTCATGTCACCTATTTCGAGGAACGAGGAGAATGATACTGAAACCTGGGACTTCAACAATATGGCGGCAAAGCACTTCATCCTACGCCATCTCACTCAAGGACTTGCATGTCCTCATTTGCACGTAGAAAGGGCATCCGATCATTGGATGGCTCTCATAGAGATGTACCGAAGTGGTACGATTCAGCAAAAACAGTTGGCTGATCAGAAAGTTAAGGAGTATATATACAAAGGGGGGAAGATGTTGGATTTTTGCAATGAGCTTGCTACACTCTTCATGGAGCTAGAGAGTGCGGGAAAAGATTTTAGTGAAAAAGGATAGGTTAACTGTTTACTGATGAAGTTACGTGATGAGTTCGAGAACATAGTGAACTGTGTGCAGGACTTGCCGGACTCAAGGTGGATATGGAACTCAGTGGTAGGGATGATTCTCGTTCGAGAGAATACAATTGAGATCGGAAGGGGAGGAAAGAGTGGCCAAGCCTTGGCAACAGCGACTGATTGGAGGAACAAGGATTCTCGAAAACCGGTCGGAAACTATGGGGTTAGGGAGCAGAAAAATCAAGCCGAGTAGTTCAAACCAAGGGCTCCCAAAGGTTTATGTCATTTTTGTAAGAAACCTGGGCACTATATGGCAGAGTGCACTAAGCTAACCGAGCTTCGGTTAAAGGAGGGGTAGACCGGTGGTACCCCGAGAGGAAAGAAAAAGGCCCTTGTCACACAGGTATTTGAGGCGGAATCCGAGGACGAGGACGATGAGCTCTTTTTAGATGAGGAGTTGGAGGCGAAAAATCAGGTCGAAATTCCACGAAGGCAGAAATGTGCTTACGGTGGATTCAAAGGTGAAGCAAGCTGGATTGTAGATTCAGGTGCCTCCATGCACATGTGTAAGGATAGGCACCTGTTCACTAAGATAAGAAAGATTCCCACCGTAGAGATAGAGTACGGGGATGGGAGGATAGTCACCACTACTCTTGTAGGATCGGTAGATCTGTAAGTGTTAGTAGAAGGAAAGACATCCATATTAACATTCTCCGATGTATTGTTTATTCCGGAGCTGAACAAAAACCTTATCTCTACATCTGTATTAGATGATAAGGGTTTTTTCACTAGCACTAGGGAAGGAGTCTTTACTGCTAGTTTTGAGGAGGATGTCTATTTCATTGTTGAGAAAGGTAGCCATGGGATGTTTAGGCTGATTTTAAATAATGAAACAAAGAAACTTTATCATGCTGGTGTTCATGATATTATGATGTGGCATAAGAGGCTTGGGCATGTGAATCTAGATAAGTTAAGAGAGATGAAAAAGATGGGAGTAGTGGAAGGGATTCAGATCAGTGAGAGTGATGATATAAGTGATTGTAGTGGATGTGCTCAAGGTATAGCACACAGATTTCCCTTTCCTAAATCAGCCACCTATAAGGGAGAAAAAATTCTAGATCTAGTACACACAGATATTTGGGGACCGGCTAAAGTGCCCTCACCGGGGGGGGAAGAGATTTATGATAACTATAATTGATGATTGGTCTCGGTATTCCCGAGTGTATTTTTTGAAAAACAAGTCAGAAGCTCAGGATTCTTTTAAGAGATAGAATTATTAAGAGTGGAGAGTAGAGGAAACACTTTAATTTGAAGGGTTGAGCCACGAGGGCAAGAGACCAAGCTAATGTTATGTGGACAGAAGCTTCTTCTAATTTAAAGTGTATCCTTCTGCGAGTGTTGTCCAATGTGGATGTGTATTTTCCAATGTGTGGAATGTGTGGTTGAAATTGTTTGTAGTAATGGGATTTTCAGAGAGGTAGGAAATCCCGTTACAGTTGAGTTGCATATGGATCGATAGAGAATTAAACGTCATGTCTAAATTTGAAAAAAAAATCGGACAAAAAAATATTTTTCTGTGAGTTTTGAGCGACTTTTCATTTAAATCGTCAGAGTCGGACGATCTGACGGTCGTCGATCGAAGAAACAATCTAAGAAGATCACATGAAAATCCCATAACACAACTTACGACAGGATTGTCGTCAGATTTGGACGATCGGACGGTCGCCGATCAAAGTAACGACTTAAGAAGATCACATGAAAAACCCATAACACAACTTACGATAAAGGCGCCGACAAAAGGCCTACAATAGAAACGCCTACTTTTGAACTATGCTTTAGACCATGTTTAATGGCCTTTTTTTTCAGATATGCGTTTTTAGTTTTACAAATTTCCAAATACGCACTATTTAAGTTAAAAATAGCTTGGTAAAAAACGTAGTTTGAACGAGGTTTAGTCGTTTCAACATCTTGTATTTAAACAAGCACTGGACGGTCGTTCCGAATGCCGCCAATCTTTTTTTAAGTCGAAGAAAAAATGAAGGGATTGCCCGATGGCCGTCCTATTCACCGTCCAAAAATATCCCACTAGTCAAAAAAGATACGTATAGCCTTTGAATTTCGTGTCCTCGTCAAATGATTTCGTGTCCGTTAAATTTCCTAAGGGGGTGTCCCCATGTTTTAAAGTATATACTTTTCTCTGTCTTTTTGCCCTTTTTTTCAGGGAACTTTGACAAAAACTTTAGCTGTACGAAAATATCAGTTTTACCAAAGTAGAGTGAACGTCAATTCATACTTTGAATGTACGGCGTGTTTGTCGTCATGTAAATGCATTTTGGCGTTTTCCCCTTTTCGACCCCCGGGCAAGAGAATCCAGCCCAAAAAAAAACTTCTTCCAAAATCACCTCGAGGGGGTGATTTTAGCTCAGGTACCGCCCAAACAGCGAATGAAAAACGAACCACGCACGCGCCACACGATTTGTAAAATTTTTGGACGAGGGAGAGTCCTCGCTATTTTGATCCGTGGCCGTCACGCGCTATGTACGGAAAAAAATTTGCAGGGGTCTAGGACTTCCACTTGCATTCATGGGTCCTTTGCATAATTTTTCGCCGTCGTCGCCTCTCCTCTCTCCCTATCACACTATCGAATGTATCTCACACTTTTCAAAATGATACACGATAATATTGATATAAATGAAAGATATTTTAAAAATATTTTTCTGACACTTTTTAGGTCTTTTTTAATGTCAAGTCAAGTGAGAAAAGTAGAAAAAACGAAATCGAAAAACCATGGCGGGAAGTTCTTGAATCCGTGACGTCGACGTTGTCACAAGTGAGCGTGACGTCACAATTTTACCAAACCCGAAACATCTACAATTTCTAGTGTTGGGTATCGGGTAGATTCATATCGCGATAATTTCGATATTCGATATATCGAATATCGATCGAGGATGATCCTCGATATATCGTACCGAGACCAACATAAATTATCGCGATATATATCGCGATATATAGTATTTTTTTAATATTTTATTTTTATTTTTTTATATAATATGTTATTTTAGCGAAAAAGTCAAATTGTCTAATACGCCACGTACGCCGGGATTTTTGTTCCGTGACTTAAAGGTAGACGCCGCAAAATGTAACCTACAAAAAAGTACTAATTCTGAAATTCTAATAATGAATTATTTGGGGT
Organism: Zygnema cylindricum; assembly: GCA_037447655.1. NCBI lineage: Eukaryota > Viridiplantae > Streptophyta > Zygnematophyceae > Zygnematales > Zygnemataceae > Zygnema > Zygnema cylindricum. Next base: position 148,434 of record JBBHKE010000344.1, on the reverse strand, counting down.
ATGGTTACACGAGGAGGACTGTAATAGTACGGACAACAAAATTTATGTATTACAGAGGTCTCGGGTACATCGCGTATCTTTTGTCAAAAAGTTTTACATACGTGTTCTGATATGAGTGGTTTCACGTAAGCTGACTACCAAATCTCAAAAATCATCGAATATCTGGAAACCGACCTTTTTCGTCTGGAAAATCGTACTTGCGTATGATGTACGTGTACTTCACAAGTGTACCTCGTCAATGTACCTCAGAGATGTCTTTCACTCTGCTGACTTTCAAGAAAAAACCGTATTTCTTTCCGGCAAAGATTTTATAGTCACTTTGTCCGAAGTCACGAGACTTTGAAAACCTGTGGGATTATATTTTTTTTTAGTTTCGATATATCGACGATACGATATATCGGCGATATATCGCGATTATTTGAAATTCGATATATCGAAGCCATATATCGATTATCGGGTACCTGAAATTTGATATATATCGAATATGTGCAATGGGTCCTCGATACGCAACACTACTAATAAGTATCCCGGTTTTCCTTTAGGATCTAGCTTCCAATTAGACCGATCAGTTTCTAGAATGAATACTTGACTGCCGAAAACCTTTAAGTGAGATAAGTCTGGTTTCCGGCCTGTCCATCTCTCATAAGGTGTTTGATCTTTTATAGCTGAAGTAAGAACTCTATTGTTGAGGTAATTAGCACAGTTCATTGCTTCTGCCCAAAACCTTTTTCCTATCTTCTTATCTGTCTTTTGGTGTTGAACCCCATCTTCCCTAAAAAAATCCTCAAACTGGTTAGAAGTATACTCTCCACCATTGTCACTCCTTATTCTCTTGATTCGAGTTTCATGAAGTTTTTCGCTCCATGCTTTATATTGTCTAAAACAATCCTGAGCTTCAGACTTGTTTTTCAAAAAATACACTCGCGAATACCGAGACCAATCATCAGTGATAGTCATCATAAATCTCTTCCCCCCCGGTGAGGGCACTTTAGCTGGTCCCCAAATATCTGTGTGTACTAGATCTAGAATTTTTTCTCCCTTATAGGTGGCTGTTTTAGGAAAGGGTAATTTCTGTGTTTTACCTTGAGCACATCCACTACAATCACTGATATTATCATTCTCACTAAACTTAATCCCTTCCACCACTCCCATCTTTTTCATCTCTCTTAACTTGTCTAGATTCACATGGCCAAGCCTCTTATGCCACATCATAATATCATGAACACCAACATAATAAAGTTTCTTATTTTCATTACTTAAAACCAGCCTGAACATCCGATGGCTACCTTTCTCAGCAATGAAATAGACATCCTCCTCAAAACTAGCAGTAAAGACTCCTTCCCTAGTGCTAGTAAACAAACCTTTATCATCTAATAAGGATGTAGAGATGAGGTTTTTGTTCATCTCCGGAATAAACAATACATCGGAGAATGTTACTATGGATGTCTTTCCTCCTACTAACACTTTCAAATCTACCGATCCTACAAGAGTAGTGGTGACTATCATTCCATCCCCGTACTCTATCTCTACGGTGGGAATATTTCTTATCTTAGTGAACAGGTACCTATCCTTACACATGTGTATGGAGGCACCTGAATCTACAATCCAGCCTGTTTCACCTTTCAATCCACCATAAGCACATTTCTGCCTTTGTGGTATTTCGACCTCGTTTTTCGCCTCCAACTCCTCATCCAAAAGGAGCTCATCGTCCTCGTCCTCGGATTCCGCCTCATGTACCTGTGTCACAAGGACCTTTTTCTTTCCTCTCGGGGTACGACCGGTCTGCCCCTCTTTTAACCGAAGCTTGGTTAGCTTAGTGCTGTCTGCCATATAGTGCCCAGGATTTTTACAAAAATGACATAAACCTTTGGGAGCCCTTGGTCCAAACTCGTCGGTCTGATTTTCTGCTCCCTCCCCCCATAGTTTCCGACCGGTGTTCGGGAATCCTTGTTCCTCCAATCGGTTGCAGTTGCCAAGGCTTGGCCACTCTTTCCTCCTCTTCGGATCTCAATCGTATTCTCCCGAACGAGAATCATCCCTACCAGTGAGTTCCATATCCACCTTGAGTCCGGCAAGTCCTGCACACGGTTGACTATGTTCTCGAACTCATCGGGTAACTTCATCAGTAAACAGTTAACCTTCCTTTTTCACTAAAATCTTTTCCCGCACTCTATAGCTCCATGAAGAGTGTAGCAAGCTCATTGCAAAAATCCAACATCTTCCCCCCTTTGTATACACACTCCTTAACTTTCTGATCAGCCAACTGTTGTTGCTGAATCGTACCACTTCGGTACATCTCTATGAGAGCCATCCAAAAATCGGATGCCCTTTCTACCTGCAAATGAGGACATGCAAGTCCTTGAGTGAGATGGCGTAGGATGAAGGGCTTTGCCGCCATATTGTTGAAGTCCCAGGTTTCAGTATCATTTCCTCGTTCCTCGGAATAGGTGACATAAATGCCGAACCAGTTGTTATTGGTGTGGTCGCCTCCTTCTCCTTTCCTTTGTCCACCACCTCTCCTTCTTTTGTTTCCTCTGTTGAAGGTGTATCCTCTTTTCTGGTGAATATGCTTCCTCCAAATTCTGGAGGAATTCCAAGACTTGATGGACGCCCCAACCGTCCACTCACTATCCCCCAAAACCTTTATTCGCATAAAGCTCCTATTATCATACTTTCCCAGTATATGAAACCATTTCCATTAAAGATTGGTACCCTAGAGGGTGGGCCCATATCCTGAAACTCTGAGACCTCCATAAGTTCTCAGAGTGGACAGCTTCTAAAAAGCCTCTAGGATAACCCTGACCCCTTTGTGTTTCAGCAAAAATAATCGCCACCCTGGAAGACAAAAACTCTGACGAACTTCACCCTGTGAAGAGAAGACTCCCTTGAGTCGATAGCAAAAAGAATCTTTGAATTTTCTCCCCTAAGCAGTAAGTTATAGAGGGTCAAAGTTGACCTTTTCTACAGAAGCTCTCTGGGAGAGAGGGTCCTATCTTCTAATTTTTCTAAGTCCTATCTCTCTCACAGACTTTATCTACTGATGTACGGAGCCAATCAGATTTCAGTTTCGTACACAAAATTACAGCTGCCGTGTACTTTATGTACGGCCATGTACGACATGGCCTAAATGTCGACACGTGGTATGTCCGGATTCGCTCCTTTAATCCTCGGAGATCCCGCGATCCAATGTCATTCCCTCACGTGTCATCCGATGTGGCGATAACCACAAACCGCCGAAATCCTCTTCCGCGATCTCGGCGTTAATTCTGGTCGTTCGATTAAATTCACATTTAATCGTAGTCGTAATAAATACTTGCGCGGTATTCGTTTCACTAAAGAATTAAATGCGCGGTATTGGTTTCTTATCCGTACCGAAATCCGTACTTTTACATTTACTGGATATATGTCTCCCGTAATCAGTTATAGTTAAATGAACTATCCTAGGTATAAATGTTTAAGTAATTATCAAACCATATAGAACATAACACTACTCTTAGAATTAACGGCTAAGGCTACGGGCTACTGGCTGTCTGCCGGCCGGCAGGTACCAAGATCACATCCTGTCGCCGGTACATATCTTTTAGTAAATTAAACCCCTAACTAAAATATATTTTACTGTAAACCTCTGGATAGCCTAGGTAGCCATGGCTTTAGCTCATTATCCAATTTCTCAATGACTACGACAAGTTTGAGAAGTTGGAGAGAGAAGTTAGAGATAGACTGCCTCGGCTTCTTTCTTATTTCTATTCAAACCTAGAAAATAATTTAAAAAGACCATTAATTTCTACAAGTTACAGTTTTGCAGAGATTCTATTGGACTAAGTGACTAGCTGAGTGTAAATCTTTAGGGGAGTGTTGAAATTAAAGCTTTGATCTCAGCAGATAATAGTGTGAGGAGGATTTTAGGACTTAGAATATTTTTTTCTAAGTCAAATTTTAATACTTACCTTTATTAGTGTTACAGTAGCAAAGTATGTTGTACGTCTACAAAGAGACGCGCCGGTATCTAAGGCTTGTGCAAATATTACGGAAGTGCGCCGACAACAACGTACACGCGTTGATTATCGAACGAGCGGAATCACAGGATCGGACGGGCGGAACTAAAAGCTCCCATTTGAGAACAATTACCTGTACGGAATTACGAGTACCGTTGGTAACGAATCGAGTTGACGAACGAGATTCGTGTGGGGACCACAAGTGACAAAGCACAACTGTATGCGCCCAAGTGGACCGTACTTCTGAACAACAATCGGGTGGACTGTCGCGACTGACGATGACTAAGGGAAACCAACATTAGTTATACGATGTCGAATCTGAAAATATTTGAAACACATTGTTTTGTTTTTTGCCTATTAAAATTTAGTGTTTCGTCACTTAGATTACGACTAACAGGAATTACGGTTTTGAAAGTACTGTGAGTACATTGACGTAGAATTCTGGTACCTTGTCATTTTGTAGTGTAGTACGATAGCGCCAGGTGTTAGTTGTTGATTAGTTAGTTAGTTCAGACATACTCTCACTGTATAAAGTTTAGGACTTAGAAAAAATATATCATCCACTTTTGAGAATATAGAAACTTAGAGGCGGTTTTTGGGAAACTTCCAACTTCTATATCTTATGGTTTACTTGACCGTTTATGTTGCAATTTTGGGAATTGACAGTGTGCATGGATCTAATTGTATGCTGATTTTGGTTGTATTTGGAGTTGTGAGTCTGATTGTGTAGTGTTCAAAAAACTGCTGTTTGGTAGGATTCTTGTTAGCTTCTGTTAAAAAACATGTCTACTTCTACAACTACTGCTGCAGCTCCACCTGTATCGGTAGTCATAGAACAACACTTTATACTAGTCGTTTCTTCCTTTTTTGCTCATTATTACCTTTTTTTTTGTCTTTATGGTTATCATCATTATTTTTTTTCTCGACGTTTCCTCTCACGGTGGTTGTTCACCTCTTTACCATTGTTCTCTATTTTTTTATTTGGTTGGTATCTCTCTCTCTCTCTCTCACACACAAATACAACAAAAAAAAAGCCTTAAAATCCCTAAAATATACATTGTTTTAACTTATATCTTGTTATAACATTGCTAATTCATTATGATTTTGTGATTTTGTGTTTCTTTTTTTTTTGTGTTTTATATCATAGTGCTATCAATTATGTTCCACGGAGAACCTTACCAATAGGGCCCAAACAAAGAGAGTCGAAGTAAAACACGTGGAATATTTTTTAAGGCTAAATAATCAATGCTAATAGTGGAACTATTGCTACTTCAAAGCCTAAGAGGAGAAGAGGACGTGAACATGATGTGTTTGGATTTAACGTTGGCGAAGCCGAAGATGGAAACAATGATGAACAAAGAAGGCGCACTTAGACGAGTAAGATGCAACTAGCTTTTTTTACTCCGAACACAAAAAAAACCAGATGAGAGGGAGTTTTTTGTCAAAAAGAAATTGTTAAAGATGAAACCATGATATAATAAACGCGTCACAGTTTCAATTTAAAAAGAGACTGTTAAAGATGAAACCATGATACGATAAACGCGGCGCATGTGCTAGTGGAAAGAATTAGACAAACTTGTAATCTCATTTTAAATGTTTACCATCGATATTGAGCAATTTCAAACAATCTTGTATGTTACGAATGTTTATTGGTTGAAGTTATTATTATTGTTTTCATTTGTTTTTTAATGAGAGGGATTTTTTTTTTTGTGATGTGTTTTTTTATATAGAAATGGTGGGTTGCGAGGAAAAGAAACTAAATGAAGAAAAAAACACTTTTTTGTGACCATAAAAAAAATAGAAGGGAGGAGTTTGGGAGGACATAGAAGAGAAACTACATGAAAGAGAGAGCACTTTTCCATATTATCCAAAAAATTGAAGGGAGGAGTTTGGGAGGCTATGAGCCGAGGTTTGATGAACCTTAGTTAGAGAATATATTGATTCAACAAGTGTTGGCAGATGATTTTTTTTTGGCCCATCGAAATCAAGTAACTTAGGCATTGGTTTACAACAAAATAATGCATTAAATTATAAATCATTATTAAAATATCAAGGTGTAGAATGCAAATGAACAAGGGGGGTGGGAAAGAGAGTGGAAACGAATAAAGGTTAAAGTTTGGTGCATAAAGAAAATTTGACTTTGCGTGATATAGGTTTATATTTTGTTTTGTTTTTTTTTTCCAAAAACCGGGTTTCCTAACTGCGATGTTGAAAGCACTGAAGTTTTTTCACAAAATGGAATGTACCATTTTGTGGATTACACAAGTAAATATCAGAAATACAGTTCAAATAGAATCTAATATGAAAAGAAACTCAAATAAAATCTATTATTGTCAAGCCAGTGCGCGTTGTCGGCACACCTTACACCCACAATTTCCGGGCCCTTTTTTACCCTGTAGAGTCACCAGTGTAAAGAGAAGGAAGTGCACCAAACTAGAAAATATGCTTGTATTTCCTTAACTGTGCACGACGCCCTTTATTATCCGTCTAACGGAGGCCGGACGACAAAGTTATTGCGCCTCAAAACTACAATTTTGTTACATGGGACCAGGTGCCACTAACCCTCGTGGGGGGTACATTGTGGAACGCCACGTATATTTTGAAATTCTATGGGCTCCATTGCCACACACAATTCGCAGATCAAAAGAAGCTAATCTAGATAGTGCCGACTCCAAGTTTATATAAACCCAAATGATTGACCCCTTGACAATCAGAACCCTATTACAACTTCACCCTTGTGAAATAAGACTTTCTGTGTGCTCAATTCTATCACATAATGCGAAGTTAGAATATGAGATTTGGACAAATTCACCCACTTTGACTTTCCCTTAGAAATACAGCCACCTAGGCAATAACTCTGACCAACTACACGCTTGTGTAGCATGGACTCCCTTGAGCCGGCAGCAAAAAGAATCACTAAAAATGGTTAAGTAAATTGATAATTGTGGCTGGCCAAAGTTTGCCTTTTATACAAGATGCCCTCTGGGAGAGGCGGCTACCTACCATAAATATTCTAAGTCTTTTCTCTCTTTAAGACTCTATCTACTAACGTACGGCACTAATCACTTTACTGTGCCGTACAGAAAAGTACAGGTGCAGTATACTTTCTATACAGCCATCGTACAATATGGCCGAAATATCAACACATGTCATATTCGTATTTGTTCCCGTAATCTTCGGAGTCGCCGCAATCCAATGTTGACGTGCCACGTGTCACTTGACGTGGCAATGACTGTAAAACACCAAAAGTACGTATTACGCGACCCCGGCGCCTATTGTGGCCGTCCGATCAAATTTGACTTTATTTATAGCCATTGAAAATAGACTTGCGGTATTTGTTTCGCGGTCGAAACAAATGCGCGGTATCCGTTTCATACAATACATAAAACCGTACTCTGTACTATCTATAACTGTATCTATGCACTACGTTTATATTTCCCGTTAAATGAACTAGTCTACGTGTAACTATTTAAGTATTTATCAAACCCCATACATGCTAGTACTAGCCCTAGACGAAACTGACAAAGCTACCGGCTCTCAGAATATTGACGGACGACAGGTATCAAGATAAAATCCTGGGTCCGTCAATATCCATTTTAGTAAACCTACCATTTATCTACAATTGTCTCTCTGGAGAGCTTAGGTGGCCATGGCTCTAGCTCCCTTTCCAGCCTTCAGTGACTACAACAAGTGTGGGGGCTTGGAGAAGGGAGTCAGAGGCAGACTGCCTCTGCTCTTTTTCTATCCTAATAAAGACCTAAAAAATACTCAAATATCAACATATTTTCGGATTGTCATCTAGATTTTGGTGTTAAATGTCAGTAGGGATTCAGTTTAAATCCAACTGATTTTCGGTCCATTAATTACATCAAGTCAAAGTTTGGCGTTTTCGTGTCATTTTCAATACTTTGTCTTATAATAATAGAACCGATTTTGACTTTCGGTCGCAGAATCTAGCGGCAGTCAAAAGTATAAATTATAGGCCCAAGTTTGGTACAGATTATTTTGTCTTATGTGAGTTGAATAGCTTTTGCTCTCCGCTCATTGGTTAATTGCAAAGCGGTTACCTTGTTGACCTAAAAATGGACAAAACTTTGATGTATAAGGCAGTTGGGTCCGAAGGAGACAAGTTTCTTTTTAGTAATGTCTCGTGAGAAAAAACCCTAAAATTCCAAACAAGCCTTCTTTTCGAGAATCTTTGTCTTAGATGTGTGTGTCTCTATTGCCATCTTGGTTTTGAATTTGTCTTTTGTGGGGATCGTAGTTCGAGCGGGTATTTGACACTATCCATATTTTAGGCAATTTTGACTTTTTGATGTTGAAACCAACAAAAGTCGTGTCGGTTCCGAGTTGCAAAAACCGAGGGGTGAAGGAGGACCTTACCTGGTTTCGGTGCCATCTGGAGAGATTTTGTCTTCTCTTTGTGTTAGAGGTTCTTTCCGAGGTATGTTGAGCTTGCTTTGCTATTTGTTGATATTTGTGTATTTTCTAGATCTATATTGGGATAGAAAAAGGTAGAGGCAGTCTGTCTCTAACTCCCTTCTCCAAGCTCCCACATTTGTCATAGTCACTGTAGGCTGAGAGGGAGCTAGTGCAACTCTGAGACCTCCATAGGTCCTCAGAGTAGGCAGCTCACACGAAGCCTCTAAGATAACCCTGACCCCTTTGTGTTTCGGCAAGAATAACTCCCACCCTGGCAGACAAAAACTCTGACCACCTTCACCTCTGTAAAGGCAAGACTCCCCTGATTCGATAGCAAAAAGAATCTCTAAATTTGCTCCACTGAGCAGTAAGTTATGGAGGGTCAAAGTTGACCTTTTGTACGGAAGCTCTCTGGGAGAGAGGGTCCTATCTACCAATTTTTTCTAAGTCCTATCTCTCTATAAAATTCTATCTATTGATGTACGGCACCAATCATATTACACTGCCGTACACAAAAGTACAGCTGCCTGTGTACTTTCTGTACGAATATTGTACGACATGGCCTAAATGTCAACACATGTCATATCCGGATTCGGTCTCGAAATCCTCGGAGATGCCGCGATCAAAAGTAATTGTGCCACGTGTCATCCGATATCGCGATGACCACAAACTGTTGAGATTCTCTTTCGCGATCTCGACATTATTCCCGGCCGTTTGATTGAATGCAGATTTCAATCGTAACCGTTATAAATACTAGCGCGATATTTGTTTCGTTTAAAGAAACAAATGCGCAATACTCGTTTCTTATCCGTAGTGTAATCTGTACTTTTACATAACTGGATCTACGTATCTCGAAAACAGGTGCCGGTAAATGAATTATCCTACGTGGTAACATTTAAATTCCTAACAAATCTTTCATTACGTAACTTTAGTCCTAGACTTAATGGATAAGTCTACCGGCTACCGGCGGCTATATCGGATGGTAGGTAAAAGGATCAAATCCTGGATTTGACATATCCCCTTTCAGTAAATAAACTACCTATCCGTAAATCAACTAATCTATTTCCCGTAAATCTTCGGATAGCATAGGCAGCCATGGCTCTGGCTTCCTCTCCAACTATCAGTGACTGCAACAAGTGAAGGAGTTGAAGAGAGGAGTTAGAGGTAGATTGCCTCGGCTTCTTTTCTACATTATATTTTAGACCTAGAAAATACTAAAAGAACCATCAATTTCTACAGCTAGAGTCATGGCTACCAAAGCTCTGTAGAGAGACAAATAGTAGGTTTGGTAGATTTACCACAAAAGATATTTGACGAACTCCAAATTTGATCCAGGTTCCTAATGTCCGTTATATCACTTACAGCCGGTAGCTTTATCCAATAGTGTATGACCAATGTTGAGATATATAGGGTACAATAGATATATAACGTAAATACGTAGAGAATACTATCAAAATGTGACCATTATGTTGTATTTGCCCAGATTTTAACCTGGGTCTGCAGACCACTAGTAGTCGTTCTCCTTTTCCGTTAAGACAAGGACAAGAGATAGACGTTTCTGGTTTGAAATTCAAATAGAACGTTAATGACGACGCTTTCATTTAATGGACCAAATTGACGTCAGTAGAATTTCAACGAACGTAAAAAAAGGACGACGGCCTTAGAAATTCAACAACCATAAAAAGATTTGCGCGTCGTCAAGATTGAACGGCTAATATTGCTAGCCGTATTTCAAACGTACGCCACGCGTGAGGTCCGGCTTGCCCGAATAGCTATTTTGGCGGCGCTTTGCGAAAATTGAGGAAAATGACATGTGGCACTATCCTATAGGATACTGAAGAAAAAAATGGTAGAATGGTGACGACTTATTTGCCACGTGGCAGACCGAGAGTGGTGCCACATAATTCCGTATATAAAGTACGGCAGCTATCGTACTTTATGATAATTCGAGTAGGTTCTTAGGACTTAGACATTTTTTGGAAGCCCTCTCTCCCATAAGCATTCTGTATAAACTCGCTGTATTTTTAACAGCCATAACTTAATGCTCAATGGAGCAAATTCATAGATTCTTTTTGCTGCGGACTCTGGGGAGTCCACGCTACACAGTGGTGTAGTCAGTTAGAGTTTTTGCTTGCTAGGGTGGCAGCATTTCTAAGGGAAAGTTAAAGTGGGGAATACTGTCCAAAACACATGTTCAAGCTTTGCATTCTGTGGTGGAACTGAGCACATCGAAAGTCTTCTTTCACAAGGGGTGAAGCTGTATTGGGGTTTTGACTGTGAAGGTGTCATTCATTTCAGTTTGTATCAACTTGGAGTCCGCACTATCTAGATAAGCTTCTTTGGATATGCGAATTCTGTGGGGGAATGGAACCCATGGAATTTCACTATCATCCTTAATATATCTTTTATTCTATTTTTTGGGGGAAGGTAATATTGTTAAATATGAACTAGCCAATTCTTTATATTTCTGTTATTTCCGCGTGGGAGTTCATTTTGGCCCTCTTTGGTTGTCCTTTAGGCTTCGGTTGCGTTTTAGTCGAAGTAGGCTGCTGGAATCTTTTGTACCGGAACAGTGGGTTTTGAGGGAGCATTTGTCGAACTTCCAGCTGATAAAAACAATAGTGAAAAAGCCACCCGTATCTCCTTGGATTTGAGGGGATAAGAGCTTTATTGTTTGGTATTTAATTTTTCGAGAGGAGATAGGGTTGCATCTCAAGTCAGGTCCACTTCCGTGTATCCATCACCTAATGGGAGGGGGAGAAGTCCTAGAGAAGGGAACTTCAGATATCAGATCCGAAGAGCAATGTAGGCAAGAGACGTTTGTATTGGAAGAAAGGTCTTAGATATCCGAGGAATCCGTCCCAATGGTGTCTGTCTTTGATTCTTCGGCTAAAGAACCATCAAGGGCACCCGCTCCTCCACCTCCCCCTAGCCTGACTCCCAAGCACTTCCCATCTTTGGCCGAGGCGGTCAAGTCCTTGGCAAAGGAGAGGAACAAGTCATCTCCTATTGCTTGCAGCAAAGTGTTGGCTCATAAGGAGCCATTCTCGGGTCACTTCCCATAAGTAGGTTTCCATACACTGTCTAAGGTTCCTAGGGCTGAAATCCCGATTGACCCTGATATTTTAGCAGATCCTCGTCGGCCTGGTTGAAAGGAACTCATTGCCCTTCATAATTGGCCTGAGTTTAAGGTAAAAAAAGAGTTAGTTCAAAGGGTAGCCCGCGCAGATCGAGCTCGGGTAGTCCGGCAGGTGGGAGGGGTATCAAAGATTTTGAGCAATTATTCAAAAAACAGATCTTCTCAGTCTGTTCCGGACCGACCCTGGAGGGTGCTAGCTTCACGCCCTAAGACAACTTAGTCCCAAATAGTACTACCAATAGGCACTCTTGAGGCCGAATAACTTTTCGGGCCCGTGTTGAAGAGGGCACCTGTAGGAACAGCTCTCACGTGTCGTAGAAGAGGAAGAGATTTGACCACCGTGATAGCAAAAGGAGGTTCACCCCGATTGTTAATGAGGAAACGTTCCCTCCTCCTTCAACAATCGCACCTAGGAAGCCTTCTTAAGCAACAGCAACTGTTCGGCATTCGAGAGGATTGTGGCAGAAAAGACCTACCGATGTAGAGGTCTTGGGTATGGGTATAGCGGATTTGACCAGGGTAGTCAACAAGCTTTAGAAACTGGTAAATATTTTGAAATCTCAGGGCCGGGCTACAGTAGGGGCTGGACCCATCACTATAAATTGGAAGGTCTTAGAGGTGGAAAGGAGGAATTTACGGGAATAGGAATTTAATGTTATTTGGGAAGCTCTGCGTAGGTCAGGTGGGCTTTTCAGCATGCAGATTCCCACTTCTCCCAGGACAACGCCGCATTTTGGAGCGCCAATTCAGGAAACAATTCCCACCTCAAGAACTCAGCCAGAGATTCCTCCCTCGGAAACTAGCGTAGATACTCCTCTTCAGCGAGAAGAGGGGAGATTCAAAAGGCCTAATGGGAAGGGTTTGGGTACAGATCTACACTCGAATTTGCAGCTGCTCCTCGGGAAGTACCCATCTTTGTCTTGGTGGAAATTTCCTACGCCGTGGAAGCTTTGGTGGAATAACGACCGAATGGAATGGTTCACATTCTCTTTAGACCATCCTCTACTCCTTCGTCACCTCCCAAACAATCTCATTATTTTCTCTATTCTCCTCCTCCACTTCCTTTCTCTCAGTTCACGGGACCTTCAGCTAACCCCAAGGACATTTTCGCAACACTCTCCGGGTTGGTGGTTGGACCCATTGTTACATCCGCCTGGCCTGAATCAAATATTCTTGCCTATATCCACCTCACCGTCGTTCCCCATCTTCCACCTCTTAATATCCACCTTTATTTCGATCGGGACGTACTACTAGAGGGCATACATCGTATCCTGTAACTCTAAGACCTCTATAGGTCCTCAGAGTAGGCAGCTCACACTAAGCCTTTAGGATAACCCTGACCCCTTTGTGTTTCAGCAAAAATAACTGCCACCATGGGAGAAAAAAACTCTGACCACCTTCAGCTCTATGAAGGTAACACTCCATGAGTCTATAGCAAAAAGAATCTCTGAATTTGCTCCCCTGAGGAGTAAATTATCGTGGGTCAAAGTTGACCTTTTTGAATAAAAACTCTTTGTGAGAGAGGGTCCTATCTACCAAATTTTCTAAGTCGTATCTCTCTCTAAAACTCTATCTATAAATGTACGGCACTTATCATATTAGTGTGTCGTACAGAAAGGTAGAAGTGCCAGTGTACTTCCTGTACGGACATTGTACGACATGGCCAAAAAGTAGACACATGTCATATCCGGATTCCTTCACGTAATCTTCGGAGATGCCGCGATCCAATGTCATTGCGCCACCTGTCATCCTTTGTGGCAATGACTGCAAACAGGCGAAATCCTCTTCTGCGATCTCGGCATCCTTTCCCGCCGTTCAATCGAAACCAGATTTCGATCGTAGCCGTTATATATACTTGCGCGGTATATGTTTTACTATTGAAACAAAATTCGCAGTATCTGTTTCTTCTCCGTACCGTACTCCGTACTTTTTATAACTGAGTATATGCATTCTGTATATAGTCATCGTTAAATGACTTTTTCCACATGTAATTGTTGTTCTTAATAAAGCTTTAGTCCTCTCTATGCCTCAGCTGTGAGGGAGAGAGAGCTGTTCAGGACTTAAGTTATTTTTGGTTGAGTTCGGTTCAGTACTTACCAAAATTAGTGTGAGAGTGAAGTTGGGAGTTCATGGTTCATTCACACTTGGGACACGCGTCGTCACTTGAGAGAAATGCGTGAGTATGTCCTCCGTGGACGTACGGAAATTTGGCAGGACCACGGGAATTCGTGAAGTCAATTCTACGGTTACAAATCCTCTAATCGGACGGTTGACAGCCGCCGCCAAAAAATACTGACGAGGCGAGACTAGATCACTATCACTTTATGTTGTCTGAAATTCGGTGTAAATATTTGGTAGAACATAATTTTGTATGTAGTGAATTAGTTGTTTAGTGTTGAGAATGTGGTTTATGACATACCTTCAGTACACAGGTATACTCACAGTATTTGTTGTGTTAGAATGTTAGATGTACGGCTGGAATGCCTCCGTGAGTATTTTCAAGGTCTGTATTGTAATATGAAAAATGTAGAGGCGGTCTACCTCTAACTCCCTTTACCAAGCCCCCACACTTGTTCTAGTCACTAAAGGCTGGGTAGGGTGATAGGGCCATGGCTGCCTAAAGATTTGTAGCAGACAGTTAGCAGAAAATAGATGGGTTTACTAAAAGTATTGACGGACCCAGGAATTGATCTTGGTACCTGCCGTCCGTCAATGTAGCCGTTAGCTTTGTCCGTTTAGTCTAGGACTAGTGCTAGGACATATAGGGTTTGATAATTATATAAATATGTACACGTAGACGAATTCATTTAACGACGCAAAAAGATCCTTAGTACATAGAAACAGTTTAGTGAAGTATGGTTTACGCGAAACTGATACCGCGCATTTATTTTCGACGGGTAAGAATGGATACCAGATTTAATCGACGGCCATGGTGCTAGCCGAGATTCCGGAATGGCCGCCTTGGCGTTTTCTGACGCCGCCACTCCGGATGACACGTGGAAATGCGCTGGAGGATTGCGGAATCTCCGGAGCGCAAGATAACAAGTTTGGGTGTGACATTTGTCACTCGTATGGTCTTGTCGTACAATTTCCGTACAGAAAGTACTCCGGCGCCTGTACTTTTATGTACGGTACAGTCCTGTGATTGGCGCCGTACTTCAGTAGAAGGGGTTTAGAGAGGGACTAGAACTTAGAATATTTCTGGTAGGTAGATGCCTCTCCAAGAGAGCACCTTGTATAAATGGCAAACTTTGGCCAACCATAACTATCAATTCAGTTGACCAAATTCAGTGATTCTTGTTGCTGCGGACTCAGGGGAGTCCACGCTACACAAGGGTGTAGTCGGTCAAAGTTTTTGCCTGCCTGGGTGGCTGCATTTCTAAGGGAAAGTCAAAGTGGGGAATGTTATCCTAAACTCATATTCTAACTTTGCATTCTGTAGTGAAACTGAGCACACAGAAAGTCTTATTTCACAGGGGTGAAGCTGTAATGGGGTTCTGATTGTCAAGGGGTTAATCATTTCGGTTTATATTAACTTGGAGTCGGCACTATCTAGATTAGCTTCCTTTGGACCTGCGAACTCTGTGTGGCAATGGAGCCCATAGAATTTCACGGTTGGAATGCCTCCGTACAGCTTAGTGTAGTTTCGGTGTATAGAAGTAGGACTTAGTGAATTTGATTTATTAGGAACAAATGATATGAAAACTGTACACTCAGTTTTATGTAATTTCATTTCTGCATATCTCATAGATCTCTGAGCGGAATTCATTGAAATTTTGTGTGTGTGTTTCTTTGTATGTTATCTACACTGTTAAATTTTCAAGACTATTGGGCCGTTTTTCTAAAAGATATATTCTATCAAAGTTTCTGTTCAGCCATAGGTATTTGTGGAAGCTTCCTCTTTTGATTTGTTATACGATGACTACTGCTGCATCTTTTTCATATTCAGTGCCAACAGTTGTCTCAGAACAACAGTAATTGTTTAGATAATTATCAAACCCTATATATCTCAATACTAGCTTTAGACTAAACAGATATAGCTACCGACTATCAAGAACCGTGACAAACGCTAGAAATCACGATCAAGTCCTGGGTGTGTCAAGTCCATTTTTGATAAATTAACCCATCTACTGCATGTCTTCCTCTGGATAACATAGGCAGCCATGGCTCTAACTTCCTCTCCAATTTCACTGACTATGACAAGTGTGGGAGTTGTAGTGAAGAGTTAGAGGCAGACTGCCTCGACTTCTTTTCTGCAATTCATTTTAGACCTAGAAAATACTAAAAAAAACCATTAATTTCTACACACCCCTTATTTTCTAGTCACCTTTTATTTTTAAACCACACTTCTCTTTGTAGAAAATTAGCTCAGGGGAGGGCACACGTTTGGTTATCATATATGCTACGATTTCATTATCAAGTCTATATTCTAAACTGATAATTCTGTCTTCTACCTTTTCCCTAATAAAGCTAAGTCTAATGTCCATATGTTTTGCTTTAATATGGTGTTTACGATTGGCACAAATGGCAATAGCTGCCTGATTGTCACAAAATACTTTCTGAACACCACTCTTAAGATGACCAAGTTCACCAAGCAAATACTTGACCCACATTAATTCTTTTACAGCAAAGCAATAGGCCAAGTACTTAGCCTCTATGGTGGACTGAGCAATGACCTTTTGCTGCTTGCTGCTCCAGCAGTAAGCCCCATCACCCACACAAATACATACCGAAACGTGCATCTTCTCATAGGAGCATCCCCATAGCTGGCATCACTCCAAGTGGTGATGTAGAAATTAATGGTCTTTTAAAGTATTTTCTAGGTCTGAATAGAAATAAGAAAGAAGCCGAGGCAGTCTACCTCTAACTTCTCTCTCCAAACTTTTCAAACTTGTCACAGTCACTGAGAAATTGGAGAACGAGCTAGAGCCATGGCTACCTAGGCTATCCAGAGGTTTACGGGAAAATATATTTTAGTTAGTGGTTTAATTTACTAAAAGATAAGTGTCGGCGACAGGATTTGATCCTGGTACCTGCCGGCCGGCAATCAGCCTGTAGCCCGTAGCCTTAGCCGTTAAGTCTAGGAGTACTGTTATGTACTATATGGTTTGATAATTACTTAAACATTTATACGTAGGATAGTTCATTTAACTATAACTGTTTACAGGAGACATATATCCAGTAAATGTAAAAGTAGGATTCCGGTACGGATAAGAAACCAATACCGCGCATTTAATTCTTTAGTGAAACAAATACCGCACATGTATTTATTACGGCTACGATTAAATGTGAATGTAATCGGATGGCCAGAATTAACGCCGAGATCGCGGAAGAGGATTTCGGCGGTTTGTGGTCATCGCCATATCGGATGACACGTGGCGGAATGACATTGGATCGCGGCATCTCCGAGGATTAAGGGAGCGAATCCGGACATACCACGTGTCGACATTTAGGCCATGTCGTACAATGGCCGTACATAAAGTACACAGGCAGCTGTACTTTTGTGTACAAAACTGAAATCTGATTGGCTCCGTACATCAGCAGATAGAGTATGTGAGAGAGATAGGACTTAGAAAAATTAGAAGATAAGACCCTCTCTCCCAAAGAGCTTCTGTACAAAAGGTCAACTTTGACCCTCTATAACTTACTGCTTAAGGGAGCAAATTCAAAGATTCTTTTTGCTATCGACTTAGGGGAGTCTTGTCTTCACAGGGGTGAAGTTGGTCTGAGTTTTTGTCTTCCACGGTGGCAGTTATTTTTTGCTGAAACACAAAGGGGTCAAGGTTATCATAGAGGCTTCTTGGAAGCTGTCCATTCTGAGGACTTATGGAGGTCTCAGAGTTTCAGGTTATGGGCCCACCATCTAGGGTACCAATCTTTAATGGAACTGGTTTTATATACTGGGAAAGTATGATGATAGTGTTAGATTTCCTAGAAATCCGAGATTCGGCATGTCCCACACTTGGGAAAATTGAGCCGGCCAGGGTTCGAACCTGGGACCTTTCACTTCAGCTGCGAACGCACTACCAATGTGCCACCAGCTCGTTGTTGAGACTGGCGGGTCCGTACCCATTTATTACGGGCGGCTCGAGTATGGATATTTCCATATTCTACCCCGTATTGGACCGGCTTCACGTGCCAATCCAACACCCCCCTTTCACGAGAAAGCCGGTCAAACCATCCGCAATCCCGCTGGCTCCGATACCATGTTAGATTTCCTAGAAATCCGGGATTCGGCATGTCCCACACTTGGGAAAATTGAGCCGGCCAGGGTTCGAACCTGGGACCTTTCACTTCAGCTGCGAACACACTACCACTGTGCCACCAGCTCGTTGTTGAGACTGGCGGGTCCGTACCCATTTATTACGGGCGGCTCGAGTATGGATATTTCCATATTCTACCCCGTATTGGACCGGCTTCACGTGCCAATCCAACAGATAGGAGCTCTATGCGAAAAAAGGTTTTGGGGGATAGTGAGTGGACGGTTGGGGCGTCCATCAAGTCTTGGAATTCCTCTAGAGTTTGGAGGAAGCAGATTCACCAGAAAAGAGGATCCACCTTCAACGAAGGAAACAAAAGAAGGAGAGGGGGTGGACAAAGGAAAGGAGAAGTAGGCGACCACACCAATAACAACTGGTTCGGCATTCATGTCACCTATTTCGAGGAACGAGGAGAATGATACTGAAACGTGGGACTTCAACAATATGGCAGCAAAACACTTCATCCTATGCCATCTCACTCAAAGACTTGCATGTCCTCATTTGCAGGTAGAAAGGGCATCCGATCTTTGGATGGCTCTCATAGAGATGTACCGAAGTGGTACGATTCAGCAACAACTGTTGGCTGATCAAAAAGTTAAGGAGTATGTATACAAAGGGGGAAGATGTTGGATTTTTGCAATGAGCTTGCTACACTCTTCATGGAGCTAGAGAGTGCGGGAAAAGATTTTAGTGAAAAAGAAAAGGTTAACTATTTACTGATGAAGTTACCCGATGAGTTCGAGAACATAGTCAATCGTGTGCAGGATTTGCCGGACCCAAGGTGGATATAGAACTCAGTGGTAGGGATGATTCTCGTTTGGGAGAATACGATTGAGATCCGAAGAGGAGGAAAGAGTGGCCAAGCCTTGGCAACTGCGACCGATTGGAGGAACAAGGATTCCCGGAAACCGGTCGGAAGTTATGGAGGGAGGGAGCAGGAAAATCAGACCGACGAGTTCGAACCAAGGGCTCCCAAAGGTTTATGTCATTTTTGTAAAAAACCTGGGCACTAT
Source organism: Zygnema cylindricum (assembly GCA_037447655.1). Lineage (NCBI taxonomy): Eukaryota > Viridiplantae > Streptophyta > Zygnematophyceae > Zygnematales > Zygnemataceae > Zygnema > Zygnema cylindricum. The sequence goes on along the minus strand of JBBHKE010000344.1, from coordinate 129,605 downwards.
ATGGCAGAGTGCACTAAGCCAACCGAGCTTCGGTTAAAAGAGGGGCAGACTGGTGGTACCCCGAGAGGAAAGAAAAAGGCCCTTGTGACACAGGTACATGAGGCGGAATCCGAGGACGAGGACGATGAGCTCCTTTTGGATGAGGAGTTGGAGGCGAAAAACGAGGTCGAAATACCACGAAGGTAGAAATGTCCTTACGGTGGATTGAAAGGTGAAGCAGGTTGGATTGTAGATTCAGGTGCCTCTATGCACATGTGTAAGGATAGGCACCTGTTCACTAAGATAAGAAATATTCCCATCGTAGAGATAGAGTACGGGGATGGAAGGATAGTCACCACTACTCTTGTAGGATCGGTAGATTTGAAAGTGTTAGTAGAAGGAAAGACATCCATAGTAACATTCTCCGATGTATTGTTTATTCCGGAGCTGAACAAAAACCTCATCTCTACATCCGTATTAGATGATAAGGGTTTTTTTACTAGCACTAGGGAAGGAGTCTTTACTGCCAGTTTTGAGGAGGATGTCTATTTCATTGCTGAGAAAGGTAGCCATGGGATGTTTAGGCTGGTTTTAAGTAATGAAAAGAAGGTACTTTATTATGCTGGTGTTCATGATATTATGATGTGGCATAAGAGGCTTGGGCATGTGAATCTAGACAAGTTAAGAGAGATGAAAAAGATGTGAGTGGTGGAAGAGATTAAGTTTAGTGAGAATGATAATATAAGTGATTGTAGTGGATGTGCTCAAGGTAAAACACACAGATTACCCTTTCGTAAAACAGCCACCTATAAGGGAGAAAAAATTCTAGATCTAGTACACACAGATTTTTGGGGACCACCTAAAGTGCCCTCACCGGGGGGGAAGAGATTTATGATGACTATCATTGATGATTGGTCTTGGTATTCCCGAGTATATTTTTTGAAAAACAAGTCCGAAGCTCAGGATTGTTTTAGACAATATAAAGCATAGAGCGAAAAATTTCATGAAACTCCAATCAAGAGAATAAGGAGTGACAATGGTGGAGAGTATACTTCTTACCAGTTTGAGGATTTTCCGAGGGAAGATGGGGTCCAACACCAAAAGACAATTCTAGAAATCCCGGAACAGAATGGGGTAGCTGAAAGGTTATATAGAACATTAAGTGATAGTGCTAGAAGTATGTTGTCAGATAAGAAGATAGGAAAAAGGTTTTGGGCAGAAGCAATGAACTGTGCTAATTACCTCAACAATAGAGTTCTTACTTCAGCTATAAAAGATCAAACACCTTATGAGAGATGGACAGGTTGGAAACCAGACTTATCTCATTTAAAGGTTTTTTGGCAATGAAGTATTCATTCTAGATACAGATCGGTCTAATTGGAAGATAGATCCTAAAGGGAAACCGGGATACTTATAAGGATATGATGAGGATGTTAAAGGATATATAGTTTATGATCTAAAAAGAAAAGATATAATCTTAGTAAAGCAACTAGTAGTTATGGATGAAGGAAAGTCTGTGGATCCTTTCAAATATACAAAGTCAGTAAAAATCAGATTTGAGTCAGAAAATTCCGATGACTTTGAGCTCCCTAACTATCCAGGTTTTAGAGAAGACATTCTTGCAGATACAAATCAGACCAAAAAGGACTCGGCTGTGAAACTCTAGTGACAACTCTACCCGAAGCAGAAGACGTGGTGGAAATTGATTCGGAATCAAGGGATAGGGGAGAAGCCGAGTTTGTTCGAAAGAATCCACGAGAACCATCTATTCCGGCCTCAGATTTTGAGGGGGGGAGGAGAAGTAGCAAAAGACTACAAGAAAAACAGGTTAATAACAAGGTAACTAAACTATCTCATCAAGATGAACCTCAAACTTATGGAGAGGCGATGACTTGTCCAGAAAGAAACCGGTGGAAGATAGCCATCAATGAGGAGATGGCCTCAATTATGGCAGCCGATACTTGGGAGCTAGTGGATTGTCCACCTAACCGAAAACCAATCGGTTGTAAGTGGGTTTTAAAATTAAAACTGAACCCAGATAACACAATCGAGCGCTACAAGGCCCGATTAGTGGCAAAGGGATTTACACAAAAAGAGGGAATTCACTACGCGGAAACCTTTGCCCCGGTGGTCAAATTTCCCTCCGTCCGCATACTTATCAGCTTAGCAGCAGCAGAAGACTAGAAGTGCACGAGATGGACATCAAGACAGCCTTTTTGCATGGAGAATTGGAAGTTGAGATCTTCATGCCACAACCCGAAGGGTTTGTGGAGGAAAGAGAGGAGAGTAAGGTATGCCGGCTGATTAAATCTCTTTATGGTTTGAAACAGGCGCCTCGACAGTGGAATAAGAAGCTTGATGAGTTTCTTACCGGTCTAAAATATATCCGGATCAGCTCAGATCACTCAATCTATGTTTTCGAAGATGAGGAAGGTTTTATATTTATTGCAATTTATGTTGATGATTTGCTTGTCTTAAGTAAATCAATGGAAAAAATTAATAAACTGAAAACCGATCTTAAGGGGAGATTTGAAATAAAGGATATGGGGGAAGCAAAATATATTTTGGGAATTCAAGTAGAGAGAGACCGAAAAAGAATATTATAAGATTGACTCAAGAGGAAGCAATAGGGAACATGCTTGAAAAATTTCAAATAGATAAAGCTAAAAGTTGTACAACTCCAATGGAGTTGAAGAAGGGAAGTGAGGGGAGTGAGGAAGAAGGAGTCATAGTCAAAAACAAGGAATTTTCTCCTGAAGAACAGAATTTCATGCAGACTATTCCTTACAGGCAAGTAGTGGGAAGTCTAATCTATTTTATGAATTGTACCCGGCCGGATTTAGCTGCAGCCGTAGGAGTGCTGAGTAGAAGTCTAAATGCTCCCACTAAGAGAGATTGGGAGGCAGCTAAGAGAGTCCTTAGATATTTGATAGGAACTAGGGATCTATGGTTGCATTTGGGTGGGGAGAATACTGACATCACTACTTGGAGTGATGCTAGTAGTGGTGATGCTCCGATGAGGAGATGCACTTCTGGATATGTATTATATGTGGGTGATTCGGCTTGCTGTTGGAGTAGCAAACAACAAAAAATTATTGCTCAGTCCACCATGGAGGCTGAGAATATGGCCTCTTGCTCTGCTGTAAAAGAATTGATGTGGGTCAAGTCTTTACTTGGTGAGCTTGGTCACCTTAAGAGTGGTGTGCAAAAAATATTTTGTGATAATCAGGTAGCATTCGCTATTTTTGCCAATCCTAAACATCATTTTAAAGCTAAACACATGGACATTAGACTCAGCTTTTTTAGAGAGAAAGTAGAAAACAAAATAATCAGCTTAGAGTACCGACCAGATAGTGAGATGGTAGTAGATATGATGACCAAACCTGTGCCTTCCCCTAAGCTAATTTTCTGTAAGGAAAAGTGTGGTCTGAAATTAAAGATTGACTAGAAAATAAGGGGAATGTAGAAATTAATGGTCTTTTTAAAGTATTTTCTAGGTCTGAAAAGAAATAAGAAAGAAGCCGAGGCAGTCTATCTCTAACTTCTCTCTCCAACTTCTCAAACTTGTCCCAGTCACTGAGAAATTGGAGAAGGAGCTAGAGCCATGGCTACCTAGGCTATCTAGAGGTTTACGGGAAAATATATTTTAGTTAGGGGTTTAATTTACTAAAAGATAAGTGCCGGCGACAGGATTTGATCCTGGTACGTGTTGGCCGGTAAACAACCGATAGCCGGTAGCCTTAGCCGTTAAGTCTAGGAGTAGTGATATGTACTATGTGGTTTGATAATTACTTAAACATTTATACGTAGGATAGTTCATTTAACTGTAATTTTTTACGGGAGACATATATCAAGTAAATGTATAAGTACGGATTCCGGTACGGATAAGAAACAAATACCGCGATTTAATTCTTTAGTGAAACGAATACCGCACATGTATTTATTACGGCAACGATTAAATGTGAATTTAATCGGACAGCCGGAATTAACGCCGAGATGGCGGAAGAGGATTTCGGCGGTTTGTGGTCATCGCCACAAATCGGATGACACGTGGCGGAATGACATTGGATCGCGACATCTCCGAGGATTAAAGGAGCGAATCCGGACATACCACGTGTCGACATTTAGGCCATGTTGTACAATCGCCGTACATAAAGTACACGGCAGCTGTACTTTTGTGTACGAAACTGAAATCTGATTGGCTCCGTACATCAGTAGATAGAGTCTGTGAGAGAGATAGGACTTAGAAAAATTAGAAGATAGGACCCTCTCTTCCAGAGAGCTTTTGTACAAAAGGTCAACTTTGACCCTCTATAACTTACTGCTCAGGGGAGCAAATTCAGAGATTATTTTTGCTATCGACTCAAGGGAGTATGGTCTTGACAGGGGTGAAGTTGGTCAGAGTTTTTGTTTGCCAGGGTGGCAGTTATTTTTGCTGAAATAGAAAGGGGTCAGGGTTATCCTAGACGCTTCTTGGAAGCTGTCCACTCTGAGGACTTATGGAGGTCTCAGAGTTTCAGATGTCATTATTGTTCCCACCTAAATGCAACCATAGATCTCTAGTCCGTATGAGGTATTTAAGGACTCTTTTAGCTGCCTCCCAATCTTTCTTAGTGGGAGCATTAAGACTCCTACCTAGTACTCTTATAGCTACGGCTATGTGAGGACGGATACTATTCATGAAATATATTAGGTTGCCCACTACTTGTCTATAAGGAATTGTCTGCATAAATTTTTTCTCTTCCAAGCCTACCTCATCATCCAAGATTATAACTCCCTCTTCCACACTCCCCTGACTTCCTTTCTTTAGTTCCATAGGAGTGGTACAACTATTAGCCTTCTCCATTTGGAATTTTTCTAACATGTTTCCAATGGCCTTCTTTTGAGTTAATCATATTATCTTTCTATCTCTGTCTCTCTCTAGTGAATTCCCAAAATATATCTTGCTTCTTTCATATCCTTCATCTCAAATCTTCCTTTTAGATCATTCTTCAACTTATTTATTTTATCCATAGATTCACTTAAAACAAACAAATTATCAACATAAATTGCAATAAAAATATTTTCTTCCTCATCTTCAAACACATAAATTGAGTGATCTAAGCCGAACTGAATATATCGCAAACCTGTAAAAAACTCATCGAGCTTCTTGTTCCATTCCCGCGGCGTCTGTTTCATCCGATACAAAGATTTGATCACTCGGCATTCCGTGCTCTTCTATTCTTGCTCGACAAATCCTTCAGGCTGTTGCATAAAAATCTCCTCTTCCAGCTCTCTATGTAGGAAGACCGTCTTGATGTCCATCTGATGAACTTCCATGTCTTCTGCTGCCGCCATATTGAGAAGTATCCCAACTGAGGGAAACCTGACGACCGCAGCAAAAGTTTCTTCGTAGTCAATTCCCTCTTCTGTGTAAATCCCTTCGCCACTAACCGAGCATTGTAGCGCTCAATGGTGTTATCCGGGTTGAGTTTCAGTTTAAATACACACTAACACGCGATTGGCTTTTATCAAGGGGACTGTCCATCAATCCCCACGTATTATGAAACTCTGTATGCTCTATTGCCCATAAAAATCGCAGATCCAAAAGAAGCTAATCTAGATAGTGCCGACTCCAAGTTAATATAAATCCAAATGACTAACCCCTTGACAATCAGAAACCCATTATAAATCCACCCCTGTGAAATAAGACTTTGTGTGTGCTCATTTCCACCACATAATGTAAAGTTAGAATATGAGTTTTGGACACATTGACCCACTTTGACTTTCCCTTAGAAATGCAGCCACCCTGGAAGGAAAAAACTCTGACCGACTACACCCGTGTGTAGCTTAGACTCTCCTGAGTTCGCAACAAAAAAAATCACTAAAAATGGTCAAGTAAATTGATAGTTATGAATGGTCAAAGATGACCTTTTGTACATGAGCTCTCTCGGAGAGAGGTTGCTACCTACTAAATTTTCTAAGTCCTATTCCCACTTTAAAACTCTATCTATTGACGTACGGCACCAATCAAATTACTGTATCGTACAGAAATGTATATGTGCCGATGTACTTTCTGTACAGCCATTGTACAACATAGCCAAAATGTCTACGTGTGTCAAATCGGGATTTGTTCCCGTAATCTTCGGAGTTGCCGAAATCCAATGTCATCACTCCAAGTGTCACCTGACGTGGCGATGACCGTAAAACGCCAAAAATACCTCTTCCGTGATCGCGGCGCCTATCGTGGCCGTCGGATCAAAACCGGTTATAAATCTAGCCGTTGAAATTAGACGCACGGTATTTGTTTCGCGGTCGAAACAAATGCGCGATATCCGTTTCATAAAATACAATGAAACCGTACTCCGTACTATCTAAAACTGTATCCAGGCACTACGTTATTATTCCTCGTTAAACGAATAAGTCTACGTGTTACTATATATATATTTATCAAACCCAATATACCCTAGCACTTGTCCTAAACCTAACACACAAAGCTAATGGCTACTATGACGGACCATAGGTACCAAGATCAATTTATGGAATCGTCAATAATTTTAATAGACCTATCTGTTTTTCTGCTACCTGTCTCTCTATAAAGCTTTAGGCAGCCATGGCTCTATCTCCCTACCCAGCCTTCAACGACTACAACAAGTGTGGGGGCTTGGAGAAGGGAGTTAGAGGCAGACTGCCCTCTACCTTTTTCCTATCATAATACACACCTAAAAAATACTCAAATATCAACACTCCCCTTATTTTCTAGTCTGTTTTCATTTCCACTCCCTTACACAAATAAACAAACACTCTCTCTCCCTTTTTTTTTTTTTTTTTTGCTTTTCTTTTCATAAAACTTTACGAAAATACTCTCGCATTTGAAACAGTGCTTTAGATGAACCGCAATAATAATTGCATCACACATTTTATTTAGCATCCCACTTTTCATAAATTCGAGCAAAGATTTTATCCACCTCATCTCTTTTCAATCCACACTAAACCCAATTTCCCTCTTGCTATTCAAACAACCAACCCCATCTCCAATCTGCAACACACACCCAGGTGCTAACCCTTTTACTAGCACACCTTCATAAATACCATCACTCCCTTCAGAGATGTCATACCCATTACCCCCAAAAATTAAACTTTTCTCACTCTCTCTTTTTAAACTTATTCCCAATAAATATTTCTCCTCCCTTAAACCTTTCAATAAATATTCTCCTTCTCGCCTATCCTTTAAAGCCCCTTCTAGTTTCACTTTTCCCATTTCCTCTGAATCCGTTGAAGTCTCCCTTTCCCACCATTTTTCGGTTTCCAAATTATTTATAAAATTATCCTCATTATTTTTATTTTTCCCTTTTTCAATTATGGATCCTAGATTTGACTTTCTCATTTCTTATTCATACTTTCTACACTCCTTGACATCCTCGTCATGTCTAACTCCCTCAAGTACCTCCCTTCCCTTTACTTCCGTTATATCCCAAAAGCACACTGTTGCTTTCGTGGAATTTTTGTGTGCTTTTTGTCGTGCATGTGTCTAATCGAACCAAAAAACATGCAACCCAACCAGCAGTACAAAATAGGTGGAACAAACGAGCAATAAATATCCTCAAGCAAAAGAATTATAATACAAAGCAAAAATGAATATGACAATGTGAAAAGGGAATAACGAGTGGAAAAAATAAAAGGTGGAAGGTGAGTGGGAAGCCGATAAAGAGATCCATTTATTTACTAAACCGATGGGTAGCCACTAGGCTCCACGGTCTAGGCGTGTTCCTTACAGGAGTTAGGTCTAGGATTTCGAATAAAGAAAACAAAACCTAAAAAATGCAAGAAGACAACAATAAAAATCTGCGGAGAATCCGAGATAACTAGATCCGGGCACGCCGATTGCAGAAAATAACAACAAGAAAACAAGCAAGGAAAATATGTGGAAAATCCGAAATAACGGAATCCTAACAAACAAGTAAAAATAGCAACAAGGAAATACAAGAAAGCAACATTAAAAATCTGCACAGAATCAGAGATAACCGGATTCCAACACAATAATAACGAATCGTGGAAAATGATAATAGAAAATCAAGGAATGGCAACAAGGGAAATGTGTAGAGAGTCCGAGATAACCGGATTCTAACAAACCACAAATAAACTTCAAAAAAGGCAACAAAAATTTCACAATAACAAATGAAACCCTAATTCACAAAAGGCATCCACAAAGGTTCACAAACAGCCTACGAAAGTAGGCAGAATCCACTCTAAAAGAGGTTGTTGAAGGGAAACCGTGCGGACTCTGGCCAAAACCGAGTGAATTAACTTGTAGGGCTTACAATGAAAGTATAATGAGTAAAGAGAAAAGCTAAGCGCTGAACAAACTAAGGCAAAAAAAGCCTTGCAGGGAAAAAATTGACAATTTGACTAAGGAAAAAGACAAGGGGAAAAGACAGAAAGATCTAAGTCATCTTCGACCAATTCCTGTACTCTCAAATTATGAGAGTACAAACCTAACGCAATCGCCTAAGTACTAACGAAATAGCCAAAGTACTAATTTTTGACATTTGCTAACTAACCAATCACGTGAGAGTATTTCACTGTACAATTTATGACTAGTTTGGGTCCTAGCCAATAAGCGACCAGAACCATATGCCTACGTTACAAAATTCACAATCCGCGGATTAAAACCCTTCCTAACTACATGTGAATGCGTGAACCTATATGGGTTCACGACTTGAAATACACCAATCAGCGTGCGTCGCCAACATTTTGAAATTGTACGTTGCGTCGCCAATGTTTCGAAATCGTACGCCGCGTCACTGACATCCCAAAGTCATACGTCGCGAAATAAGTGTCTCAAAATTGTACATCGCGTCACGCCAAAACCTGCGATGGAAATCAAAAGTACGGACGCCGCCGCTCGCGCGTAATTATATCTCTTTGATACCCGCGAGATTCCCAGCGTCGCTTCGATCGAAATAAATATATGAAATTGTCTGTCCCGTCACGCCAAAATCAACGACAGAAAACTTAAGTATGGACGTGAAATCGAAAATGAATCGTCATCGGGGAATTCCGGGAAATGAAAGTCGTACGGTCTAACTCGTCGCTGGCGGAAATTACGGTCAACGTAGGTATGTACCGACGGTCAAACTTGCAATGTACAGACATGCGAAACCATAATAACACCCAAATACAAATTAGTGTGGCGGCCGTTTATCCTAAAATCTAAATATTAACAAAGAAAGTGGCCAACGAGATGCGACATGACGGCTGTCGTGCATGTGTCGACCGGCCAACGTCAGCATGTGAACGACCGTACGGGCCATACCAGTAAACTGTGGCTTCATCTACGCCATGAAAGTGTTGTTTTGAAAACCTAGTTTCGTGCGTACGCCACGTTTTGTGCGCACGCGACGTTTCTTGCGTATGTTATTACCGGAAGTAATGTGGTTATACAAATGGAGGTTCAAATGGATTTGTGGATTGGGGGAGTAAATGTATGAGTAAAATTAAAGGGACGTGATAGAGTAATTGAGTGGCGCGGAATGCGTTAAGAAATGGACGGCGGATTGCGACGCGATCCGACGTAAAATATTCGAAGAGATTGAAATGGTACGTCGCACGTACGAAACATAATGCGACAGGTGGCATTTATGGAAAAGGTCTCGACGGTACAAATAATCTTATTTTACAGGAGTACTTAAAAGTGGTAGGCGTAATTTATGGCGAAGTACGTAATTGCGGTACGGACAAATTTGGATGGCTTGACGTCGTTTCGTCAAGTGGAATTTGGGATCACGTGGCGCGACATCGAGGGTGCCGAACAAGAGCGACGGACGGCGGACAAAGGCCGCCAGTATTTTGCAAGTAGTGGTGACGCGAAATCGCGTCAATCACACAATATCTATTTTTGGACGGCTCGGATTGTTTTACGAGGTTCGTGGAGTCTTGTTGACTTACACGCAATGACTCAGCATACGATTTTGTTGTCGGTGTAAATATTTGGTTAAACATTGTTTTGTCTTTTTGTGAATTAGTTATTAGTGTACTTTTACTCATTTTGACATACCTTGAAGTATTCGGGTATACTAACATTAATTGAGGTAGCAGGTAGGTAGCGTACGGCTGGTATGCCTCCGTACGTTCAGTAGTGAGCTCTAGTTTATATTTGTAGGACTTAGTCATTTTAAGACATAGGAACTTTCTGTACCAAAAACTGTTTATGGTGTTTTTGGTAATTTTATCTGAGTAATGCTCTCAGATCTGTTGGCATTATTAACTGAAATTTTGCATGTGTGTTCCTCCCAATATTTTATACATTGCTACAGATTTTCAGGCCTATTGTGTTCCTGGTCTGTGTTTTACTTCATTGTGAAGTTGGTCGGTTTTATCAAAGTTCTGGCAGACTGTTTTTATGCAACTTTGACCAGATGATGTGATCACTCTGTTTTTTATTTTTGTCTGAAACTTTTTGAGGTTAATATATAGCCTAGAAAATATCTGTTTTTATAGTTTCAGCTTGTTTTGTTATTTCTGTAGAATTCTGTGTTGATTCAAAGTAGGCTGTTTTTGGGTAGTCTGTGGTGCTTCCGAGGGTAAATCCATGGCTGAAAATGGCTATGGACAACAGAAAGCATCGAACTGTTCCCTCATCATAGCTGCCATAGTATCTTGCAGCTCTATCCTTTCTCTCTATCTACGGAAAATTCTAGGAGGAGTAGATTCTTTCTCGGTTTCGTTAGGTGGAGTGACCGGCTTGGCGGAACGGGCAGGAATACCCCCATTCTTGATTTGATTCTGATATGAGAACTCTGGGTTTTTAATACGGGATCGATGGGCATAATGTCCCATCTGCTGACAGTGAGTGTATATGGCCGTCTTATTTGGACACATGCGAGCCTCATACCTTGTTTCCCGACAACGAAAACATAATCTGTTTCCAGGGTTAAACGGTGGAGCTCCCATGGCAGGAACCTTCTGAGGCCTATTGTGAGGCCATGGGTTGCTTGGTGGGGGAAGTGGGGAAGCAAATTCCGATCGATCATGAGCTTCCCACCAACACGACTGCATCTCATATTCAACCGCATATTGGGCGGCCTGGTCAAAGGAAAATTTCAAGACGTATGTCTGCGTAAGATGACTTTGGATAAATCGTTTTGAGTGATCAGGAAACATTCCAACAAATTTTTGGACAGCTTCCGCATCAGACATTAAGTTCGGTAAGGCTTCTCGTAGCGTCTCCATACGGGCACATAAAGCGGGGGCGGTTTCACCTGGTTTACGTTCGAAATTCATCATTTCTTTCACTTGATCTGGATTTTGCATTCGATACTCCGCTTCTAGGAGATCGAACATGACAAAAAGGGAATCTCGCAACAGAATTGTCATCCCTAATCGTGCTAGGACAGCAGCACGTGCAGCCACAGCATATTGACGAGGAATTTTCGGGACAGCGGGAACTAGGACATTACCTTAGGCATCCAGGACCTTGGGAAAAGCGGCCTGAAACGGGATATCCACTTGTCGTATGACCTCTGGTGTGCCAACGAAAGGAGGGGAAAATTTTGTCATCGCGAATATAGTATTATACTTGCGTGAATATAGGGTGAGAGCCGAACCTCTGAGGTATCACCCGAGGAGAGAGAATGCTACACGAAGATCAAATTGATCTTGATAGCGAAATGCCAAATCGCGCATTTCGATATCATACAACCTACGGAAATGAGATAAGGACATTCTATCATTCATCCCTGAAAAGCACAATTCCATTTTGCTCATGGGGCCCTCCAAGGAGGAAGCCATGTCACTAACCGGCGTTTACGGACACCGAACCAAAATGAGACTAGGAAAAGACCAAAAAGAGAGGGAACCAGAAGTGGATTCCTCGAAACCTTTGTCATCAATTTCCTCTACAGATAGCGTAGACGAGATAGATGACAAAAAAGAGACGGGGGTGAGTCTTGATTGGACAGACGGTGTTCTCGATACCGGAATTCAAACTATAGGAGACTGAGGTAGACTTGCTAGATCCGTTTGGTCTACAAGTGATTGGCGGAAAACAATGCCACTACGAAGAGACCCGGGACGAAAATTAAGATTGTTCCAATCGGTAGGCATAAAAGGAAATTGGGAACCACGACGACGAGGTAATAAACACGATCTATCCGAAATGCAACAAGTGAGAACCACACCAAACACGTAGGCAACAATCTCAAATAGTCTCTAGCAAAGCCGCGATGGCGAGATCTAATCAAGAAGCCGCTTTAACCGAAACCTATGCCCTGCAAACGAGTGGGCAAGGCCAAAGGGCCAGAATTATAAAAGCTGAAAATTGCTAAACAAGCACCCGGAGATGCAAATCTAAAGCTCCACAGGCAGAAAATAGTTCTATCCAAGGCCACCAACGGCCAGATCTAACTAGAATATTCCACGCCAAACATACAACAAGAAAAACAAAAGGCCACTTACTACCAGATGGCAAGCATAGAAAGCGTGAATAATGCAGATGTTCAATACAATTGGGTCAGATTGATCCTAATCCACTCACGTACCCTCTAAGTGTTGTTCTACAACCACCGGTGTAGGTGGAGGAGCAGCAGTAGTAGTAGAAGTAGACATGATACACTCTCAGAAGCTATCAAAAATCCTTCCAAACAGCTTTTCTTAAGTGCTCACCAATTCTTATACAAGCATCCAAACCTCACAAAACTCTATCAGAATATAGAGTAGCATAAATAGTGATACCTCCCAAAGTTATAGCACAATTGACCTGATAACACTCAAGATATAATACTCAGAAGTTTCCCAAAAACTGTCTGCAGTTTTACTACTTGGAAGTCTGGATACATAATATGTTATGTGTCCTATGTCTTATACTTGTGTTGAACTGGCAACACCAGTGTACTTGAGAGGTACGTCAAACCACCAAGCTACCACTAATCTGTCAAGCTACCATTGAGCTATCACTAAGCTACCACTAGCTATCACTAAGCTACCACTGAGTTACCCACTAAGTTACCACTGAGTTCCCACTAAGTTGACTAGAATCGTATCTATCGCAGTTGCTCTATCCTGTACAGAATCACATTAAGAATATCAGACGTTGCGTTGTCCGTACGGACCATATCAAATATAATCATGGTTGCCTTGTCCTGTCTGTGTTGCAGCTTCGTTGCTGCGCTGCTCTGCTGTTGCGCTGCTCTGCTGTATAGCAGCTACATTGTTGTGTTGTATAGCAGCTGCGCTGCTCTGTCTCTATAGCAGCTGCACTGCTTTGTTTGTAAAGCAGCTGCGCTGCTCTGAGACTGAAAGCTTTCCAAAAAGACAACACTCCCCTAAAGCTTTAGACTCAGTATCGTGGCGCCGCTGCGGTGATAAACTAGCGCACCATCGCAGCATAACAATATAGCAATTACGAAGTCACCCAGTCCCACTACCTCACAATGGTGGATTTATCGCAGAGTGGCAGTATAGCAGTGCAACAATTCAACTATTCACATAATCCCACTGCGTCCCTACAATACTTCAGCTTACGAGCAGGAAGGGCTTTAGTGAGCATATCAGCAATCATTTTTGCATGTGGCAAATAACATAATTTAAGCACTCTAGAGAATACTTTTTCTCTTACAAAGTGTAATCGTACATCCATGTGGTTGCTTTTGAAGTGATGACTCGGGTTAGAAGCAATGGCAATGGCAGCCTGGTTATCACACCAGATCACTTGTGGACCAACTTGCATGTATCCTAGTTCTTGTAATATGGATTTTACCCATAAGACTTTTTTGAGGGCCAAGCTTGCTGCCATATATTCTGACTCCATTGTCGACTGTGCTGTAACCTTTTGAAGTTTGCTGCTCCAGCAGCAAGTACCGTTCCCAATTTGTAGAACGAATCCCGTGGTGAATTTTGGGCTTGGCATGTCGCCATAGCTTGCATCACTCCATGTTTGCAGCTTGACTTCTCCTCCGCCTAGAGTGAGTTTGAGATCTTTAGTTCCTGCCAAATATCTTAAGACTCTCCTTGCTGCATCAAGATCAGATTTTCTCGGATTTTCTAGACTCCTGCTCAGTACCCAGACTGCTGCAGCAATGTCAGGACGGGTACAGTTCATGAAATATATTAAGCTTCCCTTTATCTGTCTATAAGGTATTATTGTCATAGGATCATTCTCCCCTGACTCTAAATACTCGCTTAGAATGACACCTGGTTCTGTCTCTTTTCCCTCTAACTTCTGCCGAAACTCCATTGGAGTTAAACATCCTTTTGCCCCCCGCATTCCGTACACATCTAACATGTTTTCAATAGCCTCTTCTTGAGTCAATTTTATTATTTTCTTATTTCTGTCCCTCTCTATTTGGATATCATGATATATTTTGCCTCACCGAGGTCTTTCATCACGAACCGTGAGTTTAGTGCAGTTTTGATTTTGTTAATTTCATCCATTGATTTGCTAATTAATAGCAAATCATCTACATATACTGCTATATACACTATCCCATTTTCACCCTTTAGAAGGCAGACAGAGTGATCAGAACTTATCCTTTGAAATCCTAGACTAGTCAATAATTCATCAAGCTTTATATTCCACTGTCTGGGGGCCTGTTTTAGGTCGTACAAAGATTTTAGCAACTTGCATACTAGGTGCTCTTTTCCTGGTTCCACATACTTTTCAGGCTGCTGCATGTAAATGGTCTCTTCTAGTTCTCCATGCAAAAAGGCCGTTTTTACATCCATCTGATGGATTTCCATATCTTATATATCAGCGAGGGACAGCAAAATCCTAACTGTTGGAAATCTTACAACCGGAGAAAATGTTTTTTCAAAATCGATTCCTTCCTTTTGATTGTACCCCTTTGCCACAAGTCTGGCCTTATAACGTTCAATGGTGTTATCGCGATTTAACTTCACCTTGAATACCCATTTGTTGCCGATCGCTTTTCGGTCCGGAGGAAGGTCCACAAGCTCCCATGTTTGAGCCTCCATAATCGACTTCATTTCGTCGTTTGCCGCCTCAATCTACTGATTCCGCTCTGGTGATGAGAAGGTTTCTTGGATGGTCAAGGGCTCCCCTGAGACTGCCGAGTAGGCAAAGTGAGAGCTTGCTTGCAGGCGGCTGCTTGATCTTCTTCCCCCTGGAAATGTTGAGGCTGAGATCGTCGGATGTCGCGCATTGCGCTGATTCCGCTGGTTGCGATCCCTGTCTTGCTGATTGCGCTGGTTGCGATCCGTGTGTATTGACTGATCTTGGTCCGTCTGGACCTGAAGTTGGTGAGGAAGTTGGAGAGAGTCTATTGCCGGAGTCATTTCCATAGTTTGTGGAATCTGCGGGACAATTTCCTGCATGCAATCTAAGATGACATACTCCTGTACTTTTTGGTGCTTTTGCTGCTCTGTCATTTGAAATATATTTATGGAGTCTAGTTCATCTTTAACAATGATGTTTCTAGCTACAACTATTTTCTGCCTTTAAAACACAAAGACTCTATAACATTTTGAGTGATCATCATATCCTAACAGAATACCTGGTAATCCCTTCGGTTCCATTTTCCATCTATCTGTATACGTATCCAATACAAAGCATTGACTACAAAAGACCTTGAAATGGCTAACATGTGGTTTGCTACCTGTCCAGATTTCGTAGGGAGTTATTTCTACCGATCTTGATCCTATCCTATTTTTAATATAAACTGCACAATTTAGAGCCTCAGCCCAGAATTTCGGATCCACAGTTTTATCTGCGAGCATAGACCTAGAGCTTTCCGTGAGAGTTCTATTCAGTCTTTCCGACACCCCATTTTGTTCCGGTGAATAGGGAACAGTCAATAGATGACTAATGCCTTCCTCGAGTAAAAAGGTTTCAAATTCTTTCGATGTAAATTCACCACCATTGTTCGATTTGAGCTGCAAAATAGATGAATTATGAAGTTTTTCAGCCCATGCTTTATAGTGTTTGAAGTGACCAAACACTTCACTCTTCTCCTTCATGAAGTAAGCTTTTGTAAACCTGGAGAAATCATCTGTGAAGGTGACCATATATTTCATCCCTCCAGCAGATGGAACCTTCGCCGGACCAAAGACATCCGAATGAATTTGTTGTAAAAGTTTCGTTGATCGATGCTCGGAATCCTTAGGAAATGGCAATCTGTGGATTTTGACTAAAGCACAACCTTCGCAAGTTTTGACCGGCCCATCTGTGATTGATACACCATCTATTTTTCTAGCAATGGCCATTTTCCTCAAACTATCATAAATAACATGGCCTAATCTTTTATGCCACAACTCATCTGAGTGCAAAACATCGGAGTACAAAACATCATTTTCCTTTGTATTAGCCATATCCATGCGATACATCTTGCTACTATCTCTAGTACCTGTAACCGCAACCTTGCCATTTTTGCTAACAACCTGCTGACCATTTTTCAAATTAACCTCAAAGCCTTTGCTCTCTACCAACAACGTAGAAAACAAATTTTTCTTAAAGTCAGGCACAAATAAGACATTGTGAAGAGTCCTTTAAATTGCTTTTCCTTCTACATCAACTAGTAAGGACACATCACCCACAACACGAGTTTGGACACTCATTCCACAAGCATAATAAATATTTTTCTCCGGCGTTGCTTTCAGATTTTTGAAGATGGTTTTGTTCCAGCACATGTGGGCTGACGCTTCTGTATCCATTATCCATCCGGGGTCCTTGGCGCCCTCCATTGCAGCCGCCATAGCGAATAGATCCGTATCTTCCTCCGTAGAAACCGTCAAAGTCTCGTCTTGGAGAGATGAAGAAGTTGAAAATAGTGCATTACCATGAGGTGTAGTCCCCAAGAAGCCTTTGTAAAACTGGCTTTGTTGCCATCTCGGCCGGTATAAACGTGTATCGTTAGCTTTTTTACGCTTAGGACAAAATTTGTATCCATGACCTCTCTCACTACAATAAAAGCATGCATTGTTGGATTGTCTATTTCCACTTTGATTAAAATGTGTGAACGGATTAAACTGATTCTTGAAACTCTGAGACCTCCATAAGTCCTCAGAGTGGACAGCTTCCAAGAAGCCTCTAGGATAATCCTGACCCCTTTGTGTTTAAGCAAAAATAACTGCCACCCTGGCAGACAAAAACTCTGACCACCTTCACCCCTGTGAAGGCAAGACTCCCCTGAGTCGATAGCAAAAAGAATCTTTGAATTTGCTCCCCTGAGCAGTAAGTTATGGAGGGTCAAAGTTGACCTTTTGTACAAAAGCTCTCTGGGAGAGAGGTTCCTATCTTCTAATTTTTCTAAGTCCTATCTCTCTCACAGACTCTATCTACTGATGTACGGAACCAATCAGAATACAGTTCCGTACGCAAAAGTACAACTGCCGGTGTACTTTATGTACGGACATTGTACGACATGGCCTAAATGTCCACACGTGGAATATCCGGATTCGCTCCTTTAATCCTCGGAGATGCCGCGCTCCAATGTAACATCGCCACGTGTCATCTGATGTGGCGATGCCCACAAACCGCCGAATTCTTCTTCCGCGATCTCGGCGCTAATTCCGGCCGTCCGATTAAACTCGCATTTGATCGTAGCCGTAATAAATACATGCGCGATATTTATTTCGCTTACGAAATCAATGCGCGGTATTAATTTCTTATCCGTACCGCAATTCGTACTTTTACACTACCATATCTATGTATCCCGTTAACAGTTATAGTTAAATGATTTATCCTACGTGTACATGTTTAAATCATTATCGTACTATACTATGTAACACTACTTCTAGACTTAACGGCTAAGGCTACCGGCTATCTACTCTCTGACGGCCGGCAGGTACAAGGATCAAACTTGTCGCCAGCACATACGTTTTAGTAATTAATCCCTTGAATAATATAATTTTCCTGTAAACCTCAGGATAGCCTAGGTAGCCATGGCTCTAGCTTCCTCTCCAATTTCTCAGTGACTGCGACAAGTTTGAGAGTTGGAGAGAGAAGTTAGAGGTAGACTACCTCGGCTTCTTTATTTCTATTCAGACCTAAAATATACTTAAAAACCATTAATTTCTACACTCCCCTTATTTTCTAGTTAATCTTTAATTTCAGACCACACTTCTCCCTGCAGAAAATTAGCTTAGGGGAAGGCACAGGTTTGGTCATCATATCTGTTACCATCTAACTATCTGGTCGGTACTCTAAACTGATTATTTTATTTTCTACTTTCTCTTTAACAAAGCTGAGTCTAATGTCCATATGTTTAGCTTTAAAATGATGTTTAGGATTGGCAAAAATAGCAATTGCTGCCTGATTATCACAAAATATTTTCTGCACACAACTCTTAAGATGACCAAGTTCACCAAGTAAAGACTTGACCCATATAAATTCTTTTACAGCAGAGCAAGAGGCCATATACTCAGCCTCCATGGTGGACTAAGCAATGACCTTTTGCTGTTTGCTACTCCAACATCAAGCCCCATCACCCACATATAATACATATCCAGAAGTGCATCTCCTCATCGAAGCATCACCATAACTAGCATCACTCCAAGTAGTGATGTCAGTATTCTCCCCACCCAAATGCAACCATAGATCCATAGTTCCTATCAAGTATCTAAGAACTCTCTTAGCTGCCTCCCAATCTTTCTTAGTGGGAGCATTTAGACTTCTACTCAGCACTCCTACAGCTGCAGCTAAATCCGGCCAGGTACAATTCATAAAATATATTAGACTTCCCACTACTTGCCTGTAAGGAATAGTCTGCATGAACTTCTGATCTTTAGGAGATAATTCCTCGTCTAAGAATATGACTCCTCCTTCCTCACTCCCCTCACTTCCCTTTTTCAACTCCATTGGAGTTGTACAACTATTAGCTTTATCCATTTGAAATTTTTCAAGCATGTTCCTTATTGCTTCCTTTTGAGTCAATCTTATAATTTTTCTTTTTCGGTCTCTCTCTACTTGAATTCCCAAAATATATTTTGCTTCCCCCATATCCTTCATTTCAAATCTCCCCTTAAGATCGGTTTTTAGTTTATTAATTTTTTCCATTGATTTACTTAAAACAAGCAAATCATCAACATAAATTGCAATAAATATAAAACAATCCTCATCTTCGAAAACATAGATTGAGTGATCTGAGCTGATTCGAATATATCCTAGACCGGTAAGAAACTCATCAAGCTTCTTATTCCAGTGTCGAGGCGCCTGTTTCAAACCATAAAGAGATTTAATCAGCCAGCATACCTTACTCTCCTCTCTTTCCTCCACAAACCCTTCGGGTTGTCGCATGAAGATCTCCTCTTCCAATTCTCAATGCAAAATGGCTATCTTGATGTCCATCTGGTGCACTTCTATGTCTTCGGCTGCTGCCAAGCTAAGAAGTATTCGGACGAAGGGAAATATGACCACCGGGGCAAAGGTTTCCTCGTAGTCAATTCCATCTTTTTGTGTAAATCCCTTTGCCACTAATCGGGCCTTGTAGCGCTCGATTGTGTTATCTGGGTTCAGTTTTAATTTGAAAACCCACTTACAACCGATTGGTTTTCGGTTAGGTGGACAATCCACCAGCTCCCAAGTATCGGCTGCCATAATTGAGGTCATGTCTTCATTGATGGCTGTCTTCCACCGGTTTCTTTCTGGACAAGTCATTGCCTCTCCATAATTTGAGGTTCATCTTGATGAGATAGTTTAGTTACATTGTTATTAACCTGTTTTTCTTGCAGTCTTTTACTACTTCTTCTTCCCCCTCAAAATCTGAGGCCGGAATAGATGGTTCTCGTGGATTCTTTCGAACAAACTCGGCTTCTCCCCTATCCCTTGATTCCGAATCAATTTCCACCACTTTTTCCGCTTCGGGTAGAGTTCTCACTGGAGTTTCCATAGCCGAGTCCTTTTTGGTCTGATTTGTATCTTCAAGAATGTCATCTTCTCTAAAACCCGGATAGTTAGGGAGCTCAAAGTCATCGGAATTTTCTGACTCAAATCTGATTTTTACTGACTTCGTATATTTGAAGGGATCCACAGACTTTCCTTCATCCATAACTACTACATGTTTTACTAAGATTATATCTTCCCTTTTTAGATAATAAACTCTATATCCTTTAACATCTTCATCATATCCTAATAAGTATCCCGGTTTTCCTTTAGGATCTAGCTTCCAATTAGACCGATCTGTAACTAGACTAAATACTTGATTGCCGAAAACCTTTAAGTGAGATATGTCTGGTTTGCGGCCTGTCCATCTCTCATAAGGTGTTTGATCTTTTATAGTTGAAGTATGAACTCTATTCTTGAGATAATTAGCACAGTTCATTGCTTCTGCCCAAATTCTTTTTCCTATCGTTTTATCTGACAACATACTTCTAGCACTATCACTTAGTGTTCTATTTAACCTTTCAGCTACCCCATTTTGTTCCGGATTTTCTGGAACTGTCTTTTGGTGTTGGACCCCATCTTCCCTCAGAAAAACCTCAAACTCGTTAGAAGTATACTCTCCACCATTGTCACTCCTTACTCTCTAGATTGGAGTTTCATGGAGTTTTTTCCTCCATGCTTTATATTGTCTAAAACAATCCTCAGCTTCTAACTTGTTTTTCAAAAAATACACCCGGGAATACCGAGACCAATCATCAGTTATAGTCATTATAAATCTCTTCCCCCTGGTGAGGGCACTCTAGCCGGTCCCCAAATATCTGTGTGTACTAGATCTAGAAGTTTTTCTCCCTGATAGGTGGCTGATTTAGGAAAGGGTAATCTGTGTGCTTTACCTTGAGCACACCCACTACAATCACTTATATCATCACTCTCACTGAACTGAATCCCTTCCACCACTCCCATCTTTTTCATCTCTCTTAACTTATCTAGATTCACATGCCCAAGCCTCTTATGCCACATCATAATATCATGAACACCAGCATAATAAAGTTTCTTCGTTTCATTACTTAAGATCAGCCTAAACATCCCATGGCTACCTTTCTCAGCAATGAAATAGACATCCTCCTCAAAACTAGCAGTAAAGACTCCTACCCTAGTGCTAGTGAAAAAACCCTTATCATCTAATACTGATGTAGAGATAAGGTTTTTGTTCAACTCCGGAATAAACAATACATCGGAGAATGTTAATATGGATGTCTTTCCTTCTACTAACACTTACAGATCTACCGATCCTACAAGAGTAGTGGTGACTATCCTCCCATCCCCGTACTCTATCTTTACGGTGGGAATCTTTCTTATCTTAGTGAACACGTGCCTATCCTTACACATGTGCATTGAGGCACCTGAATCTATAATCCAGCCTGCTTCACCTTTCAATCCACCGTAAGCACATTTCTGCCTTCGTGGAATTTCAACCTCAGTTTTCGCCTCCAACTCCTCATCCAAAAGGAGCTCATCGTCCTCGTCCTCGGATTCCGCCTCAAGTACATGTGTATAGTTCAATCCACTATGTTGAGAGCTTCAGCCGCAATGGCTGAAGCGATTTTTTGCAAGGGAGAAGAAAGTTCCTTAGTGAATGACAAAGGAATGCGTGTGTTATGAGTTTTACCGTCATGGCTGTGATCGGTTGAACCTTTGTCGAACGTAGCCTCTCGTTGTTGGATGGTGGAATCTCGTAAGAATCGACCTGCCAACGTGGGCATGTGTACAACAGTGCGAGCCATCCCTATTAATTGTGGCTTCATTTGAGTCATGAAGGCTGCAAATTGTTCCTTCATCATAGCCGCCATTTGCTCTTGCATTTCTAAACGCTCTCTCTCTCTTCGAGATACCTTAGGTGGAGTGGTGTCCTTCTCCGGTTCTTTAACCGGTTGAACCGGTTTTGCAGATCGAGCGAGAATGCCACCTTTTTTAATTTGGTTTTGATAGGAAAATTCCGCGTTCTTTATATGACAACGTTGGACATAATGTCCGGTTTGCTTGCAATGTGTACAAGTAACGGTTTTGTCTGGACACATTCGGGCATCATGCCCTGTCTTCCCACATCGAAAACATAATCGGTTTCCGAGAGCAACAGGTGGGGTTCCCATGGCCGGGACTTTAGGAGGCCGGTTGTTAGGACAAAGATTGTTCTATCGTGGAACAATCCGTTCTTTCGTGACCGCTTTAGGACGGTCATGGGCTTCTCACCAACAATTTTGCATTTCGTATTCCACAGCATGCTGGGCGGCTTGGTCGAAAGTGAACTTCGAGCCGTACGTTTGAGTCAGGTGACTCTGAGTAAATTTCTTAGACTGACTCGGAAACTGTATTACAAATTTTTGGACAGCTTCAGCATCCGACATTAAGTCCGGCAATGATTCACGAAGAGCTTCCATACGAGCACGCATGGCAAGGGCGGTCTCTCTTGACTTCCGTTCGAAGTTGATTAACTCACGAACTTGGTCAGGGTTTTGCATACGGTATTCCGCTTGCAACATTTCAAATATGATAGAAAGCGGATCCAATATAGGGATTGTCATCGCTGGTCGTGCTGGAATTCCAGCACGTGCGGCTATAGCGAACTGCTCCGGTATTTCCGCAATTGCTGCTGTAATAACATCACCGTTGAGATCAAGGACTTCCGCAATAGCCGGTTGGTAGGGAATTTCTGGTTGTCCTATAATAGCAGAACTCCCAGCGAAAGCTGGAGAAAACTCTGTCATCGCAAGTACAGAATCATACTTGCGGGAATAAAGAGTAAGGGCTGAACCGCGAAGGTAACGACCTAAAAGAGAGAAAGCGACCCGTAGGTCGAACCGATCTTGGTACCGAAATGCAAGATCACGCATTTTGGTATCGAATAGCATTCGAAAATGCGATAAAGTCATGGTGTCCTTCATTCCTGAAAAACAAAAATGAAGGCGACCCCTTCCCTCGAATGTGGAAGCCGTTTCCAATAACGGAATGTTTGGGGATACTAATGAATTTGTAATTTGTGGAATCTAAAAAGATAATGAATTGGAATCAGACCCGTCAAGGGAATCGTGGTCAGATTCCTCTTCGAAAAATGTGGAAGAGACTGATGACAAGGAAGATACTGAGGTGAGAGTAGATCGAACCGAAGGGGAAATTTGACCCGAGATATTTAGGAAAGGATGGTCCAAAAGACTAGATAAATCTCATGGTCCGGATTCCGTGGGCCTAAACGAGGCCGACGATCGAGTGGTTCCGACAGGATAATCAAGATTATCCCAATCGGTGGGCATAAAAATGATAACACCAAATGATGACTAGATAACAAAACCGATCTATCCGATATGCTTCAAATGCCAAGCCACACCACTCTCTTGTCCAATCAGCCAATCAATCACTAACAAGGCCTCGATGGCTAGACCTATCAGGAAGCCGTATTACCAAAATCTTCTACCCTGCAAACAATGGGACAAGGTCGAAGGGCCAGATCTATAAAGGCAAATAACTTACTATCCAAGCACTCCCAAGTGCAGATTTAAAGCGGCACAATCCACAAAAGAGCTAACCAATGCCTCTAACGGCAAGATCTATGGAAGAAATCCCACTCCGGGCAAAGTAAACTCAGCCAAGTCCACTCAGGGCCAGATAGCAAACAGGGAAAGCTGGACAAATGCAATGCTCTATACAAGTGGATTAACACTAATCCACTCCAAACACGATCCCTCTATACGATCAACCGACTACCTTAGCACGCGCTTGTACCCGCAAGGCATCCTGATACCTACATAACACTCTTAGCAATCTGGTGATTGCCAAGGGTGAACTATAGTTGTTCGCTACAACCTAAGTTTTGCAGAGCTCCCAAGAACGGATCCGCTCCACTAACTCCACTCCTTACTGAAGTATGTCTCAATGTGAGCAAACGATGCCCTTATATTGTAACTCTGTATGAAGTCATTCCTCACCTCAATCACCTCGCCTAGGCAAGAACCCTCGAGACGTTTTGAATCCAACATCGCTTGTTGATATCAAGTGGGAACCGTTAGTGGTCTAACGATTCTCACAATACATCCATAGTCCTACGGAACGCCCATGTTCGCGCACGATTCCATCAGCCAACTAGCATATCTCCCTAGCACAAACCTCACCTAATCACAATTAGGTGAACATATCTCGTAACGTAAACAGGTCGAAAGGGACAAACGATAGACCGGGACTCACCTGAACCGACTCAAATGAAACGGGCCTCACCCTAAAGAAGGTATCTAGAACGGCAATCTCCGTAACCAATCGAGAAAA
>JBBHKE010000344.1:62962-105489 GCA_037447655.1 Zygnema cylindricum | reverse complement strand
CCGAAACTCGTGGCTCTCCACGTCACAAGAACCTACTAGACATGTCCCCGAAACTCCAAGGAAACACTTAGAAACCACCTCGGAAAAGTCCATACCGTTTCCTGTTGAACCTTCTAGAAGCTTCTGCTTTGCACGCCTGTAACTTTTGATCTACCTATCCAAATCTTGCTTTCTATAGCTCGTTCGAAATCTCTTTCTCTGTAGATAAAGATCGTCTGGTCGCGTGCTCGATTTAACCATTTAACAAGAAAGTTATTCCACTTTGCACTGCGCTTCTCGATTGCGCCACTGCGCTCTCTCCCTTTAATGCACTATCTTCTGAACTAACTTAGGATTACTTTCTCAACAGTTTTAACGTGACATTTAATATGGGGGGATCTTTGAAATTGGCAAGGTTGGCGTGAGCAACATTCTCGCGTAATTTCCACGTAGGTTAGGAAAGGCGAGTACCTTTTCGTACTGCAAGCTGTTCGACAGGTGGCGTGAAAGGAGTAATAATGACTGAATTACGAACCACACTTGCTGGCGATGTAGCTTCCAAAGGACGTGAAAATAAATTTGTCAATAGAAGGACCGAAGCGTCACCAACGACAAGAAAATTTGGCGCTTCTAGGACCGTCGCGTCATCAGTGATAGGAAATTTTGTCGCTTGAAAAACCATCTCGTCATCGCCAACGTGATTTATAGTGGGAGGGGAATGGCCGAAAATCGCGGAGCGTAACAAGGAAAATTCATCGCCGGAATTTGAGGAAGAGACAGAATCTGTGGAAGGCGAAAAAACTGTAGAAACAGGAAAAATGTGAGGGATTAAAAGGGGCGTAATTTTGGAAGGGGTTAAATGGGGCGTAAGCAAGGTGGTAATAGATTTAGAGGGGATAGTTTTGTAAGGAGGGAATAAACTAGGGAGAGGATTGATGGGGAAATCGGGTTCAAATGTACGTATGAGAGGAGTCTTGTGAAAAATAACGTCACGAGTGGTGACAATGTGGTGAGAAGAGGGGCACCAAATACGATATGCCCTAAAGTTCGGGGAATATCCCACAAAAATTCCCCGCATAGCTCGAGGACCCAATTTACCATTGGAAAGGGGAATGATTTTGAAGTATGTTTCGCACCCAAAAATGCGAAAGTGGGAGACATCAGGTTTCGTGCCATTCCACGCTTGAAAAGGTGTTTTGTTAAAAAGAGAAGAGGTAAGAGAGCGATTGGGAATATATAAAGAAGTTAGTAAGGCCTCCGCCCAAAAATGAAAAGGTAAAGAAGCAAAACGGAGAAGGGAGCGATACATGTCAATAAGAGTGCGATTTAGACGTTCGGCATCACCATTTTGTTGCGGAGAATGGGGAGAGGTTTTGTGATGAATAATGCCATGTGTTAGTAAAAACTCGGAGAATTTATTGGAAAAAAAATTCCTCGATTATCCGTACGGATGATTTTGATGTGGGATGACAAGTGATTTTCTACAAGTGCCTTGAAATGTTTAAAATGGGTAAAACCTCAGATTTATGTCGCATGAAATAAACATATTTAAAGCGAGAAAAATCATCGATAAAAGTGAGAAAATAAGATGCGACACTAAGGCTTGGAATGGGAATAGGACCACATACATCACTATGAATGAGATCAAGGGTAGCCAAAGAGCGAGAAGAGGAAGAAGGAAAAGGTAAACGAGGCATTTTTCCAAGAATACAACCATGACAAAAATCAATCTTGTTTTCATTAAAACTATCAAAGCCATTTACATTCCCTTTTCCAAGGGGAGCTAAACTAGCACCATTAAGATGGGTGTATCGAAGATGCCATGTAAAAAAAGAGGAAGAAGAGGGAGAATGGGCTAAAGAAGCATAAGCAATATCATTAAAGAAATTTAAAAGATATAAATTGCCATCCTAAAACCACTACCAATGAGATCCCTATTACAGGAAAAAGAAATGAACGTTGGATTCAATGATAACATCAAAACTCCCATAGCGTAACGCCGAACTAGCCAAAAAAATATTCTTTTTGAGGCCAGGTACGAAATAAGCCTTGTCCAAGATAATTGGACGAGAGGCGTGCGAACCAGAATTAATATGCACTTGTCCAACGAGAGTGGAAGTTAGAATCATATTGTTTCCCAAATAAATGAGTAAAGGAATGTCAAGAGGAACAATATTAAACATCATATCACGCTGACAACAGATGTGATGAGAGGCGCCAAAGTCAATTAGCCAATCAGAAGGGTTACCGGATTGCGAAAAAGCGTAACCATAGTCCAGAGAGGAAAGTGGGGGAGGTATATTTGGGACAAGGACCACTCCAGGTGACGCAGACCTGGTGGGGGAGGTATATTTGGGACAGGGACAACTGTAGGTGACGCAGACCCAATAATATCGTTGGTGGTTGGAAGTACGTCAGGAAAAGGGGAAAACGACGGATTCGGATGATAGTAATAATTAGGAGTAGGGTACCACGGTGGTGGTGGGCCATACAGCAAATTTAGGTCGACCGTCGCATGCGCCGCATGACCAAGTGGCGGTGGGTAGGCGTGGGGATACAACGAGGACTTCGTATTTGGAGTCGTTTAAGGAAATCCTCGCCGTCCCCCAGCCGTACGGTCTTTTTCACGTTTCCTAATCAATGCAGGGCACGCATCGATGATGTGGTCGCGCTCTTTACATTATTTGCAAAAAAATTGAGATTCTGCAATCATTGGAGGTTTCTTGGGGGAAC
This sequence comes from Zygnema cylindricum, assembly GCA_037447655.1. Lineage (NCBI taxonomy): Eukaryota > Viridiplantae > Streptophyta > Zygnematophyceae > Zygnematales > Zygnemataceae > Zygnema > Zygnema cylindricum. The sequence goes on along the minus strand of JBBHKE010000344.1, from coordinate 102,777 downwards.
AGACAATAAACGCCGAACCATCACTAATAATGACAGATTTGTTAAGATTTAGGCGGGTCTCTTCGTGTAACAAGCGATTAGTGAGGTCTGACAAAGTGACAGTGGACGCATCAGTACTTACTGTACTTCCAAAAGAGTCAAACGATAAAGGTAATCCACCCAAAATAGTATTTATGAGATCCTTATGTGTGATAGTGTAATTAATGCATTTAAGTCGTCCAGCCAAAGATTCAATTCATTGAATAAAGATAAGCATTGATTCAGAATTATCTTTTTGAGCACCGTTAAACTGTCGACGTAGCGCCACACGATGTGGCCAAGTGTCAGTTTCGTAGGCGCGACACAGAATCTGCCACGCCTCATGAGAAGTTGTTCCATCGCGAATCCGATTCGCAATCTGGCCGTCCGAAGAAAGAAGAGACAGCGCGACATAATCCTTCTCAACCCATGAAGTGATAGTTACCTGAACACTAGCAAAAGTGGCGTGAGAGGCGTCAGGGAGGACAGGCAACGTGACAGCGCCATTAATGTGTTCCCTATTTTTTTCGAAGGAAAACAAATGTTGGATTTGGAACTTCCAGTCATAAAAATTGTCGCCTTGAAATTTCAGCACAGAGACAGACACACGAATGGCTATGCCCATAACCTATTGAATGTGAGGCCATGAAAGGCCAAAAGTACTTAATATTACAAAATGTAAAAGATAGGCCGAAAGAGTAGAAAAGGCAAAAGAAGAGAAGAGAAAAAAATGAGCAACGACAAATAAAAGAACAAGTCAGAGGTTTGTCGTTTGAGGGTCTTTTCAATTAAGTAATTTATATAACGACACAAAACAGTATTATAGTAAGACGAAGTAAGAGGAAGCCGAAAAAATCTAAAATGTACATCTAATCTAGAGCGTAACTTAGGAAGGTACAACTAGTTACGGTAAAAAGAATCTAAGTCAAAAAGGATTCCTACGCAAGAATCATCAATTCTAGTGAAGGTGTTTACATTCCACTAAATAAAGTACAAAACGCTAAACCAAAGTATTAGAGTTATAGCGTAGCAATTAGGACTCTAAAAGTAGTGTAGAGAACAACAAGTGGTGTAGACTGCTTTAAGTGTATTTCAACACAGTATGAGTTTATTTTTTTGTAGTTAAAATTCAATGTTTGATTGGTCCAAAAAAAATCCTTTATCTTAAAATTATAATTTTAGCCAATGCTAAAGTAAATCGCTTCAAGTCGCAAAATTTAAACATTTATTCAATTTTTTGAAAAGAAAAACAAAAAGAAATATAAATGTTGTACATTTTATTAAATTTTACTAATTTAATCCAAATTTTGCAATTTTATTTCAAAATTATGTGTAAATCTTTATGTTCACATTTTTAAGGAATCATTAAACTTATATTCACAAAATGTTTTATAAATATTTAGAATATTCGAACTACACACTTTTCTATAATTAATCCATGATTGGCAAAAAAAATACCTCTAAACTTGGAGTGAGAATTTAAGACAATGACTATGAAAATTTTACTTTCAAAGTTTAATGTAATCGTAGAATATTTGAATGATTCTCTTACATTCAAATTAAGAATCAATTGTTCGTTTTTTGTATTTTTCGCAAGTTCATAATTTTGTCCGCATATTCAAAAAGTATAATTTGAAAGGATCGGTACGATTTTTTCAATAAATCGTAACATATTTTAACCTTGGAGGAAGAAAATCCTGAGAGGGAACAATGTTATTGGTGCTTAGTAATCGAAAAGTGCTTAGTAATCGAAAAACTTGCTGAATTTCTTATTCAATCTCCAGGCTTAATTTGCTATCACGGGTTCGCAAATCATGTTCGTGCATCATGTTTTACATTACAAGAATTACAAAATGACAAAAACATGTCATACACGTTGAAGCTACCATAAGCATTTTAAAGCTAAAGCAAGCATGAGAATAGACGAAAACAAATTTAGCCATACCCTTATATTTCCTCTAAGAAGGCATTATAGCGTGCGTCTTGTGAATGGAAAACTTACATTTGCAAATGAACTTGTTTGCCTGATTGCTGTATCCACCATTGCATGCACATGTAGGTGATGTCACGGTCTCGGTCGTGCCCATGGAGCAGGTACCGCCTACCCCACATTGCCCTCCAGGTTGGGTCGCATTGCAAAAAGCTTGCAATTGCTTTTACTTCTTTTTTTGTTGGCTGGGCACCCAATTGGGAGGCTTGAGCCAAACAGGCAATTTTTAGCCAACTCTTCACAAGATGGGATTGTATTGACTCTAAAAATTGGTCCGGTGAAATAGTTGTTTGAAATATTACTGTAAATATGCTCCAACATTGTTGAAACACATTGTAGAAAAAGAAAAAAAATGGTAAGCCAAAAATGTTATGACAACACTTATAAAAGATAAACATGTTTATAAAGGCACGTACTTTGATTCATGGAAGCAAATTGCAAAAACGAAGCATACACAAGCCACTAACATGAAAAATTATGAGTAGCATATTTTTTTTAAAAGAATATGCTCAGTTGACATTATAATCGATTTATGAATATTTCCTTAGGAATGTAAATTAAGAGTTTATCAGCGACACTCTTGATTTTTTATGAAAATTCGCTTAATATGTCACTTATCTCCCAATCGAATCTATTAATTTGCCATAGGGATAACTCAAAAAACCTTATAAAAACGACATTTAAAAAAAAAAAAAAAAACAATGTAGATCATACTTTCAGTTAATATCTCTAAAAACTCGTTTATTAGAAAAAAAAATGTAAGTGATGTACGATGTAGTGTAATCTCTTTTGCAGCAAACCATTAGCATTTTATTCACAGTTTGGGTTGGTATTAGTTAAAGTAAAAATAATAAACCAAGAAAACAATAAAATTAAAAAAAAAACACACTCAAAAAAGGAGAAAAGAATAACTGCTTCAAATAAAATATTCCCCACCACATGGATTTTGTCACAATTCCCCCCCCTCTTTCCCCCATCCCCTCCACCACAGATCAACAAACTTTCCTAATAAAAAAATTGAAAAATAAAAAATTGTTAGATTTTATCTTTCCACACCTCGTCAATTTCAATGACAATATCTTCCCACGCCCCCCCCTCCTCTGAAACTATGTGTGCTCCATTGCCCACAAAAATCGCAGATCCAAAAAAAGCTTATCTAGATAGTGCCGACTCTAAGTTGATATAAACCCAAATGATTGACCCCTTGACAATCAAAAACCCATTATAGCTTCACCCCTGTGAAATAAGACTTTCTGTGTGCTCTGTTCCACCACAGAATGCAAAGTTAGAATATGAGTTTTGGACACATTCACCCACTTTGACTTTCCCTTATAACTGCAGCCACCCAGGCAGGCAAAAACTCTGACCGACTACACCCCTGTGTAGCTTGGACTCCTTTTAGTCCGCAGCAAAAAGAATCAGTGAAAATGGTCAAGTAAATTGATAGTTATGGCTGGCCAAATTTCGCCATTTATACATGGTGCTCTTTGCGAGAGGCAGCTACCTACCCAAAATTTTCTAAGTCCTATTCCCCCTCTAAAACTCTATCTACTGAAGTACGAGACCAATCAAATTACTGTGTCGTACAAAAAGTACAGGTGCTGGTGTACTTTATGTACGGCCATTGTACAACATGGCCAAAATGTCGACACGTGTTGAATCAAGATTTGTTCCCGTAATCTCCGGAGTTCTCGTAATCCAATGTTATCACGCCACGTGTCATATGACGTGGCAAAGACCGTAAAACGCCAAAAATACCTCTTCCGTGATCGTGGCGCCTATCGCGGCTGTTCGATCAAAACCGGCTATAATCGTAGCCGTTGAAATTCGACGCGCGGTATTTGTTTTGCTATCGAAACAAATGCGCGGTATCCGTTCCGTCCCCATACCGTACTGCGTACTAAATAAAGCTGTATCTATGCACTAAGTATCTGTTCTTCGTTAAATGAATTAATCTACGTGTAACAATTTATTTATTTATCAAACACCAATTCTAATATTATTCCTAGACTTAACGGTTAGAGCTAACGGCTACGCCAATTTGACGGACGGCAGGTAAGAAGATCAATTCGTGGGTCCGTCAAGTACATTTTGGTAAATCTAGCTAATCCACCCCTTGTCTTCTTTAGTGAGCTTAGGCAGCCATGGCTCTAGCTCCCTATCAAGCCTTTAGTGACTACAACAAGTGTGAGGGCTTGGAGAAGGGAGTCAGGGACTGACTGCCTTTGCTCTTTTTCAATAAAGACCTAGAAAATACCCAAATATCAACAGTAATTGGCCACATAATTCGAATAATAGAGCTGACTTTTTTTTCAAATGATGATACAAAGCAAATAATAGAGAAGCAAAAGTCAAGGTAACTGAAGGATGCGGAAAGACAGTGTCATTGTTGGACCAAACGCCAGATATATATACCAAATAAAAAACCCAATTGTGGGAAAAAGGGAGGGAAACCATTCCCCTTACTTTCGGTCGTCAAAATTTTAATTTTAATATTCTGCGTGACAGCAAGCTGTCCAAATATTTTAGACGACACAAAGAAGGCGAGAAAGTTTCAAATTTTTTGTCAGTTTTGAGAAGGGGTATGCACGTGATCAGCGACCGACGATTTTCATGAAAGAGCCATAGTAACTGCCTGCTTTTTGACGTACCTACGGATCAGCTTTCGAATGGCGACGGGTATGACAGGCGGTTGGTGTCACGTCATGTTGGAGCCGTAATGTTTCCGTGGATATAAAATTGTCCACGTGTAAGTTTGGGCGACCAATCACGAAACCCTTGAGACGAGGTGGTTGGTGAGATTGTACAATTGGGACCAATTTAGAATATGAGTTTACTTGATTACGTCATTACATTAACGCTAATACTGGTCACAAGTTCGGGAGACAAACGGAAATGCATCCATTTTAGAATAAACACACATTTTAGCATGAATTCACGCTAATTAAACAGACGTCGCGACATTATTAGAGTAAAGAACCCTTATTATCGTACATTGTCGACGTTAAATGGAAAAGCGACAAACCGTTGAAATAATAAGCGTTGCGTAATCGATACATGCGTAGAAATTACACTCTGTAAAAATTTATGAAAGTTGTATACTTAACGACGAATACATGACGCCTACCTGCGATGAAATATTCTGACATGTACGTTGGAATGATTTACACTGTAACGTGATGGCGTACGATCTCAATTAAATTGTACGGCTACTTTTATTAGTGTAAACATGTTTGCGACCGACATTTTTTTTTTCAAAGATCCAAATTACTATAACTAAACAATTAGAATATATGATTTTTTCCAAAATTTTCAAAATCTTAAATAGCGTATACCACGGTAATTTTTTTTATACGCTAAAAAAACTTACAAGCTTATAACGATTGTGTTGAAATAAGTAGTATTTGTTGTATTTTCTAGGTCTAAAACTAATTAGCGGAAACACATAAAGAAAATGTACGCAGCCTGCCTCCTTCTCTTCTCTCTTGCCCCCATACTTGTTGTAGTCACTGAAAGGGAGAGAGAGCGATGGAGCCATGGCTGCCTCAATTCCATAGGAAGGACTAAAGAGTGACTTAAGTCACTCTCAAGAAAAGATTGAGTTCGGCAGGAATCGAACCCCCGACCGATAGAGCGCGGCGTAGCCGTTAGCTCTAACCAGTCTGTCGTAGAAGTTTGTTAGGAGATATAGGGTTTCATTAGTATTTAAACTATTGTATAATACAGAAACCATTTAACTGAAATATGGACGAACGGACATAGAACTTGTTAAGGTTTAGGGCGAACGTCATTTCGCACGAAACAAATGAAACGTACATTTGTTTTAAACGGTCGACATTTAATGTCGGATTTAATCCGACGGCGCACATCATCGTCGAGATCGCGGAATGGTCACTTTGGATTTTATGGACGTGGCATGACATGGCGCCGCGTGGAAGGATGAAATTCGGTCACGAGAATTCCGGAGAATATACGAACGAGTGGAAAAGTGACACGCGTCCACTCAAAAGCCTTGTCGTACACCGGCCGTACAGAAAGGACATCGGCCGTAGTACCTTTATGTACTTTACAGTAATATGATTGGTTCGTACTTCAGTAGATAGGGGTTGTGAGAGAGTTTTAGGACTTAGGAAATATTGGTAGATAGTCACCTCTCTCTCTCTATGAGAGCTTTGTATAAATTGGCATTTTTGCCGGCTCATAACTTATCGGCTAGTTGGCCGTTTTCAGTGATTATTTTTGCTACGGACTCAAGGAAGTCCATACTGCATAGGGGTGCAATCAAAATTTCATTTTGCCTTCCTGGACAGCAGTGGTTGTGGCTCGAAGTTTTGTCCATAGCCTATTTCAGCCATGGATTACTCACGGAAAACACCCACAGACTACCCCAAACGAGCTGTGTTTCAGACAACACAAATTTCTCCACAATATACATAATCACCTCAAACTGCTCCAGTATGCAGTATGTACTCGACACTATAACTTCACAAAGTTACAGCCTGGTCCACAAATGAATCCTAGAGATATGAGCTCCAGAGTTTCCCAAAAACAGTTGACCGCTTATCAAACTAACCAAGTAAATCTCTCACACAATTCTACAGAAACAGCAAAACAGAATGAAACTACACAACAATATAGTTTCTATATCATAAAACATCCACACAATGTTTCATATCAAGATATCATTCAGAGTGATCACAGTGACAGGTCAAAGATGCAAAAAAACAGTCTGCGGTTACTTTGATAAAATCAGTTGATAATCAAAATAAAACCAAGTCCTACAAGTTTATACTCACAAAGTTATCTACTGATACCTAACCAATAAAATAGCTACACGTGTAATTAAGTACTGTACAAATATAGACAATGTACGTCAACGGTACGTCTACTGTACCGGAGGTGCGTCCAAACCCTAATTATGACTTTTATCTAATTTCACTATTGCAACACTAAAAACTAATTCACTACATACAAATTAGAGTTGTTTCAGATATTTACAAATACGAGCCGTACATGAATTGTGCAACTTGCTTAGTCAGCAATTAGTGAGTCCGTCCAAACGGCTGTAAGCGTCTGTACAACTCAACTTCGAATTTGCGGATCGCCGTTAGATGTAGAGTAAATCTTAGCAGTAGCTTTGTCTGAATGTGGTCCCACTTTGAATCGAGTCTGTTGACTCGATTCGTATCCGTTTTTGTCGCGTGTGTCAGCATAGGTCACATAAGTCCAACCGAGTGTGGTCATATGGTACGAAGCACCTGAGCGCGTACGTCGTGCTTCGTCACTTTCGGTCCCGCGTGAATCGTGTCCGTCGACACGATTCGAATCAACGGTCATGACGGCAGACCGTACCATATATTTCCTTTAAATGTGATTCAGATTATGTCCGTCCGATTATGCAAATCCATTTGTCCGATGTACGACGCGTGTAAATGGTCGTCGGGACTTTTCCGTAAAACCTGTATAATCTTTGACTGCCGACACGTGTCCTTGCAGAAGTACAACATACTCAAGACTACTTCTGCTACTGTCATACTATATATGGTAAGTATTACATCATGCTTCCCAAAAATATTCTAAGTCCTAAAAGTCTCCCCTCACAGCCTCATATACTGAGGACTAAAGCTTTCAAAATACAACATGAAGTGGGTTAGTTAAATACTATCTAGAGGCTTCCTGTATTTTGTGGTCCAATAGAGGACACATAATTGCAGGTTATGGGCCCACCCTCTAGGGTGCTAACCTTGAATAGATCAAGGTTCATCTATTGGGAAGCCATGATGATGGGAGCTTTGTGCGAAAAACGATACTAGGGGTATCGTCAGTGGACAAGTGAAACGTCCAACTTCGAGAACTCCACCAGGATTTGGAGGAGTAAGGTTTCCTACAGCAACGGCTGCCTTAGCAAAGGAGGCAGATGATGGGGACACTAGTGTGTCCGAAAAGGGAAAAGGGAAGGAGACACTCCTTACTCCTATTGCCACAGTACAAGGAGCGGCGACCGTGAAGACCACGGAGAACGATACTCAAATGTGGGAGGATGTAAACATGGCTGCCAAGAACTTCATTCTCAAGCACCTCACTCAAGCTTTGGCCACTCCTCATCTTCACATTTACAAGGCCGAGGAGTTGTGGGTGAGTTTGGTGGAGATTTATAGAGCTGGAACTATTCACGAGCTCTAGTTGGCTAAGCAAAAGCTAGTGAGTTACACTTACAAAGGAGGAAAGATGTTAGATTACTATAATGATCTTTCTTGATTGTATATGGAGATGGAAATTGCCGGGTGGACAGGTACAATGAAAATGAAAGTTAACACTCTTATCATGACGTTACCAGATGAGTTCGAGAACATAGTGTATCGAGTACAGGAAATGCCTGATTGTTCATGGAAATGGAACAGAGTGGTCAAGATGATACTTGTCTAGGAAAACACAATGGAGATTAGGAGTGGAGGAAAAAGCATTCAAGCTCTAGCAGCAGGAGGGGACAGATGGGGGAAGGATCCTAAGAAACCGTACAAAGGGGAAAGAGATCATCTTGGATGACCGAGGCCCCCAAAGGGTCTTTGTCATTTTTGCAAAAATCCATGACACTTCATCGCAGATTGTGTCAAGCTGTCGAAGTTGAGGCTCGAAGAGAACCGTGGAGGGGGTTCTTCCGGAGGGAAGAAAAAGGCACTTGTGGTTACAAAAGTGATAGGAGAAACCGAGGATGAGTCCTCTGAGGAGGATGGGGAGCTTCTTCTTGACGAGAGTCTGGAGGGAAGGAGATCCCTCGGAAACAGAAGTGTGCCTTTGGAGTATTTCGGGAAGCTCCACAGGAAGGATTGGTTATCGACTCAGGTGCATCCATGCATATGTGTCGTGATAAAAAACTTTTCACTAAGCTAAAGAAAATCCCTACTGTAGAGATAGAGTATGGGGATGGGAGAATAGTTACTACCGATCTAGTGGGATTTGTAGATCTGAAAGTCTTAGTGGAGGGTAAGACTTCTATGCTTACATTCTCAGATGTACTCTACATTCCTCAGCTGAGTAAAAATCTTGTCTCTACATCTGTGTTAGATGACAAAGAGTGTTATACCTTCACTCGAAAGGGAGTCATTACAGCTAAGTATGGGGATGAAGTTTACTTCACGGCAGATAAGGGAAGCCAAGGAATGTTTAGGCTTAACCTGAGTAATGAAAAGAAGAATGCTTACTATGTTGGTGTTCCTAAGTTGATGATTTGGCATAAGCGGTTGGGGCATGTGCATTTTGATATGTTGAGGGAAATGAAAAAGCTTGGGGTAGTAGAAGGCATTCAGTTTGGGGATAATGAAATGATGGATGATTGTAGTAGTTGTGCACAAGGAAAGGCTCACAGACTTCCCTTTCCCAAAGCCCCCACATATAGAGGTGACAAAATGTTAGATTTGGTCCACACAGTTATTTGGGGACCTGCAAAAGTACCTTCGGTTGGAGGAAAGAGATTTATGAAGACAATAACCGATGATTGGTCTAGGTACTCCAGAGTCTACTTTCTGAAAACAAAGTCTGAAGCATCAACTAACTTCAAAGAATATAAAGCCTGGAGTGAGAAGTTGCATGAAACCCCCATTAAGAGGATAAGGAGTGATAATGGGGGGGAATATACCTCTAACCAGTTTGAGGAATATCTAAGAGATGAGGGAGTGCAGCACCAAAAAACTGTACCATATAACCCGGAACAAAATGGGGTAGCTGAGAGGTTGAATCGAACTCTAGGAGATAGTGCATGTAGTATGTTGGCGGACAAGAAAATAAGAAAGAGATTTTGGGCAAAAGCTATGTACTTTGCCAACTACATTAAGAATAGAGTCCTTACCTCAGCTGTAAAGGGAGCGACACCTTATGAGAGATGGGTTGGAAAGAAACCAGATATCTCACACCTTAAAGTATTCGGTAGCCAAGTTTACAGTCTTGACACAGATAGGAAGAACTGGAAACTAGATGCTAAGGGAAAACCTGGATACTTTGTGGGATATGATGAGGATGTTAATGGATATAGAGTCTATGACTTAGCAAAGAAAGATATAATTCTGGTCAAACACTTAGTTGTCATGGATGAAGGAAAGTCATTTGACCCCTTCAAATATACAAAGAAGATAAGAATCAGATTTAAGTCTGATAGTGAGGAGAACTCGGTCGTTCTCGAAAGGGACATGAATAGAACCGTGATTGCAGATTCAAGGGAGATCCGAGATACAAGAGACTCGCTGGAAACCTCACATACTCCTATGGATTTCGAGGACATACAAGAAGTGGGACTAGAACCAGCTTCCATGGACATGGGAGCCGATGAGACAATGAGAAGAAACCCAAGACTTTCATCCATTCCAGCTTTGGAGTTTGAGGGAGGAAGGAGGAGCAGCAAAAGGATACAAGAAAAAAAGGTCGCTCATAAGGTAACTAAGCTATCTCACCCAGATGAGCCCCATTCTTACTCGGAGGCCGTGAATAGTCCAGAGAAAGAAAGATGGATTAGAGCCATAAATGATGAGATGGTTTCTATCAAGGATGCCAATACTTGGGAATTAGTTGATTGTCCTCCAGATGGAAAACCTATTGGGTGTAAATGGGTATTTAAACTAAAACCGAACCCAGATAATACCATTGAGAGATATAAGGCTCGATTGGTAACAAAGGGGTTCACTCAAAAAGAAGGGATTGACTATGAGGAGACCTTTGCTCCAGTTGTTCGGTTCCCCTCAGTAAGGATTCTCCTCAGTCTGGCAGCAAGGGAAGACATGGAAATCCACCAGATGGACATTAAGACAGCTTTTCTTAATGGTGAATTAGAGGAAGAAATTTTCATGAGGTAACCGGAGGGGTTCGTGGAAGAAGGAGAAGAGAGCAAAGTCTGCAGGCTCATAAAATCCTTATATGGACTGAAGCAGGCTCCCCGATAGTGGAATAAGAAACTAGATGAGTTTCTCACCAATCTAGAATATATCCGTATCAGCTCAGACCATTCTACCTATATGTTTGAAGATTAGAATGGTGTCATTTTTATTGCAATTTATGTGGATGGTCTGCTAGTGTTGAGAAAGTCTTTGGAGAAGATCAATAAGCTAAATAAATATTTTAGGGGCAGATTTGATATGAAGGATTTAGGGGAGGCAAAATATATTTTGGGGATCTAAATGGAGAGAGATAGAGGGAAGAAGATTATTAGACTTACTCTGAAAGATGCAATAGGATATTGCTTGAGAAATTCCAGATGGAAAATGCTAACAGTTGTACCACTCCCATGGACTTGAAAAAAGTAAGTGATGGGAGTATAGAAGGAGGAGTAATAATCTTAGACGATCAGATGAGTCCAGAGGAGAGAGAGTTTATGAAGTCTATCCCTTATAGACAGGTCGTAAGAAGTTTGATCTATTTTATGAATTGTACCAGGCCAGACATAGCGGCAGCAGTTGGAGTTCTCAGTATGAGTCTTAATGATCATAGAAAGAGAGACAGGGAGGCAGCCAAGAGAGTCATGAGATATTTGGTTGGAACAAGAGAATTATGGTTGCATTTAGGAGGGGAGCACACTGATATCACCAATTGGAGTGATGCCAGTTATAGGGATGCACCTATGAGACAATGCACTTCTGGGTATGTGTTATATGTTGGGGAAGGTGCTTGCTGTTGGAGTAGTAAGCAACAAAAGGTGGTTGCTCAGTCCACTATGGAGGCTGAGTACATGGCCTCTTGTTCTGCTGTGAAAGAGTTGATGTGGGTCAAGTCCTTGCTGCAAGAACTGGGATATATAAAGGAGGGAGTGCATGAAGTGTTTTGTGATAATCAAGCGGCCATAGCAATTGCAGCCAATCCAAAACATCATTTTAAGGCTAAACATATGGACATAAGATTAAGTTTTGTAAGAGAAAAAGTGGAGAATAAGATTGTGAATCTTGTATATAGATTGATGAGGAAATGTTGGCTGACATGATGACCAAACGTGTGCCCTCTCCAAAATTAAAATATTGTAGAGAAAAATGTGGATTAAAAGAAAAGTTAAAATTAGACTAGAAAATAAGGGGAGTGTTGAAATAAGTAGTTTTATTGTATTTTCTACGTCTAAATTAATTAGCGGAAAACATATAAAGAAAATGTAGGCAGCCATTCTCCATCTTCTCTCTCTTGCCCCCATACTTGTTGAGAGAGAGCGATGGATCCATGGCTGCCTAGATCCATAGGAAGGACTAAAGAGTGACTTAAGTCACTCTCAACAAAAGGTTGAGTCCAGCAAGACTCGAACCTCCGACCGGTAGAGCGCGGCTTAGCCGTTAACTCTAACCAGTTTGTCGTAGAAGTGCGTTAGGAGATATAGGGTTTCATTCATATTTTAACTATCGTGTTATACAAATAATTTAATTGAAACTCTTTACGGCACGCATAGATATAGTTTTACAAAATACAAAGTACTGTACTAAATTGAAACGGATATTGCGCATTTTGATTTGACAATTAAACAAATATTTCGCAAGTATTTATTATGGCTAAGATTCCATTTCGCGTCAAATCTAACGGCGCACATCATCGCCGAAATCCCAGAATGGTCACTTTGGCATTTAGTGACGTGGCATGACCTGGCCCCACGTGGAGAGATGACATTTGCTCGCGGGAATTCTGAGGAACGTACGGACGAGTTAAAAATAGACACGCGTCCGCCTAATGGCTTTGTCGTAAAGAGGCCGTACAAAAAGTACATCGGCAGTAGTACTTTATAGTACTGTACAGTGTTCTGATTGGTTCGTATAGACAGTAGATAGGGGTTGTGAGAGAGAACTGGGAAAAACTAGAACTTAGGAAAAATCAGGTAGATAGTCCTCTCTCTCTTTGAGAGTTTGTATAAATTGGCATCTTTGCCACCCTATAACTTATCGCCTGGTTGGTTGTTTTCAGAGATTTCTTTTTCTGCAAACTTAGGTGAGTCTAGGCTGCACAAGGGTGCAGTCATATTGTCTACTTGTTTGCTTGTGTAGCAGTGGTTGCCATTGAAAGTGGGTAAGTTAATAACTATCTAGAGGCTTCATGTATTCTGTAGTCCAATAGAGGACACAGAATTGCAATGACATGACCTGGCGCCACGTGGAGCGATGGCATTCAGTCACAGGAATTAGGAGTAACATACGGACGAGTGGAAAATGGACACGCGTCCGCCTAATGGCCTTGTCGTACACATGTCGTACAAAAAGTACATCGGCTGTAGTACTTTTATTCACTGTACAGTAATCTGATTGGTTCGTACAGTTAGTAGATAGGGGTTGTGAGAGGGAGCTAGGACTTAGAAAAATCTGGTAGATGGTCTTCTCTCTCTTTGAGAGGTTATATAAAATTGGCATTTTTGCCAGCTTATAACTTATCGCCTGGTTCGGCGTTTTTGTAGATTCTTTTTCCCACAAACTCAAGAGAGTCCAGGCTGCACAAGGGTGCAGTCAGATTGTCTGGTTTTCTGCTTGGGTAGCAGTGGTTGTCATTGAAAGTGGGTTAGTTAATAACTATCTAAAATCTTCGTGTACTCTGTAGTCCAATAAAGGACACGGAGTTTCAGGTTATGGGCCCACCCTTTAGGGTGCCTACCTTAAATGGATCTGGGTTCATCTATTGGGAAGCCATGATGATGGGAGCTTTGTGTGAAAAACGATACTAGGGTATTGTCAGTGGACAAGTGAAACGTCCACCTTCGGGAACTCCACCAGGATTTGGAGGAGTATGGTTTCCTACAGCAAGGTCTGCCTCAGCGGAGGTGGCAGATGATGGGGACAGGAGTGTGTCTGAAAAGGGGAAAGGGAAGGAGACACCTCTCACTCCTATAGCCACAATACTGGGAGCGGCGACCGTAAAAACCGCGGAGAACGACACTCAAATGTGGGAGGATGTAACATGGCTGCCAAGAACTTTATTCTGAGTCACCTCAGTCATGCTTTGGCCACCCCTCATCTTCACATTTACAAGGCCGATGAGTTGTGGGTGAGTTTGGTGGAGATTTATAGAGCTGGAACCATTGAAGAGCTCCAGTTGGCTGAGCAAAAGCTAGTGAGTTACACTTACGAAGGAGGAAAGATGTTAGATTACTGTAATGATCTTTCTTGTTTGTATATGGAGATCGAAAGTGCCGGGTGGAGAGGTACAATGAAAATGAAAGTTAACACCCTTATCATGAAGTTACCAGATTAGTTTGAGAACATAGTGTACCGAGTATAGGGAATGCGTGATAGTTTATGGAAATGGAACACAGTGGTCAAGATGATACTTGTGAGGAAAACACAATGGAGATTTGGAGAGGAGGAAAGAGCATTCAGACTCTAGCAGCAAGAGGTGATCGATGGGCGAAAGACCCGAAGAAACCTTACAAAGGGGAATGAGATCATACTGGGGGACCGAGGCCCCCAAAGGGTCTTTGTCATTATTGCAAAAAGCCGGGACACTTCATCGCACATTGTGTTAAGCTATCCGAGTTGAGGCTCCAAGAGAACCGTGGAGGGGGTTCTTCCACAGGGAAGAAAAAGGCACTTGTGGTTACAAAGGTTTCAGAAGAAACCGAGGATGAGTCCTCTGAGGAGGATGGGGAGCTTCTTCTTGACGAGAGTATGGAGAAGAAGGAGATCCCTCGGAGACAGAAGTGTGCCCTTAGAGCAATTCGAGAAGCTCCACAAGAAGGATGGATCATCGACTTAGGTGCATCCATGCATATGTGTCGTGATAAAGAAATCTTCACTAAGCTAAGAAAGATCCCTAGTGTAGAAATAGAGTATGGGGATGGGAGAGTGGTTACTACAAATCTAGTAGTCTCTGTAGATCTAAAAGTCTTAGTGGAGGGTAAGACTTCTATACTTACATTCTCAGTTGTACTCTACATTCCTTAGCTGAGTAAAAATCTTGTCTCTACGTCTGTGTTAGATGACAAAGAGTTTGATACCTTCACCATAAAGGGAGTCTTTACAGCTAAATATGGGGATGAAGTTTACTTCACGGCAGATAAGGGTAGCCAAGGAATGTTTAGGCTTAACCTGAGTAATGAAAAGAGGAATGCTTACTATGTTGGTGTTCCTAAGGTGATGATTTGGCATAAGCGGTTGGGGCATGTGCATTTTGATAGGTTGAGGGAAATGATTAACCTTGGGGTAGTAGAAGGCATTCAGTTTGGGGATAATGAAATGATGGATGATTGTAGTGGTTGTGCTCAAGGTAAGGCTCATAGACTTTCCTTTCCCAAAGGCGCCACATATAGGGGTGAGAAAGTGTTAGATTTGGTCCACACAGATATTTGGGGACCTACAAAAGTACTTTCGGCTGGAGGAAAGAGGTTTGTGATGACAATAACCGATGACTGGTCTAGATACTCTAGAGTCTACTTTCTGAAAACAAAGTCTGAAGCATCAACTTACTTCAAATTATATAAAGCCGGGAGTGAGAAATTGCATGAAACCCCCATAAAGAGGATAAGGATTGATAATGGGGGGGAATACACCTCTAACTAGTTTGAGGAATATCTGAGAGATGAGGGAGTGCAGCACTAGAAAACTACACGATATAACTCGAAACAAAATGGGGTAGCTGAGAGGTTGAATCGAACACTAGGAGATAGTGCATGTAGTATGTTGGCAGACAAGAAAATAGGAAAGAGGTTTTGGGCAGGTGCAATGAAATGTGCCAATTACATTAAGAATAGAGTCCTTACCTCAGTTGTAAAGGGAGTGACACCTCATGAGAGGTGGGTTGGAAGGAAACTAGATATCTTACACTTTAAAGTATTCGGTAGCCAAGTTTAGAGTCTTAACACGGATAGGAAAAACTGGAAACTAGATGCTAAGGGAAAACCTGGATACTTTGTGGGATATGATGAGGATGTTAAGGGATATAGAGTCTATGACTTAGCAAAGAAAGATATCATTCTGGTCAAACACTTAGTTGTCATGGATGAAGGGAAGTCATTTGACCCCTTCAAATATACAAAAAAGATAAGGATCAGATTTGAGTCCGAAAATGAGGAGAACTCAGTCGTTCCCGAAAAAGACATGAGTGAAACTGTGATTACAGATTCAGGGGAGATCGAAGATACAGGAGACTCGCTGGAAACCTCACATACTCCTATGGATTTCGAGGACATACAAGAAGTGGGACTAGAACCAGCTTCCATGGACATGGGAGCCGATGAGACAATGAGAAGAAACCCAAGACTTTCATCCATTCCAGCTTTGGAGTTTGAGGGAGGAAGGAGGAGCAGCAAAAGGATACAAGAAAAAAAGGTCGCTCATAAGGTAACTAAGCTATCTCACCCAGATGAGCCCCATTCTTACTCGGAGGCCGTGAATAGTCCAGAGAAAGAAAGATGGATTAGAGCCATAAATGATGAGATGGTTTCTATCAAGGATGCCAATACTTGGGAATTAGTTGATTGTCCTCCAGATGGAAAACCTATTGGGTGTAAATGGGTATTTAAACTAAAACCGAACCCAGATAATACCATTGAGAGATATAAGGCTCGATTGGTAACAAAGGGGTTCACTCAAAAAGAAGGGATTGACTATGAGGAGACCTTTGCTCCAGTTGTTCGGTTCCCCTCAGTAAGGATTCTCCTCAGTCTGGCAGCAAGGGAAGACATGGAAATCCACCAGATGGACATTAAGACAGCTTTTCTTAATGGTGAATTAGAGGAAGAAATTTTCATGAGGTAACCGGAGGGGTTCGTGGAAGAAGGAGAAGAGAGCAAAGTCTGCAGGCTCATAAAATCCTTATATGGACTGAAGCAGGCTCCCCGATAGTGGAATAAGAAACTAGATGAGTTTCTCACCAATCTAGAATATATCCGTATCAGCTCAGACCATTCTACCTATATGTTTGAAGATTAGAATGGTGTCATTTTTATTGCAATTTATGTGGATGGTCTGCTAGTGTTGAGAAAGTCTTTGGAGAAGATCAATAAGCTAAATAAATATTTTAGGGGCAGATTTGATATGAAGGATTTAGGGGAGGCAAAATATATTTTGGGGATCTAAATGGAGAGAGATAGAGGGAAGAAGATTATTAGACTTACTCTGAAAGATGCAATAGGATATTGCTTGAGAAATTCCAGATGGAAAATGCTAACAGTTGTACCACTCCCATGGACTTGAAAAAAGTAAGTGATGGGAGTATAGAAGGAGGAGTAATAATCTTAGACGATCAGATGAGTCCAGAGGAGAGAGAGTTTATGAAGTCTATCCCTTATAGACAGGTCGTAAGAAGTTTGATCTATTTTATGAATTGTACCAGGCCAGACATAGCGGCAGCAGTTGGAGTTCTCAGTATGAGTCTTAATGATCATAGAAAGAGAGACAGGGAGGCAGCCAAGAGAGTCATGAGATATTTGGTTGGAACAAGAGAATTATGGTTGCATTTAGGAGGGGAGCACACTGATATCACCAATTGGAGTGATGCCAGTTATAGGGATGCACCTATGAGACAATGCACTTCTGGGTATGTGTTATATGTTGGGGAAGGTGCTTGCTGTTGGAGTAGTAAGCAACAAAAGGTGGTTGCTCAGTCCACTATGGAGGCTGAGTACATGGCCTCTTGTTCTGCTGTGAAAGAGTTGATGTGGGTCAAGTCCTTGCTGCAAGAACTGGGATATATAAAGGAGGGAGTGCATGAAGTGTTTTGTGATAATCAAGCGGCCATAGCAATTGCAGCCAATCCAAAACATCATTTTAAGGCTAAACATATGGACATAAGATTAAGTTTTGTAAGAGAAAAAGTGGAGAATAAAATAGTGAATCTTGTATATAGATCTGATGAGGAAATGGTGGTTGACATGATGACCAAACCTGTGCCCTTTCCAAAGTTAAAATAATGTAGGGAAAAATGTGGATTAAAAGAAAAGTTAAAATTAGACTAGAAAATAAGGGGAGCGTTGAAATAAGTAGTTTTTGTTGTATTTTCTAGGTCTAAAACTAATTAGCGAAACACATAAAGAAAATGTACGCAGCCTGCCTCCATCTCTTCTCTCTTGCCCCCATACTTGTTGTAGTCACTGAAAGGGAGAGAGAGCGATGGAGCCATGGCTGCCTCAGTTCCATAGGAAGGACTAAAAAGTGACTTAAGTCACTCTCAACAAAAGGTTGAGTTCGGCAGGACTCGAACCCCCGACCGAGAGAGCGCGGCGTAGCCGTTAGCTCTAACCAGTCTGTCGTAAAAGTCTGTTAGGAGATATAGGGTTTCATTAGTATTTAAACTATTGTATAATACAGAAACCATTTAACTGAAATATGGACGAACGAACATAGAACTTGTTAAGGTTTAGTGCGAACGTCATTTCGCACAAAACAAATAAAACGGACATTTGTTTTAAACGGACGACATTTAATGTCGGATTTAATCCGACGGCGCACATCATCGTCGAGATCGCGGAATGGTCACTTTGGATTTTATGGACGTGGCATGACGTGGCGCCGCATGGAAGGATGACATTCGGTCACGAGAATTCCGGAGAATATATGAACGAGTGGAAAAGTGACACGCATCCACTCAGTAGTCTTGTCGTACACCAGCGGTACAGAAAGGACATCGGCCGTAGTACCTTTATGTACTTTACAGTAATATGATTGGTTCGTACTTTAGTAGATAGGGGTTGTGAGAGAGGTTTAGGACTTAGGAAATTTTGGTAGATAGTCACCTCTCTCTCTAAGAGAGCTTTGTATAAATTGGCATTTTGCCGGCTCATAACTTATCGGCTGGTTGGCCATTTTCAGTGATTCTTTCTGCTACGGACTCAAGGGAGTCCAGACTGCATAGGGGTGCAATCAAACTGTCATTTTGCCTTCCTGGACAGCAGTGGTTGTGGCTTGAAGTGGGTTAGTTAAATACTATCTAGAGGCTTCTTGTATTTTGTGGTCCAATGGAGGACACAAAATTGCAGATTGGCGGTGTACTGTATAGGTCAACTACACCGCCAATCGTTATTAGTGTTGTGTAAGCTAATTCCGTCCCGCTTTTTTTATTTTTTATTCTCAAATAAAATTATCCACACTATTTTAAAAAAACCCTAATTCCTAATTAGAATAGACGATTTCTTCGAAAATTTTCAGATTCCCAATTAGCTTAAACCACGCTAATTATTCGTATACGCTAAAAAAACTTACACGCTAATAACGATTGGCGGTGTACAGTACTCAAATGTTAAGGTTGCAGTTTATTTTCGACAACCAATCGGAATGAACGTTTCTTGGTGCTCCTACATGTACGGAGGGTACATCATTTTTTTTGTAAGAAGCGTGATACGACAGCAAAAAATGTGTACCGTAAAATGTCGGGGGCATCCGTAAAAATGTTCAATTGACAACCTCAAATGTACTTGTAACGACTTTAGTGCAGTTAAAAAAGAACCTTCCAAAGGCCAATTACTTAACTTTTCGAAGGTGTAACGATTTATTTTTGGACAATTACCTAGGGACTAAGTTATTGGATAATTGGGCAGTAAAATAAGAAAACGAACAACATGGGACAAGATGTTGGAGGGGCCTTGGCGAGGGTAGTGACCCTACGTACAGGAAATTGTTAATCAAACGATAGAATGGGTTCCACCACCAACTTCATCCGAGTATCGCACTTTGAATCTTTAATTTTTAAAATCTTGGATTCTCATAGCCCCTCAAAAACGGCAAGCTTCGTGATTATCTTCTCCATCCTCTTCACACGTTTGCCTTTAACACCTCCCCATCAGCGTCTCGTCCCTCTCGATCATCTCCCAAAAAGCACTATTGACCAAGGCTTGTCCATTATACTCGAAGTTACAGTAAATGCAAATGCACAATTTGTTGTCCCCAAGGTGCCCACCCTTCGGAGCCTTAACATGGTCCCACTCTGATCCTCGAGGCCTATGCATGGTTGCTTTTAAAGAAGTTCGTGCTTTCGATGGCGGATTCAATGTCGGCTTGGATGAACTGGACAAATTTCTTTCAAAACACTGCGAAATTTATGTACATTATAACTATAACGTACAAATTTCTTTCAAACTGCGCGCAAAATTTCCGTACATTACAACCGTAACGCACAAATTTCTTTCAAACTTCGCGCGCGCAAATAAATAGTACCTTTTTAAAATTTCCGTACATTATATTTAAACCCTACGAAAAGTATACGCATTTAACGAAAGAATGTTCAAAAAAAAAAACGAAATTTCGTAAAAATGTCAAAATCTGTACGAATGAGACATCTATGATGTAAAGTTGTCGGGAGAAAGAATCTAAGGGTATGTCCCCATGTGCATAAGCAAGGGTTTTTTTTTGTCGTTTTGCTGTAAAACTTAGCGTC
Source organism: Zygnema cylindricum (assembly GCA_037447655.1). NCBI lineage: Eukaryota > Viridiplantae > Streptophyta > Zygnematophyceae > Zygnematales > Zygnemataceae > Zygnema > Zygnema cylindricum. Next base: position 82,463 of record JBBHKE010000344.1, on the reverse strand, counting down.
GTACTGCCTAAATTCCAACCGTACGAAGGAATCGCAAATTTGTATTGTACAATTTGCGTCATCCTCGAACTTACGATGTACAAAAATTTTTCGTCTTGTGTTTTTCAACCCACTTTGACGACAAAAAACGTCATCTTCAACCTTATCTTTCAAACACATGCGCGATGTGCTTTAAAACTAGGGATTTTCTCTAAACAAATAGGAACATATATTCGCACGTGTCGTAATATTCGAAATTTTTCATACGATTTCTAAGGACAAATAAAAGTATAGAATTCGTTATTTTTTGTCCGTTTGCATTCCAATACGACAAAGAAAAGTACATCATTTGTTTGGATTTTTTCGTTTTCCTCCAACACAGATTTCTTTTTTGCAGAGGTCTTCAAATTCAGATGCCATTTCACGTCGACTGGACAGGAGTCGCAAAGGCAAAGCGCCTCGTCTTCAACCCTGAAACAACACAGGTTGGAATGCGCTACGTCTATAATGTCACGGTAAGACGTGCGACGTCACAAGCAGTTCCAAAAAATATCGTGCGACCACATGTTGTAGACTTTGACAGTCGTCACAGGTATTGTTGACGTATACAATCGTCACATGAGTAAGTTCCGATTTCGTCATTACAGACATAGGGACACTTGAAAACCGCATCCGGCGGATCCGCGCTAAAATACAAAGGAAGTTCGCTAAGTTACAAGTACATGGGGACAAACCCTAAATTAAGTTGTCCACGAGTACGTTAGGGGTCGTGGATAGGGTTTTTGGACCATCCAGAAATACTAGAACAATTCATAAACTGACACGTGGCTGAATGATTAACTATAAAAAGTTGGTGGTGGAACTTATTTTGGCGTTATATGTTACCACACGATCTTCCGGAATTGTTGGTTCTCTCTTTTATCCCGATTATAGCTCGAGGCTTGTAACTTTCTGTATGACGTGGCATACTTTCGATCGACGTAAACCCCCGCCGATTTCTATTTTATAATTTTTACCATTATTACGTACGACAACGTAACATAAAATTTTTTCGTACGATGGGACTTCATCCTGAGCCGTTCCATTTCATTTTTCAACTATTCCTCAAAAACTTAAGAAAAACTTCCTATTCCTCAAAAACTTAAGAAAAACTTTAGGGAATTGATCATGATAGTGAGTGTTTTGGTTGCGCACAGTCACTTACGTCATTTTGTCAAAAAATGTACGTTTGAAGTACACATTGGTACAAATAAACCACCGCTGGGTACAAATTTGACGGTCAATCTGTTGGACAACTTTGACTTTCAAAATATTGTGTCAACCGTTTAAAATTTTGCCGCGCTTGCGATCGTCGACCGTCATAACGAAATTAAAATTCACACAGCCGACGAACGTTTACGGTAACAAAACTGCGACAACCACATGTAAATAAAAGTGTTGCAGGCAGTCACTTTTTATCGTTACATGAGCCCCACGGTGAGATCACAGCCGCAAAATTTAAATTTAATCGTCTAAGCATTACATTGAACTTAGACGCAAAGTGAAACAAAACCTCTTTAAACTGAAGTACATCGTCAATCGCTATTAGAGTAAAGGAATAAAGAGCGTAAAAAAAAAAGTAGTGTTATTAACACTAATCGGGATTTTTTTTTTTTTGAAAAACGGTATATATACTAATTAATCCCTAACTGTAATTTGGGTTGTCATGAACAATAAATACCCGCCCTTTCAATGTCTACAGTAATATAGGTATTCGTACAAAATTTGGCAATTCGTACGCCGTTGCGCTGTTCACACGTTTGACGGACGAACATATGAGAATGTGATTTTTGTCGACGAGTTTGCATCTCTTTCTTCCAGTGCACATTCACATGTGTGCGCAATAATATTATGTGTCTTTTTATGCCTTTGTAATTCAAAAAGTACCATTTCGTACGGAAATATCCTGTCCTTCCATCGCAATGTACTTCCATTATTAACGCTAATTGAAAAAAAAAACCCTAATTAGAATAAAGGAAAAAACAGAATTATGGATAGTATTTCGGGTTTTTTTTTTTGAAAAAAGGGCACCGAATTGGCGTTATATACTCTAATAGCGATTGACGGTGTACCATAAGTTTTGTATGGAATTATTAAAACGCACGAAACGAAATAAACTTTGTACTCTATAAAACAAACCTGCGTAAAAATATCGATTGAAATTAAATGAAAAAAATGCGCGTCATCATGCGCGATGAAATTCGAGCCACACTATCTACGAATCAACATTCTTACATTGACAACTAAATGTTAGGATATTGGGCGAATCGGCGCCGGCCGAAATCGCGCCGTCAAATGTTTTGTTCGATTCGCGTCAGTTATGCTTTGTTTCGTTTGGTACTGTACTTTTGAGTCGGTTCGGTTTGGTGCGAGCGGTATTCATTTGTACGACGGTATTCATTTGTACGAATCGCATGTTGATCGATTTCGAGGAAATGTTGCGGCGAAGGGTGAAGTTCCATTAGACGAAAAGTGGGGTTCGTTATTGGACGCCGTACGTTTTCGTACAGTACCGTACAAAGACGTACCATTTTTATTTTTTTTGTCGGACGAAACATCGTTACTAGAAAGCTGTCGGGAATCTCCAATGATGTAGGCGTAATTCGTGATCGTTGGATGTTTCACTTTTTGAGACCCGCGAAGCAATCGAGCACATCATCCAGTGGGCCCCAACTCTCCTCGCGAGGAGAGTTGGGGCCGACTAGATGCTTGCCATTCATTACCATTAGTACACGTGAAAAGGAAAAAAATATATACGTTGTACAAGCGATCACAACCATGTGCCGCCTGCCACGTTGTATGCAGGTCAGGTGAAAATATCCTCGCACGCTCCGTCTGACATCCACCAACATTCAAAGTTTGTCGCGTCTTTTTGCCATTCTGTTTCGAAATTTTGATTTCCATTTTCAAAATCAAAATCTGGCCGAAAACTTTATGTACGAATCATTAGTTACCTCCGGTGGTACAAAAATTTCGCACACGTATTTCGTTTGTAGATTTTTTTCAAGATTTTTAGAATCTGGACTCTAACCTACGTGGCGCCAATCATAATTGATGAAGGTTTGTTACTGGCCCGTCACAATAAAACGGACTTCCAGTAAACTATGCTAGTAGACTTGGCCGTACATTTACTAGGACCGCCTAATGGAACTTCACCCTAAGGGTATGGTTAGATCAGACGAAAAGTGAGGTTTAATACATTTGTTTGTACTTGCCCGTACCATGCCGTACTATATATTCGTGATTTTCTTAAAAACAACATTACAAAAAATAACATTACGATTTTCCAAGTATCCGGGAGAAGATATCGATCGTCTGATTACATTTTGGTCTTCATTTGAGAAGCAATCACTCCCTTTGCCTCTGTATTGGTGAACCCACCTCCGCGAGGTGGGTTCACCAATACAAAACCAGTCAATTCGTAACACTTGGACGATAGACACGTGCGGCGAGGAAAAATGAAAACATTCACACGGTCCTAAAGTCACGTGCCTTCGGACATGGTGACCGTAAAATCTTTGCCTAAAAGAAATATGGTCTTTTCCTGAAAGTCAGCAGAGTGTAGGAGATCTCTGAGGTATATTGACGCGGTACACTGGCGAAGTACACTTACATAATACGCAAGTACGGATTTCTATACGAAAATGATCGGTTTCCAAATCTTTTACGATTTTAGATATTTGATCGTTAACTTACGTGGAACCACTAAAACCAAAACACGTATGTGAAAACTTGTTTACACACACTACGCGATGTAACCGAGGCCTCTGTAATACAGAAATCTTGCTGTTCGTACTATTACAAAGACCTCATGATGTAACCATACCCTAAGTGCTCTCACCGTGGGGGTCATGTAACGACAAAAAGTGACTGTGTGCAACACTTTTATTTACCTGTGGTTGCCGCAGTTTTGTTACCGTAAACGTTCGCCGGCCGTGTAAATTTTTAATTTTATTATGACGGTCAACGTTTGCAAGCGCGGCAAAATTTTAAACGGTTGACACAATATTTTGAAAGTCAAAGTTGTCCAACAGATTGATCGTCAAATTTGTACTCAACAGTGCTTTATTTCCACCAATATGTACTTTAAACGTACATTTTTTGACAAAATGACGTAAGTGATTGTGCGCAACCAAAATAGCCACTGTCATGATCAATTCCCAAACTTGATTACAGAAAGTGCTATGGAAAAACCATCAAAGAACAAAGGGAGTAAAAAAAAGAAAAAACACATTTATAAAAGAAGACAGTCCCCAATATAGGTCAACTACTCAACTGTTAAGCTTCCAGTTTATTTTCGACAACCAATCGAAATGAACGTTTCTCAACGCTCCTAAATGTACGGAGCGTACATCATTTTTTTTTGTCAAAAACGTGATACGGCATGAAAAAATGTGTACCGTAAAATGTCGGGGGCATCCGTCGAAATGTTAAATTGACAACCGTAACGACTTTAGTGCTGTTAAAAAAGAACCTTCCAAAGGCCATTTACTTAACTTTTTGAAGGTGTATAAACTACCTACTTGTGTACCACGATATTGTCCTCCTCAACAAAGAAATCCCAGACTATCTCAGTGACCATGCCTCAAATCCTCCCCGTGAACACAAGTGTGCTATTATTCCCAATCTCTCCCCCAACCCACCCACCTTTGCTTTCTACATGTGTCAACTCCTGTTTCATATAACACTCATATCTCCTCAAGCATAACATCTTCTTAACTAACTTCAAACCATTCTTCTATTATACAAAATCGATATTCGCCTCGTTACAATTTTGCATCAGTTTGTCAACCACGTAATTTATTATTGTTTAGAACCTTTACGTAATTTGACAATCATTTCTTTGCAGCTTTACATCCCCATCTTGCCCACGGTATTTTTTATCACCTGGAGGACCACTTGTTCGCGAACAAGCTACTTTACCGATTTCTTGAACGTTATAAGTTTCACTCTTACGACCTTTATAACACCCATGATGTCCTGATGATCTGGGAGTGTCTATACTCACATCTCACTTTCTGGTGGATGACACTCCTATTGTTTTTTGCGTGGTTTTTGAATTGGTCAGTGGAATGTTATTGTTGAAATAGTACTTGTTATACCCTTGTTAGCTTTTATCATTCGGCCAACAACCATTTTCATCCGTTTTCTTCTCTGGCTGGTAAAAAAATCCAACAAAAAATGGTAAAAAAGGTAGCCGCCATTGATTTCAAAAACCTTCTCGGAGTACCCCGTTTGACCATCTCACCAAGTGAATTTCCCCCTTTTTGCTCAACTTTTAGCTACACTAATGTTTCCCACGCTCTGCGTGACTTTTACATTTTTTCTTATGGCATTCTCTTTAGCCTAAGTCTACTACGCTATTCCCTTTAAGGCGACCCACCTCGAGTTCAAGGTCAGTGTGTGGTCGAGAGAGGCATCCACTCCACTGACTAGTGGGGAATAACCAACGAAACACGATTTTGTTCGCATGTAATAGATTGGGTGAAATGTGAAGTATCGCATACATTCCCTCCAGTTCTAGATCTTAGGGTCTTTGCGACCTCAAGTGGATTTTTTGTTTTCACACGAAGTGAGAAGACCAATAAGTGACGTAGTTCTTACTGATCGTACGGGAATCGATGTTTCCTCACCAACGACCATGTGTACAACTGTTTTGACCCGGGATGCAACTACCTCCAAAGTATGGGTCTACCATTATGAAGACTCTGGTTGATAAAGGTTGTACCATTTTCTTTGAAGATCTTTGGGGCCTACACACGTTTTTCTACAATTTCTTACGTGATTGTGGACAATGATATTTTCAAGTTAGAGAACCCTCAAGCCTGTCGCCACCTCTCCTCCTGAATTTCAACCACCACTATATAAATTGTATATTTGTTGCTCTTTAACTTGCCCAATGCTCTTCTCTTGTTGAACATTGTATGGTTGTAGATCACGATCGCGGACTTTGGACTTTTCTTCACGCAAATCGGTGGGCATAAATGATCTTTGTATTGTAACATTTGTCATAATATTGTCTTAAGGTCAAGGCCAAGGGCCCTTTTTGTCCATCGTGTTTTGGGTATAGAATAGTGTTGATTGCTTGTTTGGTTTTGTTACTTTAGTTTTTGGGGTAGTTTCTTAGTGTTGATTAGTTTATATCATGGTTTTAGTTGGTGGAAATTACCTCTTATCATGGTGGTCATCAAAATGTGTGTTATTTCAGTCATGCTTTGTACCCAAGTGGCTAAACCATCACGATTCTCGCAAGAAAACCCTTGTGGTTTTGGAAATAAAACAAAACCATCGTGATTTTAGAAATAAATTATTCTTCTAAGTCCACACTACTCAACTCGAGGTTATCGCCATACTGTTTTTAATTGATTTGAGGAAGCATAAGGCTTCTAAAGAGAAAAAAGAAGATGAGCTTCTATTATTTTAATAGGAAAAAGGAGAAAATTAAGTACTTCAATTACTCAGAATAATTAAGGTACAAAAAAAAAAAAAAAACAAAAGAGTGATACACAAGAAAGAAATGAGCTTGACCTTACGAAAATATTCAAAAGTCAAACCAAGATTTTATTTTCACCTTTTGTCGAAATCAAAAACCAAAAGTTGTTGATCATTACCAATGTTTGAAAAGGAGGGAGCGGGAGCGGGAGAGGGAGAGGGGGAGGGAGAAGGAGAGGGCAAGGGGGAGGGGGAAGTGAACATAGAAGTCAATGATTTCAAAAATTATTGAAAAAAACAAAAAAAAAAAAAACAACCAATATCCAAAAAATAGACAAAAATTCTTCAAAAAATTGAAGTCCTATAGTACAAATTATTGCACAATATTTTTTTTGTACCCCAAACAAAGAATGCGATGCATAAATACAAATGTTTCTATATTTTATATTTTTTTCTCCCAAATTACTAAAAAAAGAGACAAATGTGACCAATTTCGAAACTCATTTGGTTTCCAAAATGGGAATTACTTTTCTGAAAAAAAGCCTCTTCGCCACCAAAAAAAAGAAAAAAAAGAAAATAAACAACCTCTAAAGAAAGTACATCCTTTAATCACAAACGTCTAATTATTTTTTCTCATAAAACTAAGAAAACCTCAACTTCTTATCGAGAATCATAAAAAATATGACTGGAAATTCGATATCTTTCGATATTGAAACTAAAACCCAAAACCTCTACCACTCTAAAATCATTAAAACCCAAATTTTACCTCGTACCCCAAAATTTTATCGAAAAGCGACAATTACCGCCAAAAATAAGACAAGAACACATATAATAGACCCATTTTTAAAAACTTTTCGATGTTCGTAACCTAACTCACAACTTCCCAACAAACAACAAATCTCTATTTTTTTATTGGTTCCCAACATTTCTTCATCCTTCCTCTCTCTCCTTCCCTTCTTACCATTTATCGATTTCACTGGAGAATCACTTCGTTCTCTCCCACTCGAAAGAAGACTTTTTGTTCCCTTCTCTATTTCCGCACTCACGAATTCATTTCCCTCATTTTCCTCTCCCTCTTCTCTTCCCTCTCCCTCTTCTATTTCCTTTCCTCTCCTCTTCTTCTCTCCCTCACCCATAACCTTCATCTCCACATTCCCTCTCTTCCCGAAATCTCCCAACACCTTTCCTTTCGCAATTTTACTACTCTCTCCAAAATCAACCGCTTCAAAATCATCCATTCCTTCCCTCTCTCCCTCTCTCTCTCCTATATCATTTTCTCTCCAGCCCTCTTTCGCACCCTCTTTCTCACCTCTCCCACCCTCTCTCCCACCCTCTCTTTTGGCCGGGCCCACTCCCTCACCCTCTCCCTCTCCCTCGCCCTCTCCCTCACCCTCTCCCGCTCTCTCTCTCTCCCCCTGTTTCTTAAAACTGCTTGCTAGGGGATCAGGAGAGCCAATGAGCTTCTCCCATTTCCCTCCTCTCGCTTCCTTCATAAGTTCATCATAAAGGCCTTTTCTCCAAAGTAAAACGGAAAATTCTGACTGAAATTTACATAAAAACGGAAATGTAAAAATACAAATATAAAACAAAACAAAACAAACAAAAAAAAAAGGAAAACCCCACTTTGGCAAATTTGTCAGAAAGATCCGTGAGATATTAATCACATTTGTAAAATAAATATTGGAACCTACCTACCTCCTCCCTCTCTGCCTCCCTTCCCTCCCTCTGTATCTCTCTCTCCCTCTCGCTCTCTCTCTCCCCCTCCCCCTCAATCTTTTTTTTTTTTTTTTCAGATTGGAGCAGTAGATGTTGGATAAGAAAAGTGACATTGTTTTTTTCTTTCCTTTCGGTATTTTTTAATTTTTTTTGTCATTTTTCCCATTTTTCTTTTGATAAAATTAAGCCGCTCAGAAATTTCAAGAATGAGAGGGCAAATAAAAAACAAAAAAACAAAAAGTAATAAAAAAATAAAAAATAAAAATAAAAATTTGGGAGAAAGGTTATTTCGCTCGACTTACCCTGCATTCTTTGTTATCCGGTACGAAAAAACTGGCGACGAAAATTATAATTGTCGAAAGAATAAAATTAATAAAAGCGAAATAAAGAAAATTTAAAGAAACAAATGAATGGATGATTGAATTTGATCCTTCCGTAATTCCATCAACAACTTCCAAAATGAAACTGCGAAAGTAAATGTCAAGACAAAAAAAAACAAAAAGAAAAACAGAAATAAACAGAAAAAAAATGTTAAGGAGTTCGTAAAATGAGAGGAACTGGGTTAATACTTTATATCTGGTTATTCTTTTACCAGTAACATTTAAAAGTGAATGGCCACAAAACTTCAGTAAAGCTTTAAATTAAAGAGTCAAAAAGGTGAAAAAAATAAAATTGAACAGCAAATCATACATCAAAGACATCTAAAAACACGAAGGTAGAACCTAAATACATGAGTAACAGTATAAACCAAAACTAAATGAATACATAAACACGATACGATACGATACAACACGATACTATGTGATACAAACAAATATACAAGAAAACAACAGAAAACATCAGACATAATTCCATACCGTACGATGCGATTCAATACATTATCAATGCAATACAATACGAAAAAAACCATTAGAATAAATTAAAATCAGTACACACACAAACACGCACAGTTTATATACATATAAAAAAAAAAAAAAAAAAAAATATATATATATATATATATATATATATATATATATATATATATATACATAAATTTCAACCAATCAGAGGGAAGAGAAATTTAAAGGTTTTTTAAGACAAAGAGAAAATCTTTCATGGTCCGTGACTGAAAACTTAAAAAAAATCATATCTCTCGATTTTTTCCATTCGTCAAAAAATTATAAGTTATGCATATATATATACATAAAAAAAACTGGAATTAAAATTTAAAACAAAGCAGAATAAATATGATACCGAATCGTTCCGAATCCCACTCCGATGCAAAGTCCCGCCGCGGCTCCAAAACTCGAAACAGTTTCAAAAATCATTCCCCAAAAAAAAATCGCTAAAACGGGTGGAGCGACAAAAGCGGGCGGTTTTTGAACATATAAAAAAAGTTGTTCCCCAAAAAGAGGAATTATAGGAAGCCATAAAATACTCAAAATCGCCATAACCACGACTGTACCTCTCCCAACCCAGACCAGCTCTCTCTCTCTCTCCCTCTCGCTTTTCTCTCCACTGCCTCCAGTCTCGCCTCTCTCGTCTCCATCTCCAGTCTCGTCACTCTCTCTCCTCGATCCTATTGCTCCTCTATCCCCTTCCTCTCCTCTCCCTCCTCTCCCTGCCCTCTCTCCAATCTCACCAATTTCGTCTCTTCCCCTGCTTCCGCTAATAATCCCAACATCTCCTCTCTCCCCCGCACTTTCCCCTCCTCTCTCTCCCCCTCTCTCTCCCCCTCTCTCTCCCACAATCCCTCCCACACTCCCTCCCTCGCCGTCCCTCTCTCTCTCCCTCGGAGAAGAGGTAAGCCTCTGGTATACATTAATAGTAAAAATAGTCGCCGAGGAGTTAAAAACGGAGGAGAGAGAAGACATGAGGGCAGAGAGCATGGCAGCGAGAAGGAGACCGCGAGAGTTGGGAGGCATAACTGTAGTAGAGGGAGGGGAGAGGGAGAGGGAGAGGAGAGGGAGAGGGAGCGGGAGAGGGAGAGGGAGAGGAGGGGGAGAGGGAGAGGGAGAGGGAGAGAAAGAGAGAGGGTGGAGAGAGGTTCAGAGAGGGTGAGATACGCAGATGGAGAAGAGAGGGAGAGCAGCGGGAGAGGAAAGGGAGAGGAGAGAGGCAGAGAGAAAGAGAGAGAGAGAGAGAGAGAGAGAGAGAGAGAGAGAGAGAGAGAGAGAGAGAGAGAGAGAGAGAGAGAGAGAGAGAGAGAGAGAGAGAGAGAGAGAGGCAGAGAGCACGCGAGAGTTGGAGCGCGAGCGAGGGAGTGCGGGAGAGAGAGAGAGAAAGGCCGAGAGAGAGCGCGCTAGAGAGAGCGAGAGAGAGGGAGCGCGAGAGGAGGGAATGGGAGTGCGAGAGAGAGAGGGGGAGGGAGCTACAAATTTTCCAGGTGGAGTGAGGAGGAGTGCACGGCTTAGGGGAACAAATGCGATTGTGGCCCTCCTGACAAGAAGCTTTATTAACCTCTTACGGTAAAGGAAAGCTGTCCCCAAAAAGAGAATTGGATGGAAGCCGTAAATGACGAGATGACGTCACTAATGGAAGCCCAATCTTGGGAAATAGTGGAGCTTCCCCCAAGTAGGAAAGCAATAGGAAGCAAATGGGTATTTAAGGTAAAGTCGATTCCGGATAACACTATAGAGAGGTACAAGGCAAGATTAGTAGCTAAGGCCTATAACCAAAAGGAAGGTATTTATTTTGAAGAAACATTCTCACCCCTTGTGAGATTTTCATGTGTCTGTATTCTCCTCACCTTAGCTGCTATTGATGATTTTGATATTCCTCGGATGTATACTAAAACGACATTTTTGGATGGTGATTTAGACGAAATTATATATATGAAGCAGCCTCAAATGTACAAAGAGGTAGGCAAAGAGCATCTAATATGCATAAATTATAAGGCATCTACAGGCTGTTGAAATCCTTGTATGGTCTGAAATAGGCTCCTAAATAGTGGAACCGAAAGCTACATAAGTTTTTGACTGACCTAAGATTAACTAGGACATTCAATTTACGTGATGCATGGAGATAACTTAGATAAAGTAATTTTTATAGTTGTTTATGTGGATGATCGACTACTAATTAGTAGAAACAAAGGAGGAGAAGCAAAGGTAAAACAAGCCCTAAACAGTTTGAGATGAAGGACCTAGGAGAGGCAAAATACAGTCTAGGTATTCAAATAGAGAGAGATAGGGAAAAGAAAGATATAAGGCTAACACTGAAAGAAACTATAAGAAATATATTAGAAAAATTTGGTTTGCCAGATGCGAAGGGTTGTGCAACCTCTATGGAGTATAGGCAAAAATGGGAAGGGAAGCAGTATGAATTCGGAATCCTGGTAGATGGGGATCTAGAAATAGAGGAGAGAGAGTTCTGTTGGAATCCTAGATTCGTCCTTAATCTCCTTTGCTACAAACTAGATTTATTAGTCTTAGTGTTAGATAAAGTAGCCTAGTATTCTACTTTACGTTATCTATTTTTTGTTTACATCTATCTTAGATTCAGATTCAGATATTTTCTTCCTCTTATTACGAAAGGACACCTTGCCCTTTCGACATGCTAGGAAAGGACAAGTGACCCTTCGGGATCACGTAGGCTGTAGTACAGTTTTGTCAGAGTGACACTACGTGACACTCTCAGTTACTACTTTAGCAGTTTTGCTTTCATTGTAAAACACAACCTTTTTAACTATTTCTGGCAATCTTTTACTTGCCCATTTCTGTCCTTTTCTGTATTCCTGCCCGCTGCTATGACTACTCATTCAATAGGTTATGGGCCTCTCACCGTTAGTTCGAATACAGTTGCCAAATTCAATGGCACGGATTTCTACGGCTGGAAATTCCAGATTGAGCACCTTTTCCGGCGCGAAAAACTTTGGTCCGTTATAAACGGAAGCGAAGGGGAACCTTCCGATGCCGCCGCTAAATCCGCCTGGCTCGCTAAAAATGAGGAGGCGCACTCTAGGCTGGTCCTCGCACTTGAACCCTCGCAGCTTGATCTCATTCGTGACGCCACCTCAGCTCACGGTGCTTGGACTCTTCTGTCCACGGCATATGAGAACAAATCTTGGTCTAACAAACTACTTCTTCGCCGCCAACTCAACACTGCTCAGAAAAATCCTACCAAATCTATTCAAGCATACATCAACAACATCAAGTCTATTGCCGGCCGTCTCAAAAGTGTCAACGCTAATGTCTCGGATGAGGACATCATTTCGGCCATCTTGGGCGGCTTTCCTGCGTCCTATTCGGCCTTCATCTCATCCATCGACAACTCATCTACAGCTGTCACCATCCCATCTCTCACGGCCGGTTTACTTCACGAGGAAACTAAACACAATTTTTCCCCAACTCCTGGTGTAGCGCTGGCTACTTTTCCTCCACCCAATCGAAGTTCAAAAAATTCTTCCTGTCGGTACTGTCGTGCGCCGGATCACGTCATTGACGTGTGCCCTATACTCAAACGAAAGAACGATCGTCAAGGAAATTATGGACGACAGCCTGGACGTGGACAGAATCCTGGCCGAAATCTATACTCCGGTCAGGCATCAACTGCTGAAGCGGTTTTTCCAACCGCCAACGATCAATTTTCACCAACAAATCCGTTTGTCCAACCCATGATCCCCGGTCATCAAAATCTCCCAGAGCGCTCCCACGTGACTCTCAATCCGTACCCTCGATACATCTATAGTTCGCTTCCTCCTAATCCGACTCCGACGATGGATACTTCCAACTCACCCAATCCATACGTATCGTCTCCATCCGAATTTGGTTACGCCTTGACTACGACATCCCCTCTCGATTTTTCTGAATCGGCCGATTCTTGGATAGTCGATTCCGGCGCATCCCACCATCTATCTTATCGATCCGACTGGTTTACCACAATTGCTCCTCTCTGTCCGCCAATGACGATACTCCTTGGCAACAACGCAGCCCTCACTGCAACACACTATGGACAAATCTGCACTCAAAAAAACCCTTCAACCAGTTTTTCCATTGAACTGTCTCATGTACTTCTTGTCCCTGGCCTTAAGAAAAACCTCTTCTCCGTCGGTGCCGCTCTTCATCAGGGCGCCACAGCTGTCTTCTCCCAAACCAATGTCAAATTCTTCTCCACTACTAATGGATCTCTTGGTAACCGTACAGTCGGATTTGGAAGCAAAGTTGGTTCCATCTACATTCTCCGCCACTTTTCCACCATTGGATCCGCCAATATCGCCACACCTTTTGCCATTTCCACTCTATCTAAGTGGCATCTTCGATACGGGCACCTGTCCCAATCCGGCCTACTCCAACTTAGTAGAGGTCTCGCCATCGGCTTGGAACCATTTACTGAAAAACAACTAGTCTTCTGTTCCGGCAGCATTGAAGGCAAACTTGCCAGACCATCATTTCTCTCCAGCACTTCCAAAACCTCCAATCCACTCCAATTAATCCACTCTGACCTCTGCGGCCCAATGTCCACTCCCAGCCCCACTGGTGCGCTTTACTTCGTCACTTTCATCGATGACGCAACTCGCTACTCCTTTCTCTATCCCATACGAAAAAAATCTGACACATTTCAAAAATTCAAGGAGTATAAAGCCCTTGTAGAGAACTTACAGTGCAGCAAAATTCAGACCCTCCGTACAGATAATGGAGGCGAATACTTCTCCAATGAATTCTCCTCCTTCCTTGCAACTCACAGCATCACTCACCAGTCCACGACCGCCAATACCCCTCAACAAAATGGTGTATCGGAAAGGTACAACCATACTCTCCTCAACATGGCTCGTTCCATGTTACATTTTTCCACTCTTCCTACCATATTTTGGGCAGAATCTGTCTCGACAGCAAATTACATTCGCAATCGCTGTCCTACTTCCGCGTTACCCGCTGTTACCCCATACGAGGCTTGGACCGGCACCAAACCAAATGTATCGCACCTTCGAATATTCGGCTGCGATGCTTGGATAAAAGATTTGGCTCCTGCAGGCAAATGGCACAGCCGCGCCAAACACGGCGTCTTAGTCGGCTACAGCACGGGATCCAAAGCTTACCGCATCTGGCTGACAAAGGAACGTCAGGTCGTCCTCAGCAGGGATGTCGCCTTCAATGAAACGCCCCTTATCGTAAAGATCTATGACTCCATGCGTCTTTCGTCTCCTCCCCAATCTGTCTCCTTCCCCAGACCATCTTCTCTTGACTCCACTGATGATCCTCTCTCTGTCATCCTCCCTTTAACACGTTCTACTCCCTCCACTCCCTCTGCCAATACACTTTCCTTACCGTCCTCCACTCTCACCAGGACAACTTCTGCATTTCTTCACCCATCCACACCAACCCCTCTCACTCGGACAAATTATGACCCCTACTCTCTTTCTCCCATTTCCCCCAAAGACCCTCTATACCAAATTCCTCCATCTGCTCCTGCCCCTCGCAGAAGTGAACGCCTTCAGGCGCATCTTCTAGGTCATGGAACGGCAAATTCCGCTACCATTGCTGTTCCCCTTACGTTCTCTGCCGCCATGGCCGGTCCTCAAGCTGCCGAATGGAAAGCCGCCACCGATTCAGAGTTTGCATCTCTCCAAAAGAACGGCACCTGGGAACTTACCTCATTACCGGCTGGCAGAAAAGTAATTGGATCGAAATGGGTATTTCGAGTCAAAACAAAATCTGACGGATCTCTTGACCGATTCAAAGCTCGTTTTGTGGCTAAAGGATTTCTTCAGAAGGAGGGAGTGGACTTCACAGAGATCTATGCCACTGTTGCGAAATTCACTTCAATTCGGGTTCTCCTCTCCCTTGCAGCTGCCCATGACTGGCATGTCCACCACATGGATGTGAAGACTGCCTTCCTTTACGGTTCCATTACCGAAGAAATCTTCCTCACTCAACCGGAAGGGTATGTGTCTCCCGGCTCGGAACATCTGGTACGTCGTCTCATTAAATCTCTTTATGGCCTCAAGCAGGCTCCTAGAGTGTGGAACAAGCATCTCGAGGCAATTCTCCTCCGTGAGGGTTTCTCCAAATTAGATGCAGACTTTGGTCTCTTCATTCGAGGTACTACAGACACCTTTGTCATTCTTGTCATCTATGTAGATGATCTCCTCCTTGCTGGCCCCTCACTTTCTCTCATACATCTTGTCAAAATCATGCTCAACACCCACTTCTCAATGACAGATCTAGGAGAAGTAGAGTATTGCCTTGGCATATTTGTCGGTCGGGATCGTCCCACTAGGACTCTTTATCTTTCCCAAGAAAAATACATAAGTAAAATTCTGACCAGATTTTCCATGGCTGATTGCTCTCCTATCTCAACCCCTCTAGATCCAAATGTCAAACTACTTAAAAACTCTGGTGGGCCTATCCCCAGAGATATACATGATCAGTTCAGATCTATAGTCGGGAGCCTTATGTATGCAATGACTGGCACCCATCCAGACATTGCTGTAGCTGTAGGCCAACTTAGTCAGTTTGTCTCCAACCCCTCCACTGACCACCTCCTTGCAGCCAAAAGAGTACTCCGCTACCTTCGGGGTACCAAGACTTTGAAACTCACCTTCACCGGCTCCTCTCTTCCAGCTCTCGTCGGCCATTGCGATGCCGACTGGGGCGGTGATCTAGATTCCCGTCGCAGCACCACCGGCGTTTGTTTTTCACTCGGCAGCGCACTTGTTTCTTGGGCATCTAAAAAGCAACCTACTGTTGCCCTCTCCTCAACTGAAGCGGAATACATGTCTGCCACTCACGCCACTAAGGAAGCTCTCTGGCTTCGTTCTCTCCTCCTAAATCTCTGTCCATCATCTGCTACAACTATATTTTGTGATTCTCAAGGGGCCCTTGCCTTGATGAACAATCCTGTTCATCATCGCCGAACAAAGCACATTGACATCCAATTTCACTTTACTCGCGAGGCTATTGCTGCAGGCACTGTTCAATTCTACCACTGCCCCACTGCTCAACATATGGCCGATTTTCTGACAAAGGCTCTTCCTCGGCCACTATTCGAAGCTCACCGGTCCTCCGCCGGCCTCCGTTTCTAGCAAAGCGGGGGGGTGTTGGAATCCTAGATTCGTCCTTATTCTCCTTTGCTACAAACTAGATTTATTAGTCTTAGTGTTAGATAATGTAGCCTAGTATTCTACTTTACGTTATCTATTTTTTGTTTACATCTATCTTAGATTCAGATTCAGATATTTTCTTCTTCTTATTACGAAAGGACACCTTGCCCTTTCGACATGCTAGGAAAGGACAAGTGACCCTTCGGGATCACGTAGGCTGTAGTACAGTTTTGTCAGAGTGACACTACGTGACACTCTCAGTTACTACTTTAGCAGTTTTGCTTTCATTGTAAAACACAACCTTTTTAACTATTTCTGGCAATCTTTTACTTGCCCATTTCTGTACTTTTCTGTATTCCTGCCCGCTGCTATGACTACTCATTCAATAGGTTATGGGCCTCTCACCGTTAGTTCGAATACAGTTGCCAAATTCAATGGCACGGATTTCTACGGCTGGAAATTCCAGATTGAGCACCTTTTCCGGCGCGAAAAACTTTGGTCCGTTATAAACGGAAGCGAAGGGGAACCTTCCGATGCCGCCGCTAAATGTCTTGAGTAGAAGCCTTCAAAATCCACACAGAAAAGATTGGGAGGCAGCAAAAAGCGTCCTTGGATATTTTGTAAAACCCAAAAAAATTTGGCTCATTTTGGGAGGAAACAAAGTTGGCATAAGCACATGGAGAGATGCAAGCTATGACAATGTGCCTAGCAGAAAATCTACAATATAATCCAATTTGGGAATGAAACTTGCAACTGAACCAGCAAGCTACAAATGGTCACAACACAATCTACAATGGAAGGAGAGTATATGGAGTATATGGTGCAGTATTAAAGGAACTTCTATGGATAAAAGCGTTTCTCTAGGAGTTGGGATTCATGCAACAAGGAACAGCATATGGTGTGACAATCAAGCGGCCATCTCATTGGCAACTAACCATAGTTCAAAAGTAGGTGAAAGTAGGCCCATACAATATGCCTATTGTATGTAAAACATACAATATGACCTTAAGACCCATATTGTATTGGTCGCAAAATGAAAAAAAATAGTAACAGGGTTGAGTTGCACATCAATCGATAGAGAATTAAACGTCATGCCTAAATTTTGAAAAACATTCGGACAAATTTTTTTTTTCTGTGAGTTTTGAGGTATTTTTTATTTAAACCGTCAGATTTGGACGATCGGACGGTCGCTGATCAAAGTAGCGATCTAAGAAGATCACATGAAAAGCCCATAACACAACTTACGATACGACTATCTGTCATATTAGCGTCTGCAATTTTGAAGGCCACACTAAATAAAGCCTCAAATTGACCTCAAATAAATTTTGTTTGGTTGCCCGTCCGCGTTCTTTTTTTTTTCCGGGTTTTCTTTCCCGCGGAATGTCATCCTACGCCGTGTCAGTTCGCTAAAAAATTTCGTCCAGCGGCGTGCGCTGTACTATGATCATACGTCAGATTCGTACGTTCGTACAAGAGTGTGCACAACGCACCCACATACAGTATGCCTACTCTACGCGAGTTTTGTGCCAAGTTTTGTGCGCCGACCAAAGGCCTACTATAAAAACGCCTACTTTTGAACTATGCAACTAACCCAAGCCACCACTTCAAAAGAAAGCACATGGACATCAAATTGCATTTTATAAGGGAGAAAGTCTCTGTCAAACTCATTAAACTTAGCTATCTACCTGATGAGAAAATGGTCGCTGATATGAAGACAAGATATGTTGACAGAAACCTGGCCACCTCTTACGTTGAAAGATTCTAGAAATGCATGTGGTCTAAGTGAGTTAACTTCTACAGCTTAAAGGGAGTATTGTGAAGGTAAGCTTTTAGCAAGTCTTAGCTTGAGAGAGGGAACCCAAGACTTAGAATAATTTCTAGTATCAAACTGGTCAATTCTAACCAAATTTAGTGTGGTTTTTTTCAGTAGAGTGATACAAACGGCCAACAATGAATGTAGACGTGAAACTCGTCTCCGGGAAATTACAGGTGTAGATGTTGTGACATGAACATTCTAGTCCGAAAACATAGAATTATTGGGACTAACCTTGTCTCACTATACATACGTTTTTCTAGATCCTTTGAAATATTTAGGCACAGAATAGTATATAGACCGAGTAGGAATTCTCAAAATTGATAGAGAATGTACATTCTAGCTACATTATACCGAGACAGGGAACTAGGTGCAAATTAAGTCAATTTCTGTGCTTTATTGTCTTTGTCTTGTCTATGACGAAATTATATTGTCATATAATTTCAAGACCTCTTTCAGTTAGAGTTACATATCCGTCAGTATAATACAGTCTTGATGACCGAGATCACTTTTCGGTCACTTTTCGGTCACTTTTCGGTCAGCTTCTGCGTCCCAACATCTCTGAGGCCACGGCTCCTGCTAGTGCAAGTGCTAGTCCTACCATGAGTGCTTCTCAGTGCACACAGAGTGTCCATGACCTCTCATAGGGAACACGAGAGAGAGAGGGGGCAAGAGATAAAGAAAGAGAAAAGGGAGAGAGGGGGGCGGAGAGGAAGGAATAACAAGTTGTTGGAAAAGAGGCTTTCTTGATGTCTTCAAAGACTAAGAACTCAAACGGGTAAGTTGATTCAAAAATGACTAAGTCTTATTATATACTAGGCATCTACTTAGGACTGTACTACCTAACTAGTCAATGGAAAATAACTAAACAGGCGACAAATTATACATAAAGTACAACTTTTCTAAGTCTTCTATGTATAAGTAGTCCACTAATGTACGACAGGACTGTCCACGCGATATTTTTTTAGTCAACCAGGTCCGTTTAGTATTAAGCACCTGAGAGCTTAAACACCAATACTCCCCTTAAGCTTCTACATGTTTTAATTTCTAAGCCCACATGCTTCCCTGTAAAATAATAGTTTTGGTGTTGGGATTTTGGTGTTGGGTATGCCATAATGAGCATGTCCGCAACCATTTTGCCAACAATTTTTTTCTCTTTCTCGAGGAAGAGAGAGATGAAAGGGGAAGAGAGAGTGGAGAGAGAGGGAGAGAAAGAAAGAGAGAGAGTGGGAAAGCGAGAGAAAAAGAGAGGAGGGAGAGTGAGAAGAAAGAAAGAGAGAGAAGAACAGCGAGAGTGAGAGAAAAGAAGGGAGAAAAAGAGAGGAGAGAGAAGGAGAGAGGGACAGCGAGAGAGAGAAAAGGGGGGAGAGAGAGAGAGAAAAAAAGAGAGAGGGAGAGAGAGAGAGAGGGGGAGAGAGAGAGAGAGATAGAGAGAGAGAGAGAGAGAGAGAGAGAGAGAGAGAGAGAGAGAGAGAGAGAGAGAGAGAGAGAGAGAGAGAGAG
>JBBHKE010000344.1:0-59127 GCA_037447655.1 Zygnema cylindricum | reverse complement strand
GGGAGAGGGAGAGGGAGAGGGAGAGGGAGAGGGAGTGGGAGTGGAAGAGGGAGAGGGAGAGGGAGAGGAGTATAAGAGAGGGAGAGAAAATGGAAAGGGAGAGAGACCAAATGGGATTTTTTTTGCGAATCAACTCACCTTGTGTCAATTTGACTTGACTTGACTTGACTCGAATTTACTTTCTTTCCCTAAACTTTGAATCCGTTAATTTTGACCAAGTATGACTCATGTCCCATCCCATATCCATGCACTCCATTTATCGTACCGTTCTATTAAAACTACATTATAGATATAATCACAAATCATGTACTAAAAACAATAGTATAAAAAAATGATATAATCATAAGCTACATCATAAACATAACCAAAAAGCAAAACAGACACGCATTAATGAAAACAACCACAATAACAATGTTAATAAAAATAACTTAATAAAACAACAAAAGAAATAAATATAACAAAAATATCAAGAGAACAAGAAAAGAACAACAAAATAAACAATCTAAACGACTACCAGAATTTATCGAAAAATAAGATCTATTCCAACAATTCTTAACAACGAAAACAATATCGAACCGACAGCATTAGGAAGAACATAAAATACTGACACAACTATTGATATAAAATACGGTAAATTCAATCAATAAAAAAGGTATAACAACATAAAGTATAACAACAAAATAATAATACCAAAAATTTCCAACAAGAATAACGATAATAATCATAAAATAGAGTAACAATCTCACCAAGCTACTGCAATTCCTTCATATGCCGCACTTCCCGCCAGTCCTATAAAGTGTTCCGCTCCAATATTTGACGCAAATAAAGAAGCCGCGGCCGCCCACCATGGAACAGCCCGTTCCGCTAAAAAATAACCTTGCGCACTAGAGGACGAATTATGCCGCCCAGAGCGGGACGCCCAAATGCCCACTCCGGCTAACAAGACAAAATACGCCACCAACGCAATGATGTCGCCCGGGCCCCATGTGGCATCCATGGAAGAATGCTGTGGTCGTGGAGAAGAGGGTGAGGGAAGGAAATTTGAAAACATACAGTTTTTAGACATACATTTTGTTGGATGTACATTTTTTCGGAGTCCAAAAGGCAAATAATGTACAGTTAATTTTTCTGTGTTTTGTTAATGCTTTAAAAGCAATGGTGGAGAAAAATTGTGCGTAACATAAAACTAGTAACTATAAAACACTGTTTATCTCTAACAGAGCAAAAGTAAAACTAGAATACAATGCAAAATTAAACTTAATAATAATATTCTAGGGTTGATTGACGTTGTTGCATGTTGTAGCTCCTTCAATCTAGAAGAAACATTATTTTATGACTATTGGTCAACTGAGTTAACGTTTTGAAGTTTAAGAGCAATCAACAGGCTTCCTTCAAGACCAACATCATCATTATGTGACTTCTTCAATAAATGTCTTTGTAACATTATAGGACATTATTGGAAAGTTTCATTATTGGACTTTGTCAAATATTTTATCTTTCAACATTTGGCATCCGATTTCCGATCATCTCATGCATCATCATCAATAACAATTCTTTACAAAATACCGAAATCCAAAACCAGGTCCTCGAGAGAGGAAAACAAGACAATCCCTTCATTGAATAAATATAAGTACATTGTGAATGCTGATAAACGGGAGACTCAAAGAACCTAGCAACATTTTGATCACCTGTTTCCCCAAACTCAGACTTCTATCATCATAATGTGCTGAACCATCAAATGAAATGGAACCAGCAGAAACGTATTCAATGTTCTATGTCCATTGACATTATGCAATGTCCAATTTCCAATATCCATTGTCCAATTCCCAATGTTCAAAATTCAATGTCCAATTTCCAATGTTCAATGTTCAATGTCCAACGTCAAATTTCCGATGTCCAATGTCCACGTCCACCACATTATGTATCCCAATGTCCGAATTCCAGAGCATAACCCAGTGTCTCGCATCTAAATACAATAATGAACGTTCAATGTCCAATTTCCATCGCATCATAGTGTACAGTGTCCAATTTCCAGTGAATACCGTGTCCAAAGTCACAATGTGCAATGTCAAATGTCCAATTTTCTATGAATGTATCAGATTGACCATTGTCCAATGTCCAATGTCAATGTCCAATGTCCAATGTCCAATGTCAATGTCCAATGAACATATACATTGAGCAATGTCCAATGTAGATGCTAATGTCCATACAATGTCCAATGAATGGATCACACTTATTGACGTCCAATGTCCAATGTCAATGTCTAATGCATGTACCGTATTGTCCAATGTCTAATGCCCAATGGGCAACTGTTCACACCGGGTGTTCCCCAAGTCAATGTAAGTTGTTTTAGATCTAGGGTCAATTTCCCACTTGCCAATCACATTCAGTAACAGAAATAGCTTTAATGCCCACCCGCCGAACGCGTATTGCCGACAATTAATGTCCGGTAAAAATGTTTCAAATACCAATTTGCTCCTATGCTAGACTTTCAATGCCCAGGGCCCTGTTCCCACTTTATAGTCCCTAGATTAAAAGACTAAAAACGACTATTTAAATAATAATTGTCAAACAGAACCTTCGCCAGGCTTCTAAGATGTCCAATTTCCATGTCCAATTGACCACCAGATGTGTCACATTGTCCAATGCAACTATCAATTTTTTTTTTATTTTTTTTTTTAACATTTTCCAATTCATTCGTTTTATCAACAACCTTCCCCCTTCGATCGGCCACGTCACCATATCTAATATATAATACAAGAAAAAGAGTGTACTTTGCCAAATGCGACAATTTTTTTTTCTTTAAAAGCACAAGCAGCTTCAGTTTTCATTGTTTACAGCTTTCTTTGTCCATTCTAGTTTTCTACCTTTGACATTTTATATATAGTAGAGTTTTGTAACAAGCAGTAAAATGTAGCCATCAGAGTTTTGTCAATGCAATTCTTACCTGAAACGTGCCTGCCAGGTGGCTGACGTTTACGAAAACTCCAGATTTTTTCAAATTGATGCCACGTGTAACCTCTTCATCTCACCGCCACGTGGCATGATTCAGTCACATGTCATGGCAGCTGAGAAAGTGACGCTGAAAGAAATAACAAAAGGAAGTATCACAGCGGAAGCACACAAAAGATTACACAATCTGCCAAAAATAAATTTACAATAAAAAAATGGCTAGGGAAGCCTTTTCATACAAGGCTTTTCTCCTTTCCCACTCTTCCCTCCTTTCGCTCTAATGATCCAGCTTATGATTCACAAAGGATAATCCGTACAGCTGAAAGAACTCATCTAAATACCAGAGCTACTAGCGTGCCGAGCACGATTCAAAGTACAAAGGCGCCGCCTTTTGGAGCAAGGCACGCGGGAAGAAGAAAGCACGCAGACAAGATGGCAGGCGCGCGCTTTCCCCTTGGAGAAAGGAAGAGAAGAAACAGAAACATGGAGTTTGTGGCGAAGCTTCGAACAATTACTGTACTTTCGTGCGACGTGTGCGCACGAAACGCCAAACATTCGATTCCAATAATTGTACCGTAATGTACGCGAACGAAAATATTGCGTGCGTCCAATACGACGATTTTTATCACAGTTTTTCACACCGTTTAGTGCGAACTATTCAATCGCGCGAACTATACGTTACGAACGCATTGAACGTTATAAAAAAATCGTAAAAATCGTTAATGAATTTTCGTCCGTATTATTCCGTACATGTAAACAGAAATGAATTTCACATATACCGCAGTTTGTAAGTTTTACTTTAAGGTTGACTTCCATTAGGCGTGTCAGTAAATGTACGGAATATTTTACTGAAGGGCGTGCCTTCCATTACCTCGCGTTGGTAAACCACTTTTTATTTGCGTGGCTCATTCTGGTTGGTAACACGTATGTTAATATTAGATGCTTAAAATCTTGAAAGAATCTTAGATTGCAAAATCTGAACGTAATATCTGTACGAACGGAGGTAATATCTGTACCACCGGAGGTAATTAATGCCTCGTACAGAGGGCATTAAAATATTAAATTGTACTACCCAAAAATTCAAAACGCAACGACAAAAAGGCGGCGGCAAACTCTGACGGTGGGAGCGTGACGGGATAATATCTGCGGATTCGCAGCCACCCTGGCGGAAGGCACGTGGCTCTTGCGACGTGTACGCACATATGCGCGCGCTCCTCGTGGATTTTTTTGACCTTTTCCACGCGATCTATTTTTACACGTTCTGTATTCGAGCACTGTCCTCCCTGTGCACGGTCTTAACAAACTGTGGGGGTGGTGACGTGGCGTCACGTATAAAAAGTGTAATTGAATCCGACGGTCCTAATTTACGCCTACAAACTTGGACAATTTTCTGTAATGTTGTTTTCCTTGAAAAAAAAAATGTACGGAGTTGTACAAAACGGTACGGCCGTCGGTAAAAAACCCCACTTTTTCGCTAATGGAAGTCCACCCTTAATGAGCGCTAAAATGTTTTAAAAACCTAAATATGTATCATACTTTATTCGCGTAACCGAATTCATTCATCGATCGGTAACGAACAATTATAGAATAAGCTTCTGCGAAAGGGCATAGTGCCAGGTTGAAGTCTCGTTCAACGCAATTTTTTTGTCAAAGTACATCTATCTGATACTATGTGACAGGTAGATTCTTGGCAGATTTTCAACATTCCATGGCGGCTTCTTTCAAAATATATTGAAGAAGACGTTCGCGCGCAAGTAGTGTGACATTTCAACGTCTCATTTCAAAAATGTCTGTACATTTTCGAAAAAATTACGTACATGTTCCGTGAAATTTCTGTTCAGTTTACTGGACAAAAAATACTAATGACTGCGACGTCTGTCGTGGTCAAATTCCGTACATTATCGTAGAATCCGTACATTTTAAGGGAAACAATGCAATTTTCACGTAAATTGTCCGTTCAATTTACCGGACAGAAAGTACATCGCGATTTTCTGCAATTTTTTCAACAATCACGAATTAGGGTAACCTTCCATCAGGCGAAAAGTGGGGTTGTTTACTGGAAAAAGTACCCTTCCGTACTAGGCCGTACTGTTTTTTTTTTTTTTTTTTCAAAAGATGTTTCCTAAAAATTCGTTGAGATTCTCCAGACTTCCTGGAGAAAAATACCACCGTCCGATTTTCAATTTTCGACGCAAACGCTTCATGTTTCCAGTACGTAGCTAGTCTCCTCCTACTGTCCTCGGGAGGAGAGTTTGTGAGTACTGGACGCGTGTTTTGGTCCACTTGTAAAGTCAGAGTCGATCCACGACAGACGTGAAGCAATAAACTTACATGTGGCAATTGGAGTGTACCGTGTGACATAAAAGCCAGCCTGTTCGACGACAAATAAATCTTGGTTGTATAGCCAGCCTGTTCGACGACAAAAAAAAACTTGGTTGTAAGACATCCTGTGACGTCTCCTTCATAAATGTGCGATCACGTACAAATGGTACATTCTTGGACATTTGTACAAACTTTAATTTTGTAACGGTTTTCGTGGCCGTTCATACCACAACAACCGTAAGAACGTTCAGATTGTACATTAGCGTGACGCTACTAGATATTTATATCGGCGTCTGCCCGTACACATACGCAGCTGCGATTTTGTCCTTTTGCAAATGATGATTATTCCCGGGTGGCTCAACAGGTCCTACGTGGTACCAATCGCAATCTAACACCTCATTCACTGGCACGACCTGATGGAAGGGTGTTACAAATATTAGTGCCAGTAAACGTGTTCGTACGATTACTGGGAACGCCTGATGGAAGGTTACCCTTATGCGTTTCAATCGGAGAAAAGGAAAAATTCGCACGATTTCAACAACAGCGATTTTTATCAATATATGTTATCATATATATAAAAATTTATGAGCTTCCGCTATGAATATTGTCTGAATTTTGTGTATTTATTTTGAGTGGAAATTTTCAATTTTTATTTAACGATCCAACAGACGCATGGTAACAGTCTGAACTTGCTGATGACCGTTCGTTAGACCTACTTGCGTTGAAAGACCTTGGCAATCCGTCAAATCCGTACCAAATACTTCGTACGAGTGGAATTTTTTTATTAGGATTTCATGGAACGTACACCGTTAACAGCACATCGCGGAAACCCAAAATAGAATTGATAACAGTGTTTCTTTACACCAAAATTCACGACTTACGTTCCACAAAGAGAAGCCTTTGTTATCATTAGTGCGACGGTAAAACCATATGTGTTCAAAAGGGATAAAACTGAAAAAAACAGTTAAAGAATCACAAAAATATAAGCAACGTCTAAAATAATAAAATAAATAAAGCACCACAAAAAAAAACAAATATCCACATATACCAAATATGGCGGCCTATAAAATACATAACCAAGAGCAGTCTACCCACAACCAAGCAAAGGTCCACAACCACAGAGATCATGGATTGGACGGGTCCCTTAGTGGACGACCTAGAAGACCCCCCCGTCCCCTGCCACCGTACTTCGAGAAGGCCGTCGTTCTTCAAGAAGACCGCAGCTTGGGCTCGTTGAAGGGCAAATGATACACGTTGACGGTAGAGGGTAGCTAAAAGGTTTAGCGGACACCGTACTTCGAGAAGGCCGCAGCTTGGGCTTGTTGAAGGGCAAATGATACACGTTGACGGTAGAGGGTAGCTAAATGGCTTAGCGAAAGACTACTTAGACCCTTGGATTCAAATGTTTTTCACGCCCATTGGCGGAGAAAGTTGTCGAATGACTTGTCCAAAGATCATAAAATGTCCCCCACAAATTGGAAAAACTAATCCCGACAAGTCTCTGTCAGCGTAATCTCTTTCCTTCGAAGCCACTACATCCCGAGCCGCAACACCTGTATGTAAAGTTGTGTGAGAAGCAACGTGTGTCCCAGTTCGATCATGAGGACCACATCACCAAGGGTCCACTAAACACCATGGAGGAAAACAAAGTCAACCCGAGGGCTTTGAGAACCCTTGGATCGGAGCTGAGGAGGGAGTAAATGAGAAATCTCTTGTTTTAGGGTGTAGCTGTTGCATCTCCCGCCAAATCATCCGCGCCAAATCATCCGCGACAGTACGCTCCCCACCATGTCGGTAGTGAAGTAAATGTATTATTTCAGCATCATTAGGTTGGTTGCCGCACAATGCCCCCCCCCCTCCCTTTAAAAGTGAATGATAAGGCAAAGCCCGACGTAGGCATAAAGCATATGGAAATTTATTAGATGACAAAAAAAGTGTCCAAAAAGTTGGTGTGGCTTGTAGCCTCGCACAAGGCGCGTGCTTACGACACAAACTTAAATGAGCACGCGATTTAGTGGAAGGTATGGATTGTAAGTGGTTCCCAAAGCAAACGGCGACTACTTATTCACATATGTGTTCCCAATAGTGTTGGGTATCGGGTAATTTCATATCGCGATAATTTCGATATTCGATATATAGAATATCGATCGAGCAGAATCCTCGATATATCGTACCGAGACCAACATAAATTATCGCGATATATTATATTTTAAAAAAATAATATTTTATATAATATGCTATTTTAGCGATAAAGACAAATTGTCTGATACGCGACATACGGCGTGATTTTCGTTCCTTTGCTTAAAAGTAGACGCCGCAAAAAGTAACCGACAAAAAAATACTAATGCTGTAATTCAAATAGTTACTTATTTGGGGTATGGTTGCATCAGGATGTCGTTGTAATAGTACGGACAACAAAATTTCTCTAATACAGAGGCCTCGGTTACATCACGTATCGTCTGTAAGTAGTATTTACATACGTTTTTTAATTTGAGTGGTTACTTGTAAGTTGACGATCAAATCTCTAAAATCGTCAAAGATTTGAAATCGACCATTTTCATATGGAAATCCGTACTTTCGTTTTACGTACGTGTACTTCGCAAGTGTACCGCGTCAATGTACCTCAGAGATCTCCTTCACTCTGCTGACTTTCAGGGGAAAAACGTACTTCTTTTCGGCAAAGATTTTCAGTCACCTTGTTCGAAGGCACATGACTTTAGAGACTTGTGATTTTTTATTTTTTTTTAAATGCCTCGATATATCGTCGATACGATATATTGGCAATATATTGGGATATATCACGATAATTTGATTTTCGATATATCAAAACGATATATCGATTATCGGGTACCTGTAATTCGATATATATATATCGAATATCGACAAACGGTCCTCGATACCCAACACTAGTTCCCATAGTGTCAACACTGAGAGATTGAAAAGTTGGAACCCTATTTTTTTGCGTCGAGAGGCACTAGTGCAAGAGCAAAAATGAGGGCTTGTTGAAATGCTAAGAGACCTTTCTCCATCTAAGGTACAACATGGACATCATCAACAATAAAACGAGAAATAATGGTACGCGCCACCAAAACCGAACTACTCAAATATGTCGTTGTCGCAGTGTTGGCAACGAGAATCAAACATAAACTACCATTTAAAATTGGGAGGCTTTCTTATTAAAGAGCAAGCGGCCTTTACAAAAGTTCAAAAATCCCATTGCCAATTTGATGGTGAACCACATTCAAAAAATTTGTTGCCAAATTCCTTAAGGGAAGACGAAAAAAAAGTCGTTGGTGATGAACTTTGCGCAAGATATAGAGGGCGCGGAGCAAAACAAACATGTCAAAATAGCAAAGGCCACTTGTGAGTTTGAAAGCTTTAGAAGATCGATACTACGGGAAAGGTCCTCTAAAAACACTTGACAAAAGAAGGGGTTGGAAGAGGGCAACCTAAATCCTTTTTACCTTTGACCGACAATGCAACACAAAACTTGTGGGGAGGGGGAAGTTTAACGTTAAACCCAGCGACCACCAAGCCACACACTAAGATGGTTTAGAAAATAGCTTAATCCCATAAAATACCATCTTGGAGAGTGCCATTTTGATACTATATGGTGGCAATATCACCCAAAAGAGCCCCAAGTGGAAGGTGTAACAAAATAGGCGAAAGATAAAAAGCTAGAACAAAAAAATCGAGTTTGGTCACATGTGAAGGTGCATGTCTCATGTCTCAAAAGATACCATTAGGACCAATAGTGATGAAAACGTTACCCACATCCACTTGAACGACCAACCAATCCGGATGAACACCTTAAACAACTCGTAAGTCATGGACAACTGCTTTGTGGAGCATTTTCTTAACAACACACGTTGATGCAGTGAAAAACGGTTTTGACATGTTCCTTTGAGTTAGATCAATATAGCGCAAGCCACCAAATGGTACAATACAACTTCAACGATGATCGGGCGGATCCTTCCAACGGGCTTAGAAAGAACCTGAAGTCGTGTGAGAGAACGGAGTGAGATAACATTGTTGGGAAAGTGTCCACGAGCCATCTCCAATGCCACCTTAAGTGGGAGATCTAAGCTTATGGGTGAATTTTAAATAGGAAATATTTCTAAAAAAATAATAATAAACCATGACGGATAGACCGCCACCAAAAGGTGAGAGACCAAATCAGTGTTTTGGTAAAAGCTTTACGATCTAAAGTAAACATTTCAAGAGGATCATGCCTTTGAACAAAGGTAACAATATCGTCATGTATTCAAGGGTGTAGGAAACACAAAGCTTCAACTATTGCTTCCAAATATGAAGTGGGCGTGAAAGGCTAAAAATATCGTTCGACAATAAACGAAAACAACACATAGCACTCTCGCATTGGAGCTTGGTAACATGGCGCAATGTCGAAGAGGTGTTACGCAAAGACGAATTACTCGAGAAGTGTGCTATCGTTGCAAAGACTCCCAATCGCCTTGCTTAAAGTTTAGGCACCAAGCACTGGCCTCACAAGCACCACTTGCTACCCCTCAGGGTGCCTAAACTAATACCTAAGTTGGACACATGAATAAAAGGTACCACGAGGCATCATTATAACTATCATTAGCCAATAAATTCAAAATAAAACGAAAATTTGTTTCGATATGTTCATGAAGATGATAGGGGATACGTGTTTATAGACACGGACGAGGGTAGCCTAATTGGTAACACCCAAAAACATCAAGGTGTCTAACGAATTGCAAATGACTCCGAGAAATTTGTCGACGAATGTGAATTAGAGTGGAGTGGATAAGAGCAAGAAGCAAAATAACCACTTTCATCCTTTTGTAGGCTTTGAAATATCTTGTGACATTCTCCTTGTAACGTACAACTCGACACATCTAGGACAAAACACTATAAAAGGTCCTGTGTTTTATGTTTGAGATGTTGCCAGCTTCGAAACAAAAGGTGTCGTGCATAATGGGCAAAAAATGGAGGATGTGTTGTTTTAAGACACGTTTCGTAACAAATAGACCATCACGAGGAGACCGAGGTCGTGACGGGGGTTGATGTGAAAGAGAAACTGAAGCTAGAGAGTGGGATTGTTCCCGAAGATAAGGGGAACGACAAAAGACAAAATGGGAAGGTGAATTTGTGAGATTGACGAAGAATTGATGGAATATGGTTAATAGTGGGTATTGGTGGTGTGCTTAAGGGCATGTTTGTGGTGGAGTCGGTGACGGCCGATGTAGTTGTGGGTGGGTTTGTATGCTTCTGCAATGTTGGTGAGTTACTAACTGAAAAGGAATGTAAGTGAGTGATAATTCCATCTTGGGAGGTGGGCAATAAAACGCTGAGGCAATTGTGATGCCCAATCACGGTTGCGCGTGATCAAAAAAAGAGGGAGATCGGGAGGGGGGCGCGCGCCGTTTTTAAGGGGCCATAGAGTATATGATCATGTGTTTTATAATACAAAGGAATCCGACAAAAGAGGCCACTCCGCACAAGGTGTCCAATAACCTTTGGAAATGTCAAAGCCGTTGTTTTTTGGTATCCTTCCTAAATTCTCTCGCATAGAATGCGACAAAGATGTTGAAACTGTTGTGGAAAAGGGTGGAAAATTAACATCCTTTGTTATTTGGCACACAGATGCTCAATTTGAGGCAAGATTGAGGGTAACATGGAAAGCTAGGGGGCCGACTATTAAGATTTAGTATTGAGAACTCATTTAGCGACGAGACATTCTCGTAGCTAAAGCAGGGACGACCAGCGACAAAGTAGTTTCGTCGCTAGATATTTGAAGTGACGTGGAAATTGATTGTTCGTTTCCATTCGTTTCACGTAAGTTTGAGTTGTACTATAGAAATGACGTAGAAATTGTTTGGTCGTTTCGGTTCACGTAAGTTTTAGACGTACCGTGTGGTTTGAGTCGCGTGTAGTTCAAGTCGGTTCGCACTTTTCAGTCGTTTGTTTCACCACGTTGACTCTTACACGTTTCTAGTCGTATATATATATATATATATATATATATATATATATATATATATATATATATATATATATATATATATATATATATATATATATATATATATATATATATATATATATATATATGTGTGTGTGTTTAGTCTTAGTGGTATATCTTTCTTATAGAGGCGTAGCTTATTAAAGAGGCGTTGAAAGGTCAGAAGTAAAATGGAGAAAGTAAAGGAGTTATAATTGCATTGCGTTTAATATATTGAATTATTGGAGGAACACTCTTTTTGTGAGTGAATTTTGTATTTTGTTTGGTTTGTTATCTTTCAATTGGTATCGGAGCAGGTTATTGGCAACGCTTGCTGGTATGGTGGAAAAAGGGAAATCCTCGGTGGAACCTATTGGAGGAGCTAGATGAGGAGTTACAGGGACACAATATGATGAGTTTAACGAATGGGGGGAGAAAAATGTGAAGATGAATGAGGGGATGTTTGAACGCTTTCAAGAGTTTCTTAAAACACAAGGAGATGATAGAGATGGAGGTGTAAGTGGAGACTCACACAATTCAAAGAAAATTAAAAAAAAGAAAGAGAAATCTAAACTTTATGAGGAAAAGGAAGAGAGTGAAGATGATGATCTTAAAGTGTTTAATAATACCATCGTCTTCACGAGTTCCAACTATGCAATTTGGAAGCGATACATTCGAGGAGCATTCACAAAAAACTTTGGGACATCGTTATCCGGGAAGAAACACGACCGGATCTTGTCGTGGATCAGCCGGAGCAAAGAAGTGGGACAAGAAAGCTATGGCGGCCTCCACCGCACTAATACAAAGTTGTGCTAGTTCTATGCATGAACATCATCTAACCCATGATAGGGCTTATGATTGTTGGACCGCTTTGCAAAATGCGTTTGAAAAGGGGTTTGAGGCAAATGAAAATTATCTCTTTGAGGAGTATATCGAGTTTAGAATGAAGGAGAACGAGTCCATTGATGATGGAGTCAAAAGGTTTAATGTCATCATGGAGCAACTTAACTAACTTAATAACTTCCCTACAGAAAAAGAGTGGTTGTTTCTTCTTATGATGAGTCTTTCAAGCAAGTTTGCGGTAGCGAAGGAGGTCATCAAGGGGCGAGAGAAACCGACAATGGCATAGGCTATTAATCACTTGAAGAGTACGGAGAAGGAGAAGGCAACATCAAAAGAGGAAAACAACGGGTCATCTTATCCGAGTTATCAAGAGGAGGATGACGGAGGAGCTTACAACTTTAGGGGATCTAGGGGGAAAGGAGGTGGACCTCGTACAAACATTAAAAAACATAAAAAAAACATTGAAAAACAATTAAAAACATCAAAACAAAGATTAAGAAACATTAACAACAAAAAGAAAAAAAGAGAGCAAGAGAGAGCGAGAGCGAGAGGGAGAGGGAGAAGGAGAGGGAGAGGGAGAGAACACAAAAAAACCGCAAAGTTGAAAACATTCTCACCCTTCGGTGTCAATTTTGAGGTAGTGGATATGTTGGAGGTTGTGTTCCTCCATGAATTCGTCGACAGTAAAGATTCTAACATCGATGGAATTTGTCTCCGAGTTATCGTCCAAAGAAGCAAGAGTGTATCCCAATCTGAAACAAATAAACAATTAATAAACAAACAAACAAAAAAGCAAATTAGATAACAACAAAATACTTACTCAAGGTTTTTCCACCCATCCTCAAAACAACATAGCTGGAGCTTTTCCACTGTACACATTCATACATAAATATATATTAATGTGTACGTGTATGAGTATAAGAAAATTGAAAAAACTCACTCGCTGACCGAAAATTTTCCGACTCTCGTTTTCCAGCACATTCTTAAATTATAGATGTGGAACCTTCTCATTATACATGCATGCATATATTGAGTATATATTGTATGTCCATGTATATGGTTACATGGCTATGTGAAGAAGTAAAAAAGATGGGGAAAAAGAGAGGGAGAGGGAGAGAGGGAGATGGAGAGGGAGATGGGGAGGAGAGGGAGAGGGAGGGGAGTAGAGGGAAAGAGGGAGAAGTAGAGAAGAGGGAGAAGGCAAAATGTCTCACGGGGTGACCGGAAATCTTCCGACTCCACTTTCGTTGCTTGCGGCCGCATGAAGAAGCGTCATTTTCCCGAATCCCGACCATTTCTGAACCCAAAAATATCCACACTAATTACCGTAAGTCTCAACTTCCCCAAAATATGAATTAGAAAATCACGAAGTTTTGGCAAAAGCAAATATTCAACAAAATTTGGGAAATTGGAAGAAAATTTGAGGAAAAAATTGGGGAAAATGGCAACATTAGAGAAAATTTTGAGACAAATTTGAGGAGAAAGTTTTACCTTCATTTCCAAAAGAAGTTTGTAATTGGTGATGCTCGGCTCCAGGGCGTAAATGTGAACACCTCCATCGAGTTTTTCGGGAAACCGAATTTTCTGAAAAAATAAGTATTTATTTCAAGGGAAAAGGGCAAATAGGAGAAGAAGAAAAAAGAAACAGAAACAGACAAAAAAAAAAAGGTTTAGGTTTCAGTTCGGAAAATTATCGGATCTCCGCTAAACCGATAATAAGATGAAAAAACTTACAAAATTTTAAAAAAGTACAAAAAGGTACGAAAATAAATCGAAAAAAAAGTGTACCGGGAAATTCGAGTGGCGCTACGCGACAATTGTCACAACTTCCACAAAACTGATTGGGATTGCCCGGATTGTACTTTTGTACCAGGTACTCATTCCAGCTAGCAGGGTTGACTTTTTGACCGCCTTTGACCACCTGCCATCGCTCCATCCACTCCACAAGATTGTACCCTGAAAAAAACCCAAAAAAAAGGGGGGGGGGAGAGAAGAAAAAAGAAAAGAGGGGAGGCAGAAGAGCAAAACAGGGGAAGGAGAAAATGTCAGTTTTCCTGTTTTGATGAATAAAAAGTCGTTTTAAAGTCGAAATTTGGAGGGAAATTTGCGATAATTTCAGACAATTTCGAACAACTTGGGAAAATGATTTCTTTTGACAAACAAAAAGACTCTATTTTCACCTTCATCCTCTCCAACATTTACGAGGAGCGATACTTCCTTTTGCAAAATTCAAAAATTGGCCTAAATCGGCCCAAAACAGGTCCACATCGGTGACTCCCAAAAAAACGAAAAAAATAACAAAAAAATGACTCCCCGCAAAAAAAAGATCCCAAAAAAAAAACCGACTTTCTTTCTCACCTTTGTTCGCTCCGATATTCACGAGAGTGATATTTTCCTTCGCCGGGTTCCAGAAGGCGGCCAAATGGGCGTCCAGCGTCATCAGTGGGCCGCACCCGAGCCATCCCTTCGGTTTGTGTTTCTCCTCTTCGAATTTCTCCCCCTGCCGCAAAACACTCGCCGCCGAGCACAGGATTTTGGGCTGGGAAAACGACAAAAAAGGGAAAACGACAAAATGAATAAGACAAAAAAAAGGAAAAGACAAAAAGATTAAAATTAAAAAAAAAGGAAAGGGAGCGGAGGAAGAAGATAGTTCATAAAAGCGGCAATGGTTTTCACGGAGTAAAAAGGAAGAGGAGAATCAGAAACGAAATTTGGAAAGTAGAAAAAAAAAAACAATAGCTTCACATTATTTACGAGGAAACAAAACAAAAGGGAAATTTGAAATCCTTACGAGAATCAAAAGAGGGCTTCTCCGGGGCGCGAATCAAGCTTGTAAAATAAACGAAGAAGTGACAACCACAAGAACAAACGAATAAATAATAAAACAAACGATAAAGCAAACGAATAAACAAACTAAGATCATGTTGTTATGGCTAAACCATCCCGATACAAGGAAGATAAGACGCACAAAAAAGTATTTTTTGAGGCCAATACACCGTGTATCGCTATTACTGTTTATCGCTATTAGTGTGTAACACTGATAGAGTTTACACGGTGTAGTGTCTAAAGACGATGGGTGGACTCATAGAAGGGAAAACTAGACAAAAACCTCTCAACAACATCTAATGAATTCAAACTTAGTGTAAAACATCTAATTAAAAACACACTTTAGTCACACTAACAACACTAATGAGTGGATTACAATCACTGTTATGATTTCCGTGAAATCCGGGATCCGGCATGTCCCACTTTGGAGAATATTAAGCCGGCCAGGGCTCGACCTGGGACATTGACCTTTGACTTAAGCTGTCAACGCACTACCCTTTTTTCCCATCAGCTCGATGTAGACCCTGGCAGGTCTGTATCTATTTATTTTAAGCAGCTTCGAGTATGGTATTACCATATTCTACCCCGTATTGAACAGGCATCGACGTGCCAATCCAACAATCACGCCTCTCTGCACTAGATTACTATTATACATTTTAATTTCTCATCCTTAATTAGTGACTTAATAGTGATGGCCAGTGTACACATACTCTAGACTACACCGCCCAACACTATTAAAGGGTTAGCCACTCAAATTTCAAGAAGTGTTTTTTGACTCGAAATCCTAAAAGAGTGTTAATAACACTTTATATAAGTGGTTGATAACGAGCCACGTTGCAAAAACATAATTTGGTGTAGTTGATACTATAACATGTTAATATAAGATGTTAACGCTAATAATTGATCAGTGTACATTTACGCAAATCTTCGGATTGTTTTTTTGTCCACACTACCTAAGGTGCAAAGTAGACAACGACAAACCATTGTCGTTCTGTGACGTGACATTCTCTCGCGAGCAAATGAGTTTCTCGAAGGAGGGAAGTTCTGGAAAAAAAAAATGTAGACTTTTTTTATTTAATAAATTAAGATGGTCTCACAGTATAATAAGAAGAAAAGGAAGCGATTCTCTGTCCACATGCTAAAAAAATTAAAAAATTATTAAAAAAATCACAAATTTAAAAAAAAAAAACACTCTCCAAAAAAAAAACTCAGTAAAATTCAATATGTTCTTCCGACAATGTTCATACGGTTATAAATTTTCATTTCAAATTTTTTCAGTTCCATGAAAGACGTTTTAATCAATTGCTCGGGTTTTACTTTTTCTAATGCCTTTATATTCAGATTTAACTAGACAATTTTTTCCAGTTGTTTTATCTTCCCCCAATTTACTTCTGTTTCACAATCCACTTTTCATTCAAATTATTAAATGCAATAAAATAAATAAAAAGTAGCCCTGCCTTTTTTCACTCTTCCATGTGTTGATTTTATAGGCGATTTTGGGCAATATCGGTCCCGCCTATTTTGTGTGACCGATGTCACATCATGGAACAGTATTATTTGTACGGACAGACGTCAGGATTTGGACGACGTGGAGATGCACGATTTCAACAATCATGCAATTGTATATAGTCAGGTTTATATGAACAAGCAGGTGTAGGCATCACTTCATTGGACCACATTAGAGAGTGTTTTATTCACACAGATAGCATTAGAATACAAATAGCACTCAGAAGAGACAAGATAGATACCGTTCATCCATTAATGCAAGAATAGCAGTTCAGACATAGTCATGTGAGACAAGGAATAGAATCTGGCTTTATTAGAGAAAGTTTTTTGTAACACTGTCCTAAAAGGACCATTTATTAAAGCTACGGCTTCCTTACAATTCTATTCTGTCTCTTTGCCTACTTTATCTGTTTGCTAATTATATCCCTCCATAATTTTTCCTATCTCTCCTGTCTAACTATTTATGTGACTCCATAAGCCCCTCTGCGTGTATTGACTTGTGGCCGGTCTAAGCTATCCGTGACTACTCTGCGTGTATTGACTTGTGGCCGGTCTAAGCTATCCGTGACTACGAGGAACTCTCCTCGTTAGTTCGGATGACCGACCCAGAGCGACACCATGTTCCGATTTTCATTTCATATTAATTGACCTTCTTCTTGATAAAAAAACCTCGAGAATCAAAAAAAAAAAAACACCTCAAGTTCATGGGAAAATACGAGAAATGCGAGAAATCTTACGCGAAAGTGCGTTCGAATTTCCCAAATCGATCTTCATCATCCTACTGTTCAGATCGAATTCCTCGGAAACACTAATTTTGGTGCCAGTATTTCCTCCATTGTCGATTACTTTTTCGACATTTTGGACAACATTTTGCAATTGTGGAATTTCCTCCAAACATGAACACAATTCGATAATGCCAACAAAAGAAATCAAAAAAACTAAAACAAATGATTTCACCATTTTGGGGATTCAAGGTTCTATGTATAAACTGATTGTTGGGTATTATAGTGTTGTAGTATTAAACGAAAGAAAAAACAACCAGGGGAAGGATAAGGGAGAGAGTAGAGAGAGAGAGAGAGAGGGATTCTGAGCTTGTAGAATTATGGTACAACAAAATGATTTATATAGGCTTAAAAAACCGCGAGTCCATCGCACGTGCAAAATTGTAACATTTTAGCGGGTTCGCAAGCATCTTGCCACGTGGCAAAGGCATGGTAAGATTGAACGACTGTCCGTACTGTGGTTCGCTTCTTCGTACAATGTTGAGGTAAGTTTAGTGCGCTTCCGTGCCTTTAAATATTTCTCGCGTAGCGCATACGGGGTTAAATATTTTTCCTGTAAACACGTACGTGTAAACACGTACGTGCGACTGTCGCAGTAACAACCGCTTCCCATACTGCAAATCATAGTTCAAAAGTAGGCGATTCAATTGTAGGCCTTTTGTCGGCGCCTTTATCGTAAGTTGTGTTATGGTC
This sequence comes from Zygnema cylindricum, assembly GCA_037447655.1. Taxonomy (NCBI): domain Eukaryota; kingdom Viridiplantae; phylum Streptophyta; class Zygnematophyceae; order Zygnematales; family Zygnemataceae; genus Zygnema; species Zygnema cylindricum. The sequence continues at coordinate 41,220 of JBBHKE010000344.1, read as the reverse complement.
TTTTCGTGTGATCTTCTTAAGTCGCTACTTTTATCAACGACCGTCCGATCGTCCAAAATCTGACGATAGTCCTATCATAAGTTGTGTTATGGGATTTTCATGTGATCTTCTTAAGTCGTTACTTTGATCAACGACCGTCCTATCGTCCAAATCTGACGGTTTAAATATAAAATACCTCAAAACTCACACAAAAATAATTTATTGTCCGAATGTTTTTCAAAATTTAGACATGACGTTTAATTCTCTATCGAACGATGTGCAACTCAACCCTGTTACTGTTTTATTTCATTTTGCGGCCAATACAATATGGGTCTTAAGGGTATATTGTATTTTTTGAGTACAATAGGCATAGTGTATGGGTGTACTTTCACCTACTTTTGAACTATGCTGCAAATCAGCAAAAGCATTCGCTTGCGTCAGCCAATGACAAGCAAGATCGTTAGTCCGTACGAACAGAAAGCCAACCCCAATGAAGTCACAGGGACCACCCGACAAAGTCATACGGAATGAGGAATGTCTATTGGCGCGGATGGCTTACTACAGTACAGTACAGAACTGTACTTGTAGTGACGCTTCACGTTTTAGGATTCGCTGCGGGTACTTTTTTCGTCGCCTAGCAGAAGGTGGTACAACTCCCCCCCGAGATGACCACAGGTGGCGCGCGTCAAATCTTTCGCTTTGCGGTTTTGCAAAACACTTCGAGTGCCATGAAATCCGTAACTGCGAGCACTTGAGATCATAGATGTCTCGTGCGCATAAAACGCACGCATGAAACGCCAAAAAAATAACGAATATGCGCATGACACGGTTCAAAAAATTTTAAAATGCGTTGACCAACTTTGACTCCATACTAAAAATAATAATAAAAAATAAGTAAAACATTTAATCGATAATGAAAAATACCATGACAACTTAATCAAAATTTCAAAAGTTCTAAACGAAAACTAGCGACGTCACTGTCTCTTTGCTGGACAATGAACCTGCAACCAGCGATCAGACCAGCGATCAGACTACGTCAGGGACTAGACTGCCTTGGTGGCATTGGACTCGTCGCCAGCGCCGAGGCAGCGCCGGCGTCTTCCCAGCACCAAGTCAGCGCCGACGCCCTCCCTGCGCCATGCCGGCGCTATTACAACGTGTCAACATTCACAAATTTACAATTGAAGCAAAAAATAACCATTTTTGTATTTCAAATTGAATAATGACAAAATCATAATTGAAAAAAAATATATATCATATCCCTTTGGACCCTTAACATGCTCCCACTCTGCTCCTCGAGGCTTAGACATGGTTACCTGTGAAGAGGTTCGTGGAAGCTTCAAGTGTGGCTTCAATCGAGCCTTCAATGGTGGATTCAATGGCGGCTTCGTTGTAATGATAAACCGTACAAATTTGTTTCAAACTTCGCACGCAGAAATGAAACGTCACTTTTTATAAATTTCTGTACGTTGTATTTGTACCATACAAATTTCTTTCAAACTTAGAGCGCAGATTTTTTTGAAATTTCCGTACATAATATTAGTACGTTTTGTCCGTACAAAAAGTATACGGATTTATCGAAAGATTCAAAAATCTAAAAAAAATAACGAAATTTCGTAAAAATATCAAAATCCGTACGAATGAAACATTTATGCTTGAGGTGTTCTGTGACGTTGGCAATATGGTTTAGGGTATGTACGGCATATGCTTAAGGGGATTTCCCATGTAATCGTTACTTTGATAAAGTATTTTGGGCTGTAGTGAAGATTCTCCGTGCTACTTTGAAGAGCGTTCAAAATTTCCAATGTGAGAAAATGCAATCCTAACTATGACATGTGACGGTTGTAGACGTAGGTACAACTTGTGACCATTGAAGACGAACGCAACTTCCGACGATTAATGACGCCAACAAAAACAACGACAGTTGTAGACGTCTCGATTTTTGTGAAATTGTAGATTTTCAGGGTTTGGTAACATTGTGACGTCATGCTCACTTGTGACAACGTCGACGTCTCTAATTCAAGAACTTTCCGCCATGGTTTCCCGATTCCGGTTTTTATACTTTTCTCACTCGACTTGACATTAAAAAAAACCAAAAAATTGTCAAAATCAATATTTATCAAAGATTTTTCAATTTAATACCTGTGTTGTCGTGTCTCATTCTAAAAAGTGTGAGATAAAAGCGATAGTGTGAGGGGGAGAGGGGAGAGGCGACGACGGCGCAAATTTTTTCAAAGGACCCATGAATGGAAGTGGAGGTCCGAGACCCCTCCAGATTTTTTTCCGTACATGCTCGTATTTTCCGTACATGCGCGTGACGGGTAGGGAGAAAAATAGCGAGTACTCTCCCTCGTCCTAAAATTTTCCCACTCGTGTGGCGCGTGCGTGGGTTGTTTTTCATTCGCTGTTTGGGCGATACTTGAACTAGAAACAACCTCTCGAGATGATTTTTTATGAAGTTTTTTTATGGGCTGGATTCTCTTGCCCGGGTGTCGAAAAGAGGAAAACGCCGAAATGCATTCACATGACGACAATTATGTAGTACACTCGAAGTATCGAATTGACCTTAACTGTAGTTTTGTAAAAATGATTTTCTCGTACGGCTAAATATTTTCTCAAAGTTCGCTGAATTTTGGGGCAAAACGACAAAGAAAAGTCGATATTTTAATGCATGGCAACACCCCCTAAGAACAAAATCGTAACTTATGTTTGTGATGATTGTATAAGTCGACAATACTTGTGACGTCATTGTAGACGTACCGCCTTCCAGCCAGTGTCCTTTGGTGGTTGAAGAAGGTGCGCTTTGACGTTGCCTCTCCAATCTGGTCGACGTGAAATGGCATTCGAAACCCCTGGAAAAAAAAATCCCGACAATCCCGACAAGACAAAAACGGATAAAACATAACAAATTGTGTACTTTTTTTCGTGGTACTGAACGCAAACGGATAAAATATAGCGAATCGTGTACTTTTCCTCATCCCTTGAAATCGTTTGATTTCTTTTGAAAATTACGACACGTGCTGTAATAGGATTTCTAACCTCTCAAAAAATCCCAATACTTCAATCAATTTCAACCACACATTCCACACATTGGAAAATACTCATCCACATTGGAAAACACTCACATAAGGATAAACTTTAAATTAGAAGAAGCTTTTGTCCACATAACATTAGCTTGGTCTCTTGCCCTCGTGGCTCAACCCTTCTTATTAAAGTGTTTTCCTCTACTCTCCACTCTTAATAATTCTATCTCTTAACTACTAAAACACTACTTAGTTTGTAAAAGATTTCAATGCCAAAATGCCAATGCTCCAATTTGGTTTTAATCGCTCAGGACCAAGATTAGTCAGAATTTCCACAAACTTTCCCGAAGGAAAAGATGTTTACTCTCCTCTTGGACTTCATTATTTATCCATCATCGCCCTGGACTAGCCAGGCTAGAGTCAACGCTCCGTTTGAAGAGGCTTTTACCTGGGCCAATCATTGATCAGCTGGGACTCGGACTAACCAATGCAAAAACGTGCGAAATCTATTACTAACTACTTAGCACTTTACTAACCAGTCAAACGCTACGTTTCACTACGTAACATTTTCGTGCAAAAGTGCGCGCCAAACGAAACGCGACTTCGCACGATCGTGCGTCACAAATTTCGCACGCGAAACTTCCTTCGAAATTCCCTTAAGTCAAAGTGACGTTTCGTACTAAAAATTGTACGAAACGAACCACCGTGCATACTAAACGTTTCATTAGAACTTTATGAAACGTGCACGCGAAATTTCGGTACTAATTTGACCCTTAACCCGTTTCAATGATACCCGCCTGTTATTTAGACCCCGCGCTGTCGCCTAAATACACCCACTGCTATAACTTTTGATATATAACTCCAAATCGCGTGATTCTTTCGCGGACGTCTACCAAATTTAGTACTCTATAATCATAACACCTAAATATCCTTTTACGAACAAGTTCGATCCGTTATTACTGTTACACGTGCGAATATGTGTTTCTATTTGTTTAGCGAAAATACTTTGATTTAAAACACATCGCCGATGTGTTTTAAAGAAAAGTTTGAAGATGACATTTATTGACCTGGTTGTGGGTCGAAAAACACAAAACGGCAACATTTAGTACATTCAAGGTTCAAACGATGACGCAAAATGTACTTCTATTTATTTTTGTTTCTTTGTATGGCTGTAACTTAAGCGGTACGGCACTAAGTTTTACAAGAAAACAACGGGAAAAAACCATCACTTTTGCACATGGGGACATACTCTCACCTCGCGAGGTGATTTTTAGTAAAGTTTCATGATGTGAACGAGTAGACAAACATTGTCGCACTCGTCGGAGAATTTTTTTTTTTTTGCACAGAGTATTAGATAAAAACGCGATGCACATTTACAGCATGTGGGTACAATTTTTCGTGCACTTTTTTTTCGCACAGGGGCCATGGAGGGGTCTCAACCAACGGACCCCATTTCGTCAAAAGCGAAGTCCTTGAAGGCGCCTCTTTCTCTTTCCCTCTCCCATTACCACGTCTATCTCACAATTCTTGCAATGAAAAACAACAATAATGGTATCATATGAAATATTTATGAAAAATACAACTTTCGACTGTCATTGGGCGTATTTTGATGGCAAGTATAGTGAGAAAGGACTAAAAAACAAAATCGAGAAACCATGGGGAAAAGTTTTGGGATTAGTGACGTCGAGGCTGTAATAAGTGAGCATGACGTCAAACGTCACAAATCCTAAACATCTACAATGTCACAAGAAGCTAGACACCCACAACTGCCGCTATTTTGTAAACGTCATCAATTGTCGCAAGTTTTGTAATCATCTACAACCGTTGCAAATTACACCCACGTCCACATCTGTCACAATGAAAAGTAACGGTTTCATTGCGTTACAACGGAACGCTTTGAAAGTAGTACAAAAAATCTTCGCTAAAAAACAAGGTAATAAGACTAAGTTTAAATTACCTGGGAAAGTGTCTTTAGGCGGTATGCCCATGTAACCTAAACTTTACAATGTTACTTTGGATTTTAGCTCAGATTTTACAGTGTACTCTTCAAAGTGTTCCTATGTTGAAGAACGAAATTGTTACTTGGGCCTTGGTTATGTTAAATGTGTAACAATTGTAGACGACAACAAAAAGTGCGACAGACCATGAAACAAAATAGACGACTACAAAACTTATGAAAATTCATGATGTCTACAAAAACGGCGACATTTGTAGACGTCGAATTTTTTGTGACATTGTAGATGTTTAGGGTTTTGTGACATTGCGAAGCCATGCTATCTTGTGACGTCATTAGTACGTAAACTTTCCGCCATGGCCTCCCGATTTCTTTTTCTTATCTTTTATCATTTGATATGCCATCAAACTAAGACCAAAAATATAAAAAAAAAAAAAAAAAAAAAAAATCATTTGATACTAGTATTGTTGCATTTCATTTAGAGAAGAGAGAAAGAGGAGCGGTTGAGTGGGAAAGAGGGAGAGATGAGGACGACGAAAACTTTTGCAACGGACCCATGAATTAAAGTGGAGGTCCGAGACCCCAACGATTTTTTTTTTTTCGTACATGCTTGTCATTTTCGTACGTATATGCGCGTGTCGAGCAAGGAATAAAATAGCGTGTACTTTCCATCGTGCAAAAAATTTCAAAGATGTTTCACGCGTGCAATACTGTTTTGCTATTCGTCAATTGGCTATTACTTTTTTTAAAATAACCTCGCGAGGTGATTTCAGTACAAGTGTGAAGAAGCTGGTGTGACGTGGAAGAGGGTCGAAAAGATAATAATCCCAAATTTGAGTACTTTCAAAAGGTTTAGCATCTAACATTTGAAATCTAGTTGGAACTTTTCACAATATTGTTCCTACTCAACTTAATGCATCCATTGCTATCTCAAATGATTTCAATGCCCAAGATGTATTTTGCCTTCTGTCGTGCATGTGTCAAATAACATGAAGATGCATGCAATATCATCAGCTGTGCTCAACTTAAACTCAAATGATAGCGAGATATCGTAAATGAAATAAATCATAAAAGTAAAAATGGGTCAATACATCAACAGGCAAGGTGGAAGAAAAAGAAAGGTCAACGACTTAGCTGGTTATGGTTAGGTCGGTTTATTGCCGATGGATGACCACTAGGCCCCACGATCTATTTATATTCCTTGCAGGAGTTATCTTATCAAGGATAATCTGAATTTATACTTAAATAGAATAAATCAAAGCATAAACAACCGAGAAAGATAAATAAAAACGGAAAATGACAATATGCCCGACACTTATGAGGTTTGAGATAACCAAACTCAAAAGATGCGCAAAAGCCAAATAGAAATAAATACACAATCACAATAAATAAAAACAACACAACAATAACCCCAAAATGCAACTTCCACACTAATTAAAGTTCAACCACAATCGGGAAAAGAAGTTTGTGTTGTGAGATCGCAGTCGAAATCCACTCAAAAAGATGAGAAAAGTGAAGGGAAACCGTGTAGGTCTTGGCCGAAGCCGTATAGATTAATTTGTAAGGCTTTACAAGATATTGATAATGTAATAGAAAACTAGACGCTTCACGCAAAGGCAGAAAATCGCCTCTAAGCTGTCCGGACAATTTTACAAATAAAAAGATGGCTGCAGAGAATCCTCAATACTGAAAATAAATCAAATGAATAATTCCCGCACTTGAAAATTGTGTGCAGGAAATGATAAGAAATGAACTAAGTAACAAAAACTACGCCTAGCGAAAACAAGCCAATCAGAGTACAGCGTGTTATGTCAATATTTGCGTCTAGTTTGGATTCAGCCAATAGGAAGCCGAAATCCTATGCCCTACGTTACAGAATCTATAACCTACGGATTAAAACCCTTCCTATCTACATGTGAATGCGTGAACCTCCAAATGGTTCACGACTTAAAATAGTCCAATGACGTTAATTTGTCAGAACTGACAGTCGATTTGTCTGTCACTTGCGTCGACGGTCCAAATGTGATATTACAAAAACCGCATACTTTGTGTCGATGGTTGAGATGCTACTCCACGCGAAATGATTAAAATTTGATGTCGGCCGGGATTCAGGGAAATGAAAGCTTGTAAGGCAGGACCGCAGATACGGTCCACTTTGTCGTCGCGCGAATTCTGGAAAATATGAGTCGTACGGTCGACGTGAAATGACCAAAGCTACCGTCGGCGAGAATCGCGCAAAATATATATAGTACGGTAAGTTTGTTTGTCTCGATGCAATTCGAAAAGGTGTCGTCGGCGAGAAATCCGGAAAAACATAAATAAGTACGGCAGTTGTCGGTGAGAAATACTGGAGAAATAAATAAGGTACGGCAGGACCGCAAGTACGGTCTAATTTGTGGCCGCGGGAATTTCGGTCGACGTAAGTCGTACGAACGACGCGAAATAATCAAATCCGCCGTCGGCGGAAATCGCGGAAAATATACGTCGTACGGTAGGACCGCGGGTACGATCCAAATCGCCATCCCGGAAATCACGGAAAATGTAGGTCGTACGGTACACGTCGTACGGTCCTGCGAAACCCAGATAATACCCAAATACAAATTAGTGTAGCGGTTGCCCGTCCTAATATAAACAACTAAAATAGCCGACGAGATACGGCATGACACTTCCCTAAATCCGCAACCTTAAAATGTGTTCTCATATAAACTTTTAATCCTTCGATTTTGTCCAAACTATCAGAGATCATAAAGAAATCATCAACCTAAGAACTAAATAAGATTTCTTCACTTCCATGACCTTTCACATAAACCCTTGAATCAAAAACAGTACGTAAAAACCGAAAGCAATAAGTACCTCACGAAGTTTCCAATACCAAGTTCGGGGTGCTTCTTTCAAACCATATGGAGATTTCCTGAGTCGCTACACCATTCCAGCCTTAGAGGGAACCTCCTCTAGAACCTTCATATGTACCTTTTATTCTTAGTCACCATTCGAAAGATAGTTCCAACGTCCATCTGGTGGATGTACTTTCGACTCGCGGCTGCAATAGCAACAAGCATGCGTAATGAGTCGAACTTCACAACTGGTGCATATGTTTCTGTATAGTCTATGCTTTGCTTTCTTTCTGCTGAAAACCTTTACCTACCAATCGTGCGTTATATTTTAGAATTTCTCCGGAAGAACCTGTTCTATGATTAAAAGACCCACCTAGAATCAATGGCTTTCTTGCTGACGGGCTTCGAGACTTCTTCAAATGTATCATTATTAACTATTGACTTGAACTCTTTCTCCCAAGCCGGTTTCTACTTTGTTTCCCAATCCCTTGATCCTCGAGCCTCTGAATAGGAATTTGGATCACTCTTCAGAGTCTCGCTCAGTATTTGCTATGCAAAAAACTCATTAAATTTAGCTTCAAAAATAAAATGGCCAGATTTCTAAATAATTTCCTGAATTCGGCCATAAGACAATCTCTCTGCTATTTTCTCCTATGCTGCGCCTTAATCGAATTTTCTCATTGAAAATTGCTTCTGGGATTTGTTCAGGGATAGGTGGTGAAATAGGAAGATTTTCATGAGAGGTGGTTTTAGAGGATTCACCGCCATCTTCAATCTTGGAAACGTGGAATCAGTTTCAGAGTGCTTACCAACTTGCCAGACAGATTTTTTGATTGGCAGGATGGCGACTTCTTGATCACTTTCAATTTAAATAATCGCTTTCTGGTCGGTTTCCCAGCTTTATGTGGCATAAAAGTTTTTGTTTCTGCTCATAAAGAGCTTTCAATACAATTGCAGAAGAAATAAATTATAAGTAAAAGCTTAGCGACACCTCAATTTCGCGATTCGTGGGATCGTCGCTTTAACTCCATATGTTTAGATCCGTCACCTCACGTCACACGAGTGAATATCTGTCGATACTGATGGATCGCCTGAGATCGCATAATGCCAACAGTTTGCTCATACCCATTGCATTTCAAAAAACAATATTTGTAATGTGGAAATACCGCGTTCATATAAAATAAAGAAAAACATGTTAAGAAAGTTTATTATTTTGCTACTTATACAAAATCACTGAAAATGTCTAATTTCATCCTCTATTTTGCAGCATCTGATGCATGAAATTTGTTGGTAAATTACAACGAGCACGAAAAAAAAAAAAAAAAAAAAAAAAACAACCTGAAAAACAAAAATACAGATTTAAATCTCAAAATCTAAATTAATAGATGTCAACAATTGGGAAAATAGAAAGCAGCGGAACTTTTCCTGTAAAGGCTAAAATTTAACAAAAAGAAAAATACAATCTGAATGAAAGAACCCGACAGCATCAAATAATTCCATTTGTTTGGAATACAATCACGACTTTTAAAGTAATAATAATAATAATAATAATAAAACCTTGCCCAAATAAAACAAATAGAATAACGGAAAATCAAAATGTCATTAAAATCATTTCATGTCAACCAAAAAGGGAGCAGATTGGAGGAAAAAAATTGTATAAATCATGAGAATACATTTGAAATGCAAATATTTACTATTCATTCCACAATTGAGTCTACAAAACTACGTAAAAAGTCTACACTAAATTTGGTCAAGCTTTTTTTTTTTTAATTATGATGTACACTTCTAAATTGGAACAGAAAAACTCTACAAAGGTAAAAAAAAGCAAACAAGATTTAAAGTTTTGCTAATCAAAAGATGGAACCGAAACGTAAATGAAATCCGGGCAACTAAAGAAATTCGGGCAGCTAAAAAAGATAAAAACAGAGGAAATAAGATTTCAACTTCTTGTCTTAGCTTTTCATTTAGCTCTTAACCTGCTTTTTCTTCGGGTTTCCTTTTTGTCCCTCTCCCCCACCGCTCTCTCTCTTCCCCCCACCCCTCTCTTTCCACCCCTCTACCTCCACGCCTCTTTTATTTTTTTTATTAAGAGGTAACAACCAGGTACAAGCGTTTAACCTGTTTTTTTTTTTCTGGTGACCTTTTTGTCCCTCACTCCCCCAATCCCCACCCTCTCCCTTCCACCCTTCTCCCACTATCTCTCCCCTCTTTCTTTTTTTTTTTAGTGGATATTAAAGATTTACAACCAGGCACAGGAGTTTCGGAGAACCATCGTGAGATGTTTTTGTTTCCGACTCGAGCACAAAACGTTCGACCAAAAGTGAAATTCGTATTTTTTATGCCAACATCCGGTGAGAAGGACGAGGTGGTTTTGGGTTTCACCTGAGAAAAAACAAAAAAACAAAAGAAGAGAAACAAAAAAAGAGAAAAGAAAAGAAGTGAAAAGAAAAAAGAGAAAAGAAAAAAGAGAAAAGAAAAGAGGAAGAAAGAGGGAAGTCGTTAGTGAAAAAACAGGGGAAACTTTTTTGAAAAATGTGCGAATTGTCGTAGAAGTTTTATATCTTCATTGCACTATAGACCAAACCGGTTTTTGAGCTTTTCCAAAGATTACAAATTCCAAACGAACTGAAACAAAAGAGAATTCAATTATTCGAGATTAAAATCGAAATCAAAGCTATTTTATGAAACAGACTAATAACAGGCAAAAAAACTTTTTCCGATCGGCTCAGGAAACAAACTGGAAAACTACACAGCCAAAAAACATACAAAAAAACAAAACAAAAGAGAAAAACAAAATAACAAAACAAGAAAAACAAAACAAAGCGAACAAAAAAAAACTAACAAAAACATAAAGACAAGTGCCACATCTGCATCCGTAAACATCTGTATGAGGACAATATACTCGTCCAGATTCATCCTCACCTTTCCAAAGCTCCAGGAAACAGTCGTATCCGAAAGAATCAAATTCCTCCACAACATTTTGTAACTGAATATGGGCCCAGGGCCCCAACATGTGGTATTCAAATTCGATCAACTCTACTTCATGTGCCTTGAAGGCTTTCTGGGCGCCAAAAAGGACCAAAGCATCATACCTGAAACAAAAAAAAAAAAAACAAAATAACGGAAAAAAAGGCAACACAAAAACATTAAATAACATTAAATAACATTTAATAGCATTAAACACCATCAAAACAAAAAGAAAGAAAGAAATAGAGGGGGAGAGAGAACGAGAGAAGAGAGAGAGAGCAGAGAGAGAGAGAGAGAGAGAGAGAGAGAGAGAGAGAGAGAGAGAGAGAGAGAGAGAGAGAGAGAGAGAGAGAGAGAGAGAGAGAGAGAGAGAGAGAGAGTAATAAACGCAAAATTGTAAACGTTCTCACCCTTCAGTGTCGATTTTGAGGTAGTGGATATGTTGGAGGTTGTGTTCCTCCATGAATTCGTCGACAGTAAAGATTCGAACATCGATGGAATTTGTCTCCGAATTATCGTCCAAAGAAGCGAGAGTGTATCCCAATCTGAAACAAATAAACCATAAACAGACAAACAACCAAATAAAAAAACAGGAAAAGCAAATTAAAAAATGACATAATATGTAGTCTTATCACGTTTTTTGACCACCCTTTTCCCAGAATAGGAGGAACTTTTCCACTATATACACAATGTAAATGTAAATTCGAACATCCATACACACACACACACACACACACACACATATATATATATATATATATATATATATATATATATATATATATATATATATATTTGGCTATATGAAAACGCAAAAATGAAAGATAGGGACAAAGAGAGGGCGAGGGAGAACGAGAAGGTGAGGGGGACAGAGAGATGGCGAAGGAGAGGGAGCGATGGAGATGGGAGTAGGAGAGGGAGAGGGAAAGGGGCAGAGAGAGGGGGAGAAGGAGAGGGAGAGGGGGGGAGGTGAAAGGCAAAATGTCTCACGGGGTGACTGGAAACCTCCCGATTCCACTTTCGTTGCTTGCGGCCGCGTGAAGAAGCGTCATTTTTCCGAATCCCGACCATTTCTGATCCAAAAACATCCACACTAATTAAGGTGAGTCTCAAATTCCCGGAAAAAATGTCGAAATTATAAAATCGCAGAGTTTGAGCAAAAACGCAAATTTTGGCAAATTATAGGAAATTTGGGGAAAATTTGAGGAAAATTTGAGAAAAAAGTTTTGGGGAAGAAACACACCAGCGACAGTGAGTTTCAACTTTTCCAATGTCGAAAATGTAAAATCACGAAATTTGAGGAATCGCATAAATTTGACAAAAGTACTGGAAGATGAGGAAAATTTGAGTGAGTTACCTTCATTTCCAAAAGAAGTTTGTAGTTGGTGATGCTCGGCTCCATGGCGTAAATGTGAACACCTCCGTCGAGTTTTTCGGGAACCGAATTTTCTGAAAATAAAAGTATTTATTTCAAGGGAAAAAGACAAAAAGGAGAAGGAAGAAAAAAGTAACAGGGTCAGAAACAGAAAAAAAAAGAAAATAGTTTTCAGCTACGAAAATTATCGGAACTCCACTAAACTGATGAAAAAAATTTACAAAAAACTGAAAAAAAAGCCATACCGGGAAATTCGAGTGGCGCTACGCGACAGTTGTCACAGCTTCCGCAAAACTGATTGGGATTGCCCGGATTGTACTTTTGTACCAGATACTCATTCCAGCTGGCAGGGTTGACTTTTTGACTGCCTTTGACCACCTGCCATCGCTCCATCCACTCCACAAGATTGTACCCTGAAAAAAACAAAAAAAGGGGGGAGAGGGAGAGAAAAAAAACGAAAAGGAGGGAGAGAAAAAAAAGACAAAAAAGAGGGCGGGGGAAAAGTGTCAGTTTCCCTGTGAATTATTTACCACTTTTTTAATTGCATAGAAAGTAGTTTTAAAATCAAATTTGGAGGCAAAGTCTGCAACATCCATATTTAAACAACTTGGAAATTATAAACAACAAGTATCAGGTAACTATCGTTCGGAAAAAAAGTACTTTCTGATATTCACGAGAGAGAAAATTTCTTCCGCAGGATCCCAAAAGTCAGCCAAAATCGGCCAATTTTTACTCCCTAACCAACACTAAAAAGAAAAAAAGAAAACAGACCAAAAGAAAAGACAAGAAAAAAAAGATCCCAAAAAAAATGCAACTCTCTTTCTCACCTTTGTTTGCTCCGATATTCACGAGAGTGATATTTTTCTTCGCCGGGTTCCAGAAGGCGGCCAAATGGGCGTCCAGCGTCATCAACTGGCCGCACCCGAGCCATCCCTTCGGTTTGTGTTTCTCCTCTTCGAACTTCTCCGCCTGCTTCAAAACACTCGCCGCGGAGCACAAGATTTTGGGCAGAACGTAGTCGCCTGCGGAAACGACAAAAAACGGAAAACGACAAAATGAATAAAACAAGTGGAAAAAAAATGGAAAATGACAAAATGGTTTACCGGAAAAGGAAATTGACAAAATCGTGAAAGACAAAGGAAGACAAGGAAATATAAGGAAGACAAGGACAGACAAACGAAAAAGAGGGGAGGGCGAGAGGGAGGGCGAGGGGAAAGATAAACAAACAAAGCGAGGAGGAGGAGAAAGAAGAGAAGGTTTAAAAAAGAGGTGATGTAAAGTTTTTGCGTAATTTGGGAGATGGAAAAAACGAGATTTTGGGGATGGTGGAAAAACGGAGAGAAAGGAGGAATCAGTTGGTTCACAAAAGTGGCAATGTGTTTCGCGGAATAACAAGGAATAGGAACAAAAAAAAAATGTGTAAAAAAAAGCGGAAGCTTTACGTTGTTACGAGAAAGCAAAATAAAAGAGAGAATTCGAAATTCTTACGGGGATCCACAGCTGGCTTCTCCGGGGCGCAAATCAAGCCTGTAAAACAAACAACAGACAAACAAACAAACAAAGAAATAAATAAACAAATAAAAAAACTACAAAAACAAACAAAGCCTTATCTCATGGTAAACCAATAGCTAGACAAAATCTCAATCCAAAAGGAGATAAGCTGAAGGAGATAAAGAGAGTGTTTTTCAAGACCACTGGTGTCTAAAAAAGATAGAAAGAACTCAAAAAAGGAAGAACTAAACAACACTAGAACACCCACTAAAACATCCAATCAAAACACAATTAAAATAAAATAATAACACTTATATCAAGAGAGTGCACTACAATCCAACACGTCTCCCGGCACTGAATTAGTATTATACATTCCAATTTCGCATTTACCCATATAACTCCTTTAGACCAATAGCAATGGGCAGTATAAGAGTGACCATATACCATAGGCTTCACCTCCCACTGCCATTAAAGTTAACCACTCTAATTTTAGGAAGTAATTAATGACCCAAAATCATAAAATGTTGAAGATAACACTACACTATTTACATAAGTGGTCATAATTAGCCATAACTATGCAAAATAAAATTTGGTAAAGTCAACACTAAAACGTGTTAATGCTAATAATTCACTGACTCTCACATAACTTTAATAGCGATGGACACCGTACTTTTATGCAATTAATAGATTCGAATTGAATTTTTTTTCCACACTAAATAAGCTGTTAAGTACCGTACCATTGTTGAGATGTGACGTGACATCCTCTCGCGAGCAAACCAGTTTCTCAAAGGGGGGAAGCTCTGCAAGAAAAAGAAAACCCTTTTTTTTATTTTTTAGGATTGGGTTTCCCTCACAGGAATAAAGAGGATCAGAATTTTCTTCCGACATAGTTTTTTTATTTCATATGGTTTTAATTCTTTCCAGTTCATTTCTTTTCAGTTTCAGTTCATTAAGACTTTTTTCATCGGCTGAATTTCTCCAAGTTTACGTTTTTTAACGCCTTTCTTGCAATTTCAGCCCAAAGATTCTCGCAATTTTGTTCTATCTTCATCCAATTTGTCTGTTTCCACAGTTCAGTTTTCATTCTTAATGCAACAGCAAAAAAAAAAAACAAAAAAAAAAGACTGATTGTTGTATTTTTCCATGTTACGGTTTTAACTTTATATTGAATGACCTTTATGTGATAAAAAAAACCCTCAAAATCAGCAAAAAACAACACCTTGCGTTAAAAAAAAAATTCCCAATTCAACAAGAAATTAGCCCAAATTAATAAAAAAATAGGAGAAATCTTACTCGACAATGCGTCCGAATCTCCCAAATCGATCTTCATAGTCCTACTGTTCAGATCGAATTCCTCGGAAACACTAATTTTGGTGTCAATATTTCCTCCATTGTCGATTAATTTTTCGACATTTGGGACCACTATTTGCAATTGTGGAATTTCCTCCAAACATGAACCCAATTCGATAATGCCAACAAAAGAAATCAAAAGAACCAAAACGACTGGATGCACCATTTTAGAAATTCGAGGTTCTATGTAGAAACTGGGTGTTGGGTAGTATAGTGTGGTAGTACTAAACGAACGAAAAAACAACCAGGGGAAAGATGAGGGAGGGAGAGAGAGGGAGAGAGAGGGAGAGATCTGAGCTTGTAAAACTTCGGTACAACAAAATGATTTATGTAGGAGTGAAAAACCCCGCGACTCCCTCGCACGTGCGAAAGAGTACATTTTTAGCGGGCTTGCAAGCGTCTCGCCAAGTGCTAAAGGTACAAGTAAGCTTGAACGATTGTCCGTACTGTGGTTCGAATCTTCGTACAATGTTTAGTGCAGTTTAGTGCGCTTTCGTACCTTTGATATTTGTCCCGTAAACACGTACGTGCGACCGTCGCAGTACCTTTTCCCCAATGTAGACGGCACCAAGCCGACAGGCGACAGCAGTACGAAATTATTCGTACAGAATCAGAGCGCATATTTCTATTATATAATACTGAAAGCGGTTTGCAAAGTACTAATATTTGAAAGTATTTTTTCGGACGGGAGTTTGGGTGAGCAATGTTGTTTACTTTTACCTCCAGATTTCTCGGAACCGACAACCGCTTCCCATACTGCAAATCGACAAAAGCATCCGCTTGGGTCATTCAATGACAAGCGAGAACCCTTGTCCGTACATCCAGAAAGCCAAACCAAATGAAGTCACTAGGACCAACCGACAAAGTCATACGGAATAAGGAATCTGTATTGGCGCGGATGGCTTACTACAGGACAGTACGGTACAGTACTGTAACGTACATTCCTGTACTTGTAGTGACGCATCACGTTCTGGTAGTGGCTGCGGGGTATTTTTTTCGTCGCCTACCCCGAGGGGACCACAGGTGGCGGGCGTCGAAACTTTCGCTTTACGGTTCAGCGAAACCCTTCAAGTGCCATGAACTCCGTACCGTACGGAGAAATGTAATTGCGAGCACTTGAAGTGTTTCCGTGACGTCGGCAATGTGGTTTAGGGTATGTACGATATATGCTTAAGTGATAAAAATGTTTTGTCGTTTTCCTCAAAAATCGGATGCCCCATCGAGATAATCGTATGTGGTCGAAGAAAGTGTAGAGATTGAAAGTACAATTTACGTCATCGTGAAATGTCGTATTGATGTATGTCAACGTTTGGCGTCTTCCCTTTTTGACTTTGCTTCCCTTCTGTTATGTGCCCATGTAACCGTAGCTTAGCGATCAATCTTTGTTTCGTTTTGAGGTCGGACTTCCATTATGCGTTTCAGTAATTGTACGGATACGTTTACTGAAGGGGCGTGCCTTCCATTAGGTTGAAGGGCGTGCCTTCCATTAGGTTGAAGGGCGTGCCTTCCATTAAGTCGTGCCAGTAAACCACTTTTTATTTGCGTGGCTCATTCTGGTTGGTAACACGTGGGTTAATATTAGATTCTAAAAATCAGGAAAGAATCTTCGAATGCAAACTTGCAAAGTCTAAACGCAATATGTACGAGCGGAGGTAATATCTGTACCACCGGAGGTAATATCTGTACTACCGAAGGTAATCAATGACTCGTACAGAGGGCATTATAATGTACTATTCAAAATTTCAAAACGCAACAACAAAAAGGCGGCGGCGACACTTTGATTGTGGGAGCGTGACAGGATCATTTCGGCGGATTCGCCTCCACCTTGGCTAAAGGTACATGGCCCGTGCGACGTGCACGCACATAAGCGCGCGTTCATCGAGGATTTTTTTTCCTTTTCCACGCGGCCCATTTCCACACGTTCAGTCTGTGCAAAAGTGTCCTCACTGTGAACGGTGGCCACAGACTGTAAGGTTGGCGACGTAGCATCTCGGATAATAGTGTAATGGCATCCGACGGTCAGCTTTTACGCCTCCAACCTTTGAGATTTTACCATAAAAATGTTTTCCTTGGAAAAAAAAAATGGTACGGACATGTACGAAACAATACGGCCCTCAATAATCAACCCAACTACTTTTTCGCTAAGGTCGCCTTGAGAAATATTCTACTTACTGCACCATGAATCGCCATTGTCGAATCAGTGAATCGATAGATTGGACGTTGTGGAATCAGTGAATTGATAGATTGGGCGTTGTGGAATCAGTGAATCGATAGATTGGTCGTTCAACCATGCATCAGTTTGTATCGGTTTGCTTCGGTCTTGTTTCTATGGTACAATACGTTTATTTTTTGGTCGTACGCTTTTTGTTTTGTTCATGTTATGTTGCGAGAGACCCGCGCTTTTGGTCCAACACACTTTCGATTCATTTAGGTGTCTTTGTGTACACTTAGCCATATAATCGAGTCTGCTAGATTAGGCAACCTTCCTTTGTTTTTTGGCGTTTTCCTCGTATTGTTCAAAGCCGGTTTTTCGCTTGAAGTAGCCTAAGGCAAGGCTTTTCAAAAACCTTTCTTTTGTTGTCAAAATCGGCTCTTTTGCTCCTCTCTTTTTTAATTAATCAGGTCCACCAGCTCGGATGCCTCCTATCCTTCTTTTTTTGGGCCATTACTTTTTAAATTTGATGCCAAAATTAGCGTGCATCAAAAAGGATTTCCACACAATTCGTTGAAGTCTCAAACTTTGCCCGTATACTTCTCTTTTGGTGGTCTACTTTGGTCCGCAATTTGGTCGATGAAAGATAACAAACCAAACAAAATACACTCACAAAAAGAGTGTTCCTCCAATAATTCAATATATTAAACACAATGCAATTACAACTCCTTTACTTTCTCCATTTTACTTTTGACCTTTCTACGCCTCTTTAATAAGCCACGCCTCCATAAGATAGATAAACCACTAAGACTAAACAAATATATATATATATATATATATATATATATATATATATGTACACGACTAGGAACGCGTAAGAGTCAACGTGGTGAAACAAACGACCGACAAGTGCGAACCGACTTGAACTACACGGTACGACTAGAAAAGTCAATTGCGAACCGACTTAAACCACACGGTACGACTAGAACTTACGTGAACCGAAACGACCAAACAATTTCCACGTCACTTCTATAGTACGACTCAAACTTACGTGAAACGAAACGAAACGAACAATCAATTTCCACGTCACTCAAATATCTAGCGACGAAACTACTTCGTCGCTGGTCGTCGCTGCTTTAGGTACGAGAATGTCTCGTCGCTAAGTGAGTTCTCAGTACTAAATCCTAACATTCTCCCTCTTATTGAGACACTGAAAGCCCTCTCTTACTCCATGCCTACTAATTTCTATCCCATTTCATATTGTTCTTTTAATATTGCTTTGGTTATCATATCAACAACTTGTTCTTCTGTAGGTACAAAAGCAAGTTCAACTTTATTTTTCAAAACCATATCTCGAACAAAATGCCACATAGTTTTAATGTGTTTAGTGCGCTTATGCAAAATATGATTTTTACTAAGTGCAATGGAGGACATGTTATCGCTTAAAATTTACATGCATTATATTTTCACTCCAACCTCGGATAGAAATTCCTTAATCCACACAACATTTTTCGCAGCATGACATGCAGCCATATACTCCGCCTCCGTAGATGAAAGTGCCACGGTAGGTTGCAAACAGGAATTCCACGAGGTGGCTCCTCGTGCAAGTAAAAACACATAAAAACACATATCCTGACGTAGACCTTCTTGTATCATGGTCCCCTCTATAGTCGACATCACAATATCTATAACCACTCAAGCTCTCATATTTCTTATAAACAATTCCAAGACTAAGTGTTCCCCCCAAATACATAAATATTCTCTTCACCGCCTCCGAATGTTTTTTTTTTCGGATTGCCACTATACCGACTGACCACACTTACTGCGGCACTAATGTCAGGCCTAGTACAGACACTTAATTACATTAAGCTATCGACCACCTCCCTCTACGGAACATCAACATCGGGACTTTTAAAAAAGTTAGAAAGCTTGTCACGAGGATCAAGGGGAGTTCCAAGTGGCTTACCATCTAAAAACCTAAATCTTTCTAGTACCTCTTTTGCATATTGTTCTTGGCTTAGCTTAATATCTCTGTTCCTCCTCCTCTAAATATGAATCCCCTCAATATATTGTACATCTCCTGAGTTTGTAATTCTAAAATGCTTTCAAAATTCACCTTTAATTCTCCAAGTAAATCCAAGTTGTGAGAGATGGAAATGAAATCATCTACGTATACACAAAAATTACCATGTCCCAACCTTCTCCCCGGATACACACTCCACAATCTGCAGTAAGCCTCATAAATCCCAAAATTAGTAAAACCTTGTGAAGTTTATGGTTCCACGTTCTTGGTGTCTGCTTCAAACCATACAAAGCCTTCCACAACCTCCATACTTTACCATTTTTCAAAGAACTCCTTCTGGAATTTTCATATACACCTCCTCCTCTAATTCTCCATTTAAGATAGCTTTCTCTACATCCATCTGTTGTATATGAATTCCTTCCGCCGCCGCCATTGCAATAATTGCTTGCAAAGAATCAAACTTAACCACAGGAGCAAAAGTTTTTGAATAGTCAATAACCACTTTTTATGTTGAAAGCCTTTACATACTAACCGTGCGTTATACTTAAGAATTTCTCCTGAGGCTCCCGTCTTTATCTTAAAAACCGACTTTGAGTCGATTGCCTTCTTACCAACTGGTAAGTCTACTTCTTCAAAACATCCATTTGCTTTCACAGAATTAAACTCATTTATAAACGTCGGTTTCCACTTCTCCTCCTATTCGTCCGAGTCTCTAGCCTCTTGATATGATTGATGATTAGCCGTACGATTTTTTTTAATTGCCTTTCATAAGACGAAGGAATCCACCCTTTCTTCTCTAAGTTAGGAGATTGCCATCTAATAACTAGTTTGCTTTTTATATGACCGTCCTTGTGAGAATCTTTCCGGTGCCTTCCCTTTTGTTGATCTCTTACTTTTTTATACGTCCTCTACAAATTCTTTATCCAAATCGCTGCTCTCAATCTTGTCATCGCTCTCCTTTTCTAAGGGTGTCTTTTTTGATGTCACGTTGTTTGTGTGAGTAGATGATTCTCTAATGACCTTGTCCCTTTGTGATTTGTTGCTAGTGGGCTTAGATGTTGGAACTTTCTTCAAAGTTTCCTCTACAAATTGCACCTTTTTCTTTGTCCTTACGTCAATCAAGATTTATTTTTCTTCCTCCTCCTGTCCTATGAATGTCTCATAATGACTCTCCTCTTCGTAATCTTGGGCCCGTTTAGACTCATTAGCTCTTTTCACCATCCATTCCAAATTTTCATTGAACTCCACATTTTTAGACTCTTGGACCCTTCTAGTAACAGGGTTATAAATCCGATACTGCATTGAATTGTCACTATACCTTACAAAGTATCCTTCCTATGACCGTGCCTCAAACTTCCCCTCCCGGTTTCTTTCCTCTACGTACCCCATAGCCTCACATCCCTAAATCAATAAATGTTTTACCATAGGCACTTGTCCACTCCAAATTTCCTTTGGTGTTTTGTTACCTAAAGCCAAGTTGATTCTCTGGTTGGTAACATGATTAGCCACCCTGATTGCCTGTACCCAAAGACAATGTGTGAGTTTTGTCGTATGGAGCATGGCCCGCACCATCTCTTGCAATGTCCAATTCTTCCTCTTATCCATTCCATTCGATTTTGTGGAATAACGAGCCGTGAATTGCTGCTTACTCCCCATCTCATTAGAATATTCAGCGAAGGCAAGAAATTAACCTCCACATCCGTTCGTACTGCTTTTACCTGTCTCCTACTTTCCTTTTCAGCCATGACCACAAAATCTTTTAAATATCTCTCATGCATTTGACTTTGCCTTTAAAAGATACACCCATGTTTTCGTGCTGAAATTATCAACTATCACCATAATGTATTAATTTTTACCAATGGTTTCTAGATATATGTCACCACAAAGATCTACATGGAGTGAGTCTAAAGGGGCATTGGCCTTGAATTGAAGATCTTTCACCGGATAAGGCTTCTTTTTATGCTTCTTTTTAGTGCATCCTACAAATCCGATGACCTTTTCTCCCGTTGTCACGTCTAGTCCTCAAACCACACCATGACGAATCATCTCTTTGATATTACTCTCTGAAGTGTGACAAATACGTTGATGGCACAAGGTGAGGTCCTCTTTGTTGACCTCTGCCGAATGGAGGTGCCCTTCTTTGTCCGCCATCATATTTTCTGGTTTTCCCCTAATCAGCCTACTTTGCATATTTTCAATTACAACCCCATCTGCAAATGGTCCTGTTTTACTACTCACAATAATTATACCCTTTCCATACTTGTGGCTCTTCCACTTTTCCTCTGAAGTTGTGGGACACTTAAGAGATTGATGCACCCTCCCGGATTATAAAGCACATTATTAAAACGTATTGTATTGACTCTAGTTTTCCTATCTCTATCTTGTGTCGCTAGATCCAACCGTATTGTTCCCACTGTATCAATAACCATCATCGAACCATTAGCCACTATGATGGATTTTGGTATAGTGAGTTTTCTAATGTCACTGAATAGTTGTAGATTTGAACACATGTGATGTGTAGCACCACAGTCTATGATCCAATTGTTAAATTTTCCTTTACTCTCCTTGCCCTATGTGTGAAATAAGATATCCTCCTATTCTTGTGATTCCTCCACGAGTGAAACGAAAAATTATTGCATGAGTGAAACGAAAAATTCTTGATCCTGTCCCAATGGCCCATCCCCAACAAAATTCCCTCTAATTGATGAACTACTTCCTCCACTTCCTCCGCCTCTAAATTGTCCCCCTCCACGATTGTTTCCCTTGTTTTGATAATAATCGCGACCAGTGTGTCCCCATTTATGACAAATGTTACACTGTTTTACTTTTGTTTGGTCATTCAAAGAAGCCATGCCCAATCTCGTTACAATTGTAACAAGTCATGTGAAAGATATCACGTTGATATGAGCTTCTCCATGGGCCCTGTGACCTGCCACCTCGTCCACGAGGTCCACCTCCTTTCCCCCTAGATCCCCTAAAGTTGTAAGCTCCTCCGTCATCCTCCTCTTGATAACTCGGATAAGATGACCTGTTGTTTTCCTCTTTTGATGTTGCCTTCTCCTTCTCCGTACTCTTCAAGTGATTGATAGCGTATGCCATTGTCGGTTTCTCTCGCCCACTGATGACCTCATTCGCTACCGCAAACTTGCTTGAAAGACTCCTCACAAGAAGAAACAACCACTCTTTTTCTGTTTGGAAGTTATTAAGTTAGTTAAGTTGCTCTATGATGACATTAAACCTTTTGACTCCACTATCAATGGACTCGTTCTCCTTCATTTTAAACTCGATATACTCCTCAAAGAGATAATTTCCATTTGCCTCAAACCCCTTTTCAAACACATTTTGCAAAGCGGTCTAACAATCATAAGCCCTATCATGAGTTAGATGATGTTCATGTATAGAACTAGCACAACTTTGTATTAGTGTGGTGGAGGCCGCCATAGCTTTCTTGTCCCATTTCTTTGCTCCGGCTGATCCACGGCAAGACACGGTCGTGTTTTTTCCTTGATAACGATGTCCCAAAGTTTTTTGTGAATGCTCCAGGAAATGTATCGCTTCCAAATCGCATAGTTGGAACTCGTGAAGACGATGGTATTATTAAACACTTTAAGATCATCATCTTCACTTTCTTCCTTTTCCTCATAAAGTTTAGATTTTTTTTTTTTTTTTTTAATTTTCTTTGAATTGTGTGAGTCTCCACTTACACCTCCATCTCTATCATCTCCTTGTGTTTTAAGAAACTCTTGAAAGCGTTCAAACATCCCCTCGTCCATCTTCACATTTGTATCCCCCCATTCGTCAAACTCATCATATTGTATGCCACGTCGTCAACCCTACAGTCTGTGGCCACTGTTCACGGTGAGGACACTTTGCACAGACTGAACGTGTGGAAATGGGCCGCGTGGAAAAGGAAAAAAAATCCTCGATGAACGCGCGCTTATGTGCGTGCACGTCGCATGGGCCATGTACCTTTAGCCAAGGTGGAGGCGAATCCGCCGAAATTATCCCGTCACGCTCCCACAATCAAAGTGTCGCCGCCGCCTTTTTGTTGTTGCGTTTTGAAATTTTGAATGTACGAGTCATTAATTACCTCCGGTAGTACAGATATTACCTCCGGTGGTACAGATATTACCTCCGCTCGTACATATTGCGTTTAGACTTTGCAAGTTTGCATTCGAAGATTCTTTCCTGATTTTTAGAATCTAATATTAACCCACGTGTTACCAACCAGAATGAGCCACGCAAATAAAAAGTGGTTTACTGGCACGACTTAATGGAAGGCACGCCCTTCAACCTAATGGAAGGCACGCCCTTCAACCTAATGGAAGGCACGCCCCTTCAGTAAACGTATCCGTACAATTACTGAAACGCATAATGGAAGTCCGACCTCAAAACGAAACAAAGATTGATCGCTAAGCTACGGTTACATGGGCACATAACAGAAGGGAAGCAAAGTCAAAAAGGGAAGACGCCAAACGTTGACATACATCAATACGACATTTCACGATGACGTAAATTGTACTTTCAATCTCTACACTTTCTTCGACCACATACGATTATCTCGATGGGGCATCCGATTTTTGAGGAAAACGACAAAACATTTTTATCACTTAAGCATATATCGTACATACCCTAAACCACATTGCCGACGTCACGGAAACACTTCAAGTGCTCGCAATTACATTTCTCCGTACGGTACGGAGTTCATGGCACTTGAAGGGTTTCGCTGAACCGTAAAGCGAAAGTTTCGACGCCCGCCACCTGTGGTCCCCTCGGGGTAGGCGACGAAAAAAATACCCCGCAGCCACTACCAGAACGTGATGCGTCACTACAAGTACAGGAATGTACGTTACAGTACTGTACCGTACTGTCCTGTAGTAAGCCATCCGCGCCAATACAGATTCCTTATTCCGTATGACTTTGTCGGTTGGTCCTAGTGACTTCATTTGGTTTGGCTTTCTGGATGTACGGACAAGGGTTCTCGCTTGTCATTGAATGACCCAAGCGGATGCTTTTGTCGATTTGCAGTATGGGAAGCGGTTGTCGGTTCCGAGAAATCTGGAGGTAAAAGTAAACAACATTGCTCACCCAAACTCCCGTCCGAAAAAATACTTTCAAATATTAGTACTTTGCAAACCGCTTTCAGTATTATATAATAGAAATATGCGCTCTGATTCTGTACGAATAATTTCGTACTGCTGTCGCCTGTCGGCTTGGTGCCGTCTACATTGGGGAAAAGGTACTGCGACGGTCGCACGTACGTGTTTACGGGACAAATATCAAAGGTACGAAAGCGCACTAAACTGCACTAAACATTGTACGAAGATTCGAACCACAGTACGGACAATCGTTCAAGCTTACTTGTACCTTTAGCACTTGGCGAGACGCTTGCAAGCCCGCTAAAAATGTACTCTTTCGCACGTGCGAGGGAGTCGCGGGGTTTTTCACTCCTACATAAATCATTTTGTTGTACCGAAGTTTTACAAGCTCAGATCTCTCCCTCTCTCTCCCTCTCTCTCCCTCCCTCATCTTTCCCCTGGTTGTTTTTTCGTTCGTTTAGTACTACCACACTATACTACCCAACACCCAGTTTCTACATAGAACCTCGAATTTCTAAAATGGTGCATCCAGTCGTTTTGGTTCTTTTGATTTCTTTTGTTGGCATTATCGAATTGGGTTCATGTTTGGAGGAAATTCCACAATTGCAAATAGTGGTCCCAAATGTCGAAAAATTAATCGACAATGGAGGAAATATTGACACCAAAATTAGTGTTTCCGAGGAATTCGATCTGAACAGTAGGACTATGAAGATCGATTTGGGAGATTCGGACGCATTGTCGAGTAAGATTTCTCCTATTTTTTTATTAATTTGGGCTAATTTCTTGTTGAATTGGGAATTTTTTTTTTAACGCAAGGTGTTGTTTTTTGCTGATTTTGAGGGTTTTTTTTATCACATAAAGGTCATTCAATATAAAGTTAAAACCGTAACATGGAAAAATACAACAATCAGTCTTTTTTTTTTGTTTTTTTTTTTTGCTGTTGCATTAAGAATGAAAACTGAACTGTGGAAACAGACAAATTGGATGAAGATAGAACAAAATTGCGAGAATCTTTGGGCTGAAATTGCAAGAAAGGCGTTAAAAAACGTAAACTTGGAGAAATTCAGCCGATGAAAAAAGTCTTAATGAACTGAAACTGAAAAGAAATGAACTGGAAAGAATTAAAACCATATGAAATAAAAAAACTATGTCGGAAGAAAATTCTGATCCTCTTTATTCCTGTGAGGGAAACCCAATCCTAAAAAATAAAAAAAAGGGTTTTCTTTTTCTTGCAGAGCTTCCCCCCTTTGAGAAACTGGTTTGCTCGCGAGAGGATGTCACGTCACATCTCAACAATGGTACGGTACTTAACAGCTTATTTAGTGTGGAAAAAAAATTCAATTCGAATCTATTAATTGCATAAAAGTACGGTGTCCATCGCTATTAAAGTTATGTGAGAGTCAGTGAATTATTAGCATTAACACGTTTTAGTGTTGACTTTACCAAATTTTATTTTGCATAGTTATGGCTAATTATGACCACTTATGTAAATAGTGTAGTGTTATCTTCAACATTTTATGATTTTGGGTCATTAATTACTTCCTAAAATTAGAGTGGTTAACTTTAATGGCAGTGGGAGGTGAAGCCTATGGTATATGGTCACTCTTATACTGCCCATTGCTATTGGTCTAAAGGAGTTATATGGGTAAATGCGAAATTGGAATGTATAATACTAATTCAGTGCCGGGAGACGTGTTGGATTGTAGTGCACTCTCTTGATATAAGTGTTATTATTTTATTTTAATTGTGTTTTGATTGGATGTTTTAGTGGGTGTTCTAGTGTTGTTTAGTTCTTCCTTTTTTGAGTTCTTTCTATCTTTTTTAGACACCAGTGGTCTTGAAAAACACTCTCTTTATCTCCTTCAGCTTATCTCCTTTTGGATTGAGATTTTGTCTAGCTATTGGTTTACCATGAGATAAGGCTTTGTTTGTTTTTGTAGTTTTTTTATTTGTTTATTTATTTCTTTGTTTGTTTGTTTGTCTGTTGTTTGTTTTACAGGCTTGATTTGCGCCCCGGAGAAGCCAGCTGTGGATCCCCGTAAGAATTTCGAATTCTCTCTTTTATTTTGCTTTCTCGTAACAACGTAAAGCTTCCGCTTTTTTTTACACATTTTTTTTTTGTTCCTATTCCTTGTTATTCCGCGAAACACATTGCCACTTTTGTGAACCAACTGATTCCTCCTTTCTCTCCGTTTTTCCACCATCCCCAAAATCTCGTTTTTTCCATCTCCCAAATTACGCAAAAACTTTACATCACCTCTTTTTTAAACCTTCTCTTCTTTCTCCTCCTCCTCGCTTTGTTTGTTTATCTTTCCCCTCGCCCTCCCTCTCGCCCTCCCCTCTTTTTCGTTTGTCTGTCCTTGTCTTCCTTATATTTCCTTGTCTTCCTTTGTCTTTCACGATTTTGTCAATTTCCTTTTCCGGTAAACCATTTTGTCATTTTCCATTTTTTTTCCACTTGTTTTATTCATTTTGTCGTTTTCCGTTTTTTGTCGTTTCCGCAGGCGACTACGTTCTGCCCAAAATCTTGTGCTCCGCGGCGAGTGTTTTGAAGCAGGCGGAGAAGTTCGAAGAGGAGAAACACAAACCGAAGGGATGGCTCGGGTGCGGCCAGTTGATGACGCTGGACGCCCATTTGGCCGCCTTCTGGAACCCGGCGAAGAAAAATATCACTCTCGTGAATATCGGAGCAAACAAAGGTGAGAAAGAGAGTTGCATTTTTTTTGGGATCTTTTTTTTCTTGTCTTTTCTTTTGGTCTGTTTTCTTTTTTTCTTTTTAGTGTTGGTTAGGGAGTAAAAATTGGCCGATTTTGGCTGACTTTTGGGATCCTGCGGAAGAAATTTTCTCTCTCGTGAATATCAGAAAGTACTTTTTTTCCGAACGATAGTTACCTGATACTTGTTGTTTATAATTTCCAAGTTGTTTAAATATGGATGTTGCAGACTTTGCCTCCAAATTTGATTTTAAAACTACTTTCTATGCAATTAAAAAAGTGGTAAATAATTCACAGGGAAACTGACACTTTTCCCCCGCCCTCTTTTTTGTCTTTTTTTTCTCTCCCTCCTTTTCGTTTTTTTTCTCTCCCTCTCCCCCCTTTTTTTGTTTTTTTCAGGGTACAATCTTGTGGAGTGGATGGAGCGATGGCAGGTGGTCAAAGGCAGTCAAAAAGTCAACCCTGCCAGCTGGAATGAGTATCTGGTACAAAAGTACAATCCGGGCAATCCCAATCAGTTTTGCGGAAGCTGTGACAACTGTCGCGTAGCGCCACTCGAATTTCCCGGTATGGCTTTTTTTTCAGTTTTTTGTAAATTTTTTTCATCAGTTTAGTGGAGTTCCGATAATTTTCGTAGCTGAAAACTATTTTCTTTTTTTTTCTGTTTCTGACCCTGTTACTTTTTTCTTCCTTCTCCTTTTTGTCTTTTTCCCTTGAAATAAATACTTTTATTTTCAGAAAATTCGGTTCCCGAAAAACTCGACGGAGGTGTTCACATTTACGCCATGGAGCCGAGCATCACCAACTACAAACTTCTTTTGGAAATGAAGGTAACTCACTCAAATTTTCCTCATCTTCCAGTACTTTTGTCAAATTTATGCGATTCCTCAAATTTCGTGATTTTACATTTTCGACATTGGAAAAGTTGAAACTCACTGTCGCTGGTGTGTTTCTTCCCCAAAACTTTTTTCTCAAATTTTCCTCAAATTTTCCCCAAATTTCCTATAATTTGCCAAAATTTGCGTTTTTGCTCAAACTCTGCGATTTTATAATTTCGACATTTTTTCCGGGAATTTGAGACTCACCTTAATTAGTGTGGATGTTTTTGGATCAGAAATGGTCGGGATTCGGAAAAATGACGCTTCTTCACGCGGCCGCAAGCAACGAAAGTGGAATCGGGAGGTTTCCAGTCACCCCGTGAGACATTTTGCCTTTCACCTCCCCCCCTCTCCCTCTCCTTCTCCCCCTCTCTCTGCCCCTTTCCCTCTCCCTCTCCTACTCCCATCTCCATCGCTCCCTCTCCTTCGCCATCTCTCTGTCCCCCTCACCTTCTCGTTCTCCCTCGCCCTCTCTTTGTCCCTATCTTTCATTTTTGCGTTTTCATATAGCCAAATATATATATATATATATATATATATATATATATATATATATATATATATATATATATGTGTGTGTGTGTGTGTGTGTATGGATGTTCGAATTTACATTTACATTGTGTATATAGTGGAAAAGTTCCTCCTATTCTGGGAAAAGGGTGGTCAAAAAACGTGATAAGACTACATATTATGTCATTTTTTAATTTGCTTTTCCTGTTTTTTTATTTGGTTGTTTGTCTGTTTATGGTTTATTTGTTTCAGATTGGGATACACTCTCGCTTCTTTGGACGATAATTCGGAGACAAATTCCATCGATGTTCGAATCTTTACTGTCGACGAATTCATGGAGGAACACAACCTCCAACATATCCACTACCTCAAAATCGACACTGAAGGGTGAGAACGTTTACAATTTTGCGTTTATTACTCTCTCTCTCTCTCTCTCTTTCTCTCTCTCTTGCTCTCTCTCTCTTCTCTCGTTCTCTCTCCCCCTCTATTTCTTTCTTTCTTTTTGTTTTGATGGTGTTTAATGCTATTAAATGTTATTTAATGTTATTTAATGTTTTTGTGTTGCCTTTTTTTCCGTTATTTTGTTTTTTTTTTTTTTGTTTCAGGTATGATGCTTTGGTCCTTTTTGGCGCCCAGAAAGCCTTCAAGGCACATGAAGTAGAGTTGATCGAATTTGAATACCACATGTTGGGGCCCTGGGCCCATATTCAGTTACAAAATGTTGTGGAGGAATTTGATTCTTTCGGATACGACTGTTTCCTGGAGCTTTGGAAAGGTGAGGATGAATCTGGACGAGTATATTGTCCTCATACAGATGTTTACGGATGCAGATGTGGCACTTGTCTTTATGTTTTTGTTAGTTTTTTTTTGTTCGCTTTGTTTTGTTTTTCTTGTTTTGTTATTTTGTTTTTCTCTTTTGTTTTGTTTTTTTGTATGTTTTTTGGCTGTGTAGTTTTCCAGTTTGTTTCCTGAGCCGATCGGAAAAAGTTTTTTTGCCTGTTATTAGTCTGTTTCATAAAATAGCTTTGATTTCGATTTTAATCTCGAATAATTGAATTCTCTTTTGTTTCAGTTCGTTTGGAATTTGTAATCTTTGGAAAAGCTCAAAAACCGGTTTGGTCTATAGTGCAATGAAGATATAAAACTTCTACGACAATTCGCACATTTTTCAAAAAAGTTTCCCCTGTTTTTTCACTAACGACTTCCCTCTTTCTTCCTCTTTTCTTTTCTCTTTTTTCTTTTCTCTTTTTTCTTTTCACTTCTTTTCTTTTCTCTTTTTTTGTTTCTCTTCTTTTGTTTTTTTGTTTTTTCTCAGGTGAAACCCAAAACCACCTCGTCCTTCTCACCGGATGTTGGCATAAAAAATACGAATTTCACTTTTGGTCGAACGTTTTGTGCTCGAGTCGGAAACAAAAACATCTCACGATGGTTCTCCGAAACTCCTGTGCCTGGTTGTAAATCTTTAATATCCACTAAAAAAAAAAAGAAAGAGGGGAGAGATAGTGGGAGAAGGGTGGAAGGGAGAGGGTGGGGATTGGGGGAGTGAGGGACAAAAAGGTCACCAGAAAAAAAAAAACAGGTTAAACGCTTGTACCTGGTTGTTACCTCTTAATAAAAAAAATAAAAGAGGCGTGGAGGTAGAGGGGTGGAAAGAGAGGGGTGGGGGGAAGAGAGAGAGCGGTGGGGGAGAGGGACAAAAAGGAAACCCGAAGAAAAAGCAGGTTAAGAGCTAAATGAAAAGCTAAGACAAGAAGTTGAAATCTTATTTCCTCTGTTTTTATCTTTTTTAGCTGCCCGAATTTCTTTAGTTGCCCGGATTTCATTTACGTTTCGGTTCCATCTTTTGATTAGCAAAACTTTAAATCTTGTTTGCTTTTTTTTACCTTTGTAGAGTTTTTCTGTTCCAATTTAGAAGTGTACATCATAATTAAAAAAAAAAAAGCTTGACCAAATTTAGTGTAGACTTTTTACGTAGTTTTGTAGACTCAATTGTGGAATGAATAGTAAATATTTGCATTTCAAATGTATTCTCATGATTTATACAATTTTTTTCCTCCAATCTGCTCCCTTTTTGGTTGACATGAAATGATTTTAATGACATTTTGATTTTCCGTTATTCTATTTGTTTTATTTGGGCAAGGTTTTATTATTATTATTATTATTATTACTTTAAAAGTCGTGATTGTATTCCAAACAAATGGAATTATTTGATGCTGTCGGGTTCTTTCATTCAGATTGTATCTTTTTATCTTTTCTTCTTGTATAGTTACTATTGATAATTGTTAAACTTCCGCTGCTTTCTATTTTCCCAATTGTTGACATCTATTAATTTAGATTTTAAGATTTAAATCTGTATTTTTGTTTTTCTGGTTGTTTTTTTTTTTTTTTTTTTGCTCGTTGTAATTTACCAACAAATTTCATGCATCAGATGCTGCAAAATAGAGGATGAAATTAGACATTTTCAGTGATTTTGTATAAGTAGCAAAATAATAAACTTTCTTAACATGTTTTTCTTTATTTTATATGAACGCGATATTTCCACAGTACAAATATTGTTTTTTGAAATGCAATGGGTATGAGCAAACTGTTGGCATTATGCGATCTCAGGCGATCCATCAGTATCGACAGATATTCACTCGTGTGACGTGAGGTGACGGATCTAAACATATGGAGTTAAAGCGACGATCCCACGAATCGCGAAATTGAGGTGTCGCTAAGCTTTTACTTATAATTTATTTCTTCTGCAATTGTATTGAAAGCTCTTTATGAGCAGAAACAAAAACTTTTATGCCACATAAAGCTGGGAAACCGACCAGAAAGCGATTATTTAAATTGAAAGTGACCAAGAAGTCGCCATCCTGCCAATCAAAAAATATGTCTGGCAAGGTGGTAAGCACTCTGAAACTGATTCCACGTTTCCAAGATTGAAGATGGCGGTGAATCCTCTAAAACTGCCTCATGAAAGTCTTCCTATTTCACCACCTATCCCTGAACAAATCCCAGAAGCAATTTTTCAATGAGGAAATTCGATTAAGGGGCAGCATAGGAGAGAAAAAAAGAAAGAGAGCAGAGAGATTGTCTTATGGCCGAATTCGGGAAAATATTGAGAAATCTAGCCATTTTTGAAGCTAAATTTAATGAGTTTTTTGCATAGCAAATACTGAGTGAGACTCTGAAGAGTGATCCAAATTCCTATTCAGAGGCTCGAGGATCAAGGGATTGGGAAACAAAGTAGAAACCGGCTTGGGAGAAAGAGTTCAAGTCAATAGTTAATAATGATACATTTGAAGAAGTCTCGAAGCCCGTCAGCAAGAAAGCCATTGATTCTAGGTGGGTCTTTTAATCATAGAACAGGTTCTTCCGGAGAAATTCTAAAATCTAGCGCACGATTGGTAGGTAAAGATTTTCAGCAGAAAGAAAGCAAAGCATAGACTATACAGAAACATATGCACCAGTTGTGAAGTTCGACTCATTACGCATGCTTGTTGCTATTGCAGCCGCGAGTCGAAAGTACATCCACCAGATGGACGTTGGAACTATCTTTCGAATGGTGACTAAGAATAAAAGGTACATATGAAGGTTCTAGAGGAGGTTCCCTCTAAGGCTGGAATGGTGTAGCGACTCAGGAAATCTCCATATGGTTTGAAAGAAGCACCCCGAACTTGGTATTGGAAACTTATTGCTTTCGGTTTTTACGTACTGTTTTTGATTCAAGGGTTTATGTGAAAGGTCATGGAAGTGAAGAAATCTTATTTAGTTCTTAGGTTGATGATTTCTTTATGATCTCTGATAGTTTGGACAAAATCGAAGGATTAAAAGTTTATATGAGAACACATTTTAAGGTTGCGGATTTAGAGGAGGCAAAATACTATTTCAAATGTTAGATGTTAAACCTTTTGAAAGTACTCAAATTTGGCGTTATTATCTTTTCGATCCTCTTCCACGTCACGCCAGCTTCTTCACACTTGTACTGAAATCACCTCGCAAGGTGATTTCAAAAGAAGTAATAGCCAATTGACGAATAGAAAAACGGTATTGCACGCGTGAAACGTCTTCGATTTTTTTTGCACGATGGAAAGTACACGCTATTTTATTCCCTGCTCGTCACGCGTATGAACGTACGAAAATGACAAGCATGTACGGAAAAAAAAATCGTTGGGGTCTCAGACCTCCACTTTCATTCATGGGTCCGTTGAAAAAGTTTCGTCGTCCTCGTCTCTCCCTCTTTCTCACTCGACCGCTCCTCTTTCTCTCTTCTCTAAATGAAATGCAGCAATAGTAGTATCAAATAAAAGTTTTTTTTTCTTTTTTTTTAATATTTTTGGTCTTAGTTTGATGGCATATCAAATGATAAAAGATAAGAAAAAGAAATCGGGAGGCCATGGCGGAAAGTTTACGTACTAATGACGTCACAAGATAGCATGGCTTCGCAATGTCACAAAACCCTAAACATCTACAATGTCACAAAAAATTCGACGTCTACAAATGTCGCCGTTTTTGTAGACATCATGAATTTTAGGAAGTTTCGTAGTCGTCTATATTTTGTTTCATGGTCTGTCGCACTTTTTGTAGACGTCTACAATTGTTACACATTTAACATAACCAAGGCCCAAGTAACAATTTCGTTCTTCAACATAGGAACACTTTGAAGAGTACACTGTAAAATCTGAGCTAAAATCCAAAGTAACATTGTAAAGTTTAGGTTACATAAGCACACAGCCAAACGACACATTTCCAAGTAATCGAACCTTAGTCTTATTACCTTGTTTTTTAGCAAAGATTTTATGCACTACTTTCAAATCATTCTGTTGTAACGCAATGAAACCGTTATTTTGTATTGCGGCAGATGTGGACGTGGGTGTAATTTGTGACGGTTGTAGACGATTACAAAACTTGCGACAATTGATGACGTTTACAAAATAGCGACAGTTGTGGGCGTCTAGCTTCTTGTGACATTGTAGATGTTTAGGATATGTGACGTTTGACGTCATGCTCACTTATTACAGCCTCGCCGTCACTAATCCCAAAACTTTTTGCCATGGTTTCTCGATTTTGCTTTTTCTTCCTTTCTCACTATACTTTCCATCAAAATACGCCCAATGACAGTCAAAAGTTGTATTTTTCATAAATATTTCATTTGATACCATTATTATCGTTTTTCATTGAAAGATTTATGAGATAGACGTGATAATGGGAGAGGGAAAGAGAAAGAGGCGCCTTCAAGGACTTCGCTTTTGACGAAATGGCGTTCGTTGGTCTAGACCCCTCCATGGCCACTGTGCGAAAAAAAAGTGCACGAAAAATTGTACGCACATGCTGTAAATGTGCAGCGGGTTTTTTTTCTAGTACTTTGTGCAAAAAAAAATAAAAAAACCTCTGACGTGTGCGACAATGTTTGTCTACTTGTTCACATCATGAAACATTACTTAAAATCACCTCGCGAGGTGAGAGTATATCCCCATGTGCCAAAGTAATGTTTTTTTTCCGTCGTTTTCCTGTAAAACTTAGTGCCGTACCGCTTAAGTTACAGCCATACAAAGAAACAAAAATAAATAGAAGTACATTTTGCGTCATCGTTTGAACCTAGAATCTACTAAATGTTGTCGTTTTGTGTTTTTCGACCCATAACCACGTCAATAAATGTCATCTTCAAACTTTTCTTTAAAACACATCGGGGATGTGTTTTAAATCAAAGTATTTTCGCTAAACAAATCGAAACACATATTGGTACGTGTCGATGTCCACTCCGGTGCTTCAACTCCACTTTAAGCCGTCCGATCTGAAATCCGCAA
This sequence comes from Zygnema cylindricum, assembly GCA_037447655.1. NCBI lineage: Eukaryota > Viridiplantae > Streptophyta > Zygnematophyceae > Zygnematales > Zygnemataceae > Zygnema > Zygnema cylindricum. Next base: position 7,079 of record JBBHKE010000344.1, on the reverse strand, counting down.
TTAATCGCGTCCGTTTAAATTCGACGTCGTTTCGTTTTGTAATCTGTGAAATGAAGTATGTAGATTGGTAACAATTTAAATACGATTTGAACTCAATATGCGTATCGTTGTGTTGCTGCCTTAGTGGTTAAGGTGAATGGCTATATCAACCCGTAGATATAGGTTCAAATCCCACCAGCTGACCATTTCGTTTTTGTTAGAGGCACATCTGTATTCTTCTTTAGTGTGTCTCCTTGACTGCCTCACGACAGCCATGGCTGGCTAAGTCTCAGTGACTGCAACAAGTGTAAAGACTTAGAGTGGCGTCTACTCTCTCTCTCTTTTATCTAGAGTCAAGGAAGTAAACTAGTGACCTGAGAATTACTTTTTCAACACTCCCCTTAATTATTAGTCACTTTTAAGTTTCAACTCCCACTAAAAAACAAAACAACAAACACAAAACCCCCTATTCTACTTTTTTGCCACCTCCCACTAAACAAAAACAAAACAACAAACACAAAATCTTCTTCCTCCCCTCCCCTTTCTTTTTCTTTTTTTTTCTATTATTCTCACAAAACTTTAAGTGAATACCCTCGTATTTAAAAATGTGTATAATATGAGTCGTGATGATGTTACGTCATCTTCTTCCTCGTCATGAACTTGAGTCAGAAAAGCCTTTTTCTTTCCTCCATCTTTTGAGGAACCTTGTCCATCTTTCAGTCGGAGATCTGCAAGCTTGACACAATCAGCCATATAATGTCCGATTTCTTACAGAAGTGACATAATCCACCTCCAGGAGCTCCTCTCCCTTGTCGATCAAGTCTTCCACCTCCTTGTCCTTTTCCTCCAAAGTTTCGATAGGGATCCTTTCCCTTCTGCCAATCAGATCCTGCAGCCAATACTTGAACACTCAGACTTCCTCTCCTAAGTTCTATGGTACTGTCTTTCACTAAAATCATTCCCACTGTATCATCCCAATTCCAATTGCTATCACCTAGATCATGCAACCGATTAATGATATTCCCATAGTCTTCTGGTAGTTTAATTATCAGTGTATCTACTCTTTGTCTCTCACACCATGAGTTACCAGCGCTCTCTCGTTCTCCAAATAATGCTCATAAGTCATTGCAATAATCATTCATACTTCCTCCCTTGTAACTATAAGCTGAAATCTTATTTTCTGCCAGTTGTTCCTGCTGCAATGACCCACTCTTATATTTGTTTACTAAAGATACCCAAATCTGAGAGGAAGATCTAACATGCATAAAGGGATTGCCAATACCTTTCACGACACTTTTGAGAATTAAGAGCTTAACCACCTTGTCCTTATAGTTTTAATTTTCAAATTCTAACCGTTTGGTGTGACTCCCTGCCACCATTGTTGGTGGTACTACTGCCGGTATTGTCCTTGACAATGGAGTCCCTCGAGAAGCAACTCCTCCCTTTTCCCCTTCCATGATTATTTCCTCCCCTTCCTCGTCATGGTTCGTGATGGTGGTTGATGTTTTAACAGCTGTTGTGAAGGAGGTGCCAGAAAAACGTGTTCCTCCAAACCCAAGTGGAGGTGGGCATCGAATTTGCCCGAACACTATGCCCCATAGGTGCTTCTCAAAAAATTCTCCCTCCATCATAATTTCCCAATAAAGAAAGTATGATCCATTAAATATGGGCACCCTTGAGGGTGGGCCCATAACTTGAAATTATGTGGTCTCCATTAACCCACAGAATGAGCAGCCTATATAAAGCCTCTAGGATAATATTTGACCCTTTCACTTTCCCAGTGAATAAGTGTCGCCCAGGCACACAAATATTCAAACCACCCTCACCTATGTGAGGACAAGACTCCCTTGAGTTAAACGCAAAAAATATTTGACCTTTTCACTTTCCCACGGAATAAGTGCCGCTCAGGCACACAAATATTCAAACCACCCTCACCTCTGTGAGGACAAGACCTCTTGAGTCAAACGCAAAAAAAATCACTGAATTTGATCCCCTGAGCAGTAAGTTATGGCTGGCCAAAGATGTCATATAAATACAAAAGGTCACTTGGAGAGAGGCGCCTCAAACACGCTAAGTCCCTTAACTCTTACTCACAACTAGTTTCTACTCTACCCTCGGCGAATCAAATGGGTGTATAGTACAAGAAGGTACAGTGGCCGATTGTACTTCTTGTAAGGCCATTGTACAATATGGCCTTCTGGTTGACACTTGTCAGCATGGGAGCCATCATTCCTCCTCCCATCCTTTCCGGCGTCCAATGATGTGGCGCCACGTAGCACATCGCGCCGCTATGTTTGAAATCCGCCAAAGATTCATTTGGGTTTGGCGGGGGCGACGACGTGCGTGCGATCATGTATTTTACACGGTTAGATTCGCGTCCGCGAGCGCCATTTGACTATAGATGTCATTTCGTCAATTTTGGTCAGTTTTAATTAAAGTGACGTTTTTCGTAACACTTTACATACATAGTGAACTGAATACGTGTATCGTGCATTAACGCCATAATGGTTAAGTCGTTGTCTAGGTAGCACTTTGTAAACCTAGGTTTATTCAGGTTTAAGGCAACATTTTGTTTATCAATCAATCTGTCTGTCTGTCTGTCTGTTTCTTTCTGTCTACCTGTCTGTTTGTTACTTTTTGACTACCATGGTGACTCTCTCTCTCTCTCTTCACTCTTGAGCCTAAATTAAAAAGTGAATATTAATTACTCCTTTTCAACCATAATACACAAAATGTGCTCCTCCTAAAGTCAATGTATTGATAAAATGTTCTAAGTGCAAAGCTCTCATTAAATTCACTCTTTACTAAGCCTCCAAAAAATGAACTACTAAAACCAACACAACGACAACGAGTAAACGTCTACGTGGCAAAACCTCACAGCACTATACGACCGACAAGGTTTAACAATCACTTTAACATGACAACGTGCAAATATGAAAATTCCCAATTGGACCGACCAGAGTTGAACAACCTAATCCAAAAAAGCGACAAATCTAATCAACCATCAACATACCAAACCTACACGGTGCTAGTATAATTTAAGGGTGTGTGCCCATGTGTTCTAAGTAAGGGTTTTTTTTGTCATTTTCATAGAAAATGGGACTTGCAATGAGAAAATCTTACGCCGTATGAATAATGGGCAAGAACCAAACTACATTTTGCTTCATCTTGGAACTTGGACAGTACGTCAAGTTGGGGTTATTATCAATGCGACCCAGTTCCACATCACGCCATCTCATCTTCACACTTGTACTGGAATCAAATCGCGACCCAATTTTAACCAATTTAACACCCTATCGACAAATAGAAAGTCGGTATTGCACGCGTGAAACGTATTCAATTTTTTTTGAGCAAAGGAGACTACACGCTATTTTTTTCCCTGCTCGTCACACGCATGTACGTACAAAAATGACAAGCATGTACGGAAAAAAAATCGTTGGGGTCTTTGACCTCCACTTTCATTCATGGATCCTTTGCAAAAGTTTACGACGTCTTCGTCTCTCCCCATCTTTCTTATTCGACCGCTCCTCGACTGCCCTTTCCCAAATCTGCCACATATAGAGGGGAAAGGGTGCTAGATCTTGTACACACTGAAATCTGAGGACAGGCTAAAGTACCTTCGGTAGGAGGGAAAAGATATATGCTTACCATAACTGATGACTGGTCTAGATATTCTAGAGTTTACTTCCTCAAAAATAAGTCTGAAGCACCATTTTATTTTAAAGAATATAAAGCATGGAGTGAGAAGTTGCATGGAACCCCCATTAAGAGAATTAGAAAAAAAACTAAATAAAACTCTTGGTGATAGCGCCCAAGCATGCTAACAGATAACGAGATAGGAAAACGCTTCTGGGCCGAAGCTATGAACTGTGCCAATTACATCAAGAATAGAGTTCTTACGAAAACTATAAAATGAGAAACACCGTATGAGAGATGGGTTGGGAGGAAGCCGGATGTATCTCATCTGAAATTATTTGGGAGTCAATTGTATAGTTTGAGATCTGACCGGAAGAGTTGGAAACCAGATGCTAAGGGTGAGCCAAGATATCTACTGGGATATGATAGGATGTCAAGGTATACCGAGTCTATGACCTCGGGAATAAGGATATGATAATGGTTAAGCATCTACTTGTCATGGATGAAGGGAAGTCGATAGATCCCTTCAAGTATTTTAAGACAATCAGAATTAGATTGACTCAAAGAGTGAGGAAAAGTTAGATTTTCCTGAAAGAAATGTCAATCAATAGATTATTGTAGATCCGGAAGAAACTCAGACTGAAGAGGAGACTTCGATGAATGTTCAAGCTGTGATACAGTTCCAAGACAAAAAGAAAGAGGAAAGAAGAGGAGCCAATTCTCATTGATAGGGGAGCAAATGAAACAGTTTGGAAGAACCCGAGATTACCCTCCATTCCAACTTCTAAATTTGAAGGAGGACGACGGAGCAGCAAAAGGATGCAAGAAAAACATGCAGCTCACAAGGTAAAAAAAATGTCACATGCAGCTCACAAGGTAACAAAACTGTCACATCCTGATGAGCCTCAGAAGGCAAATAGTTATACCACTCCCATGGTCTTGAAGAAAGTAACTGATGGAAGTGTAGAAGGAGGTGTAATCATTCTCGATGAGGAAATGAGTCCGGAAGAGAGACAGTTTATGAAGTCAATTCCTTATAGAAAGTTCGTAGAAAGTCTGATTTATTTCATGAATTATACTAGGCCGGACATAGCTCCTGCAGTTGGGGTCCATAGTACGAGTCTTAATGATCCAAGAAAGAAAGATTGAGAGGGAACCAAGAGGGTTATGAGGTATCTAATAGGAACCCGAGATCTTTGGTTGCATCTGGGAGAGGAGAATACTGACATCACCACTTGGAGTGATGCCAGCTATGGGGATGCTCCTATGAGGAGGTGTACATCTGGATATGTTTTGTATGTTTGGAATGGTAATTGCAATTGGAGCAGCAAGCAACAAAAGGTGGTTGCTCAGTCCACTATGGAGGCTGAGTACATGGCCTCTTGTTTTGCTGTGAAAGAACTAATGTGGGTGAAGTCTCTTTCGAAAGAACTTGGTTTTATGAAGGTTGGAACTCAGAAAGTGTTTTGTGATAACCAAGCTGCCATTGCTATTGCAGCTAATCAAAAACATCATTTCAAAGGTATGCATATGGATATAAGGTTTAGCTTTGCGAGAGAAAAGGTTGAGAACAAAATTGTGATTTTGGAGTATAAACGAGATGGAGAAATGGTGGCAGATATGATGAAAAATCCAATCCCATCTCCTAAACAAAAATTTTGTAGGGAACAATGTGGGCTAAATGAAAATATTGACTAGAAAATAAGGGCAGCGTTGAAATTTGAATTCAGTTATATTTTCTAGGTCAGTGTATAGGAAAATAAAAGGTCTTATTTGTTGTTTTGAAAAGATAGTTTCGTGCGTATGTGACGCGAGTTTTAATGATTAAGTACTAACTTGATTTAACATGGAGGTTCAAATGGATTTGCGGATTGGGGGATTAATTGTACGGATAATATTAAAGTGACGTCAAGGTCAAATTGAGTGGCGCTAACAAGCGTTTGAAATGGACGGCAGACCGCAAAGCGATCTGACGTGAAACATTACAAAGTGTGTGATTTGTAACATAATAAAACAAACGGAATTAATGGAAAAGTACGGCAACAGTACGGCACGTCATATTTGGCAAGTGGACAATAAATCAGTTACCGACATTTATAGTAATGGACGAAGTCTTGGTACGGACACGATGTAAGTGGCAGGATTCCACTTCGACAAAAATGGTTTATGGTATATTTGAAGTGCGAACGGCGGCCAAAGATATACTTGGAGATTCACACTATTTTAAGGACGTGATTCACTCGGGGACAACAAAATGACTAAGCATCGGTAACATCTTTTTGTACGGACAAATATTTGTAAATACTTGAGAAACATATGTTTGTAGTTTAGCGCATTATAAAATAGTATTTCACTCTTAAAGTAGTGACTGAGGCTCATCAGGATGTGATAGTTTAGTTACCTTATGAGCCGCCTGTTTCTATTGTAGCCTTTTGTTGCTCCTCCTCCCCCGTTCAAATTCTGAAGCTGGAATAGAGGGAAGTCTTGGGTTCCTCCTTAGTGTCTCATAAGCTCCCCTATTCATGGAAGATGGTTCTGATTCCTCCTCTTCTGTCTCCTCGAAATCCATGGGAATATGTGGGGTATCTGGTAGCTCTCATGTATCTTGGATCTCCCTTGAATCTGCAATCACGGTATCACTCATGTCCTTTTCGGGAAAAATAGAGTTCTCCTCACTCTCGGACTCAAATCTGATTCTTATCTTCTTAGTATATTTAAAGGGGTCAATTGACTTTCTTTCATCCATGACAACTAGGTGTTTTACCTGAATTATATCTTGCTTTGCTAAGTCATAAACTCTATACCCCTTAACATCATCATCATATCCCACAAAATATCCAGGTTTTCCCTTAGCATCAAGTTTCCAGTTTTTCTTATCCGTATCTAGACTGTAAACTTGACTACTAAAAACTTTAAAGTGAGAGATATCTGGTTTTCTTCCAACCCATCTCTCATAAGGTGTCATACCTTTGACTGCTGATGTGAGGACTCTATTTTTAATGTAATTGGCACAGTTCATGGCTTCTGCCCAAAATCTTTTTCCTATTTACTTGTCAGCCAAGATACTGCATACACTATCTCCTATTGTTCGGTTTAGCCGTTCTGCTACACCATTTTGTTCCGGATTATATGGTACAGTTTTCTGGTGTTGAACTCACTCATCTCTTAAGTATTCCTCAAATTGGTTAGCGGTATACTCTCCCCCATTATCACTCATTATTATTTTAATGGGGGTTTCATGCAACTTCTCACTCCAGGCTTTGTATTCTTTGAAGTAAGTTGGTGTTTCTGACTTTGTTTTTAGAAAATAAACTCTAGAGTATCTAAACTAATCATCTGTGATTGTCAACATATATCTTTTCCCTCCAACTGAGGGTACCCTTGCTGGTCCCCAAATATATGTGTGGATCAAATCTAGTATTTTTTCACCCCTATATGTGGCGGCTTTAGGAAAAGGAAGTCTG